>JAGWEN010000438.1:0-94597 GCA_018703685.1 Orius laevigatus
CTCATTGAACGAATGACATTCTCCCAATCATCCCTGAATTTTTTCATTTTTTAAGATCCAGATCTGATTTTGGTTGAATTGAACTTGCGACTAAAATGAATCCAATCCAAAAACAGACGAGGTACAGAAATTACACGCAGTCTCCATCCCATTTGCAAGGTAAGAATCCAACAAGTTTCTTAGGGCGAGAGAATACAAGCTGGACATTCAACTCATTAAACGCATCACGTTTTCTCATCTTCTGGGAATCGATCGACTTGAAATTTTAAGTGCCTTATCCTACCAAAGAAGTGCTATGCATTTCAAGCAAATTGGACCTCATGGAGTTGAGAAAACCGGAAAAAGACAAAACCAATTACTGCTATTGGAGAGCGAATTTGATTAGGAAAATCATTGAAGTTTATTGCCTTTTCTCAGCTTCTTTGTACATAAAGTGAAAGAAAAATCCTCTAGGCACATTTCCTGGAAAATTCAATTTTTGCTGTAGATCAAAAACTTGCTCCTGAGTGACTATATTTGCTGGAAAATTCAGTTTCATCTTGAAAAGACTTTTTCTTTTGGGAAAATCAAAAACTTTAATAGACTTTTTTCCTGGAAAAACCCACTAGGCACTTTTCCTGGAAAATTCATTTCTTGCACTAAAAATTGCTCCTGAATGACCACATTTTCTGGGGAAAAAAACCAACAACTAGGCACTTTTCTGGAAGAATAAATTTTTTCTGTAAAGCAAAAGAATTCGTCCCTAAATGATCACAATTTCCTGGAAATTCAACAACTTTTGTTGATAGTTTTCCTGGAAAATCCCACTAGGCACTTTTCTTGGAAAATTCGGTTTTTCCTATACAACTGACAAAATGACCTTAATTGACCCTAAATAATCACAATTTCCTGGAAAATCAACAACTTCAGTTGATAGTTTTCCTGGAAAAACCCACTCGGCACTTTTCCTGGAAAATTCATTTCTTGCACTAAAATTTGCTCCTGGAAATCAGACCTTTATGATTTTCTGGAAAAATCCCACCTAGGCACTTTTCTGGAAAAATAAATTTTTTCTGTAAAGCAAACAAATTGGCCCCTAAATGGCCACAATTTCTTGGAAAATCAACAACTTTAGTTGATAGTTTTCCTGGAAAATCCCACTAGGCACTTTTCCTGGAAAATTCATTTCTTGCACTAAAAATTGCTCCTGAATGACCACATTTTCTGGGGAAACCAACAACTAGGCACTTTTCTGGAAAAATAAATTTTTTTCTGTAAAGCAAAAGAATTCGTCCCTAAATGATCACAATTTCCTGGAAATTCAACAACTTTTATTGATAGTTTTCCTGGAAAATCCCACTAGGCACTTTTCCTGGAAAATTCGGTTTTTCCTATAAAACTGTCAAAATTACCTTAATTAACCCTAAATGATTACAATTTCCTGGAAAATCAACAACTTTAGTTGATTGTTTTCCTGGGAAATCCCACTAGGCACTTTTCCTGGAAAATTCATTTCTTGCACTAAAAATTGCTCCTGAATGACCACATTTTCTGGGGAAACCAACAACTAGGCACTTTTCTGGAAAAATAAATTTTTTCTGTAAAGCAAAAGAATTCGTCCCTAAATGATCACAATTTCCTGGAAAATCAACAACTTTTGTTGATAGTTTTCCTGGAAAATCCCACTAGGCACTTTTCCTGGAAAATTCGGTTTTTCCTATAAAACTGTCAAAATGACCTCAATTAACGCTAAATGATCTCAATTTCCTGGAAAATGAACAACTTCAGTTGATAGTTTTCCTGGAAATATGACCCCACTAGGCACTTTTCCTGGAAAATCAGCATCTTGAAAAGACTTTTTCTTTTGGGAAAATCAAGAACTTGATAGACTTTTTTCCTGGAAAATCCCACTAGACACTTTTCTTGGGTAATTCCGTTTTTCTTATAAAACTGTCAAAATGACCTCAATTAACCCTAAATGACCACAATTTCCTGGAAAATCAACTTCAGTTGATAGTTTTCCTGGAAAATCCCACTAGGCACTTTTCCTGCAAAATTCATTTCTTGCACAAAAAATTGCTCCTGAATGACCACATTTTCTGGGGAAACCAACAACTAGGCACTTTTCTGGAAAAAAAATTTTTTCTGTAAAGCAAAAAAATGGCCTCTAAATGACCACAATTTCCTGGAAAATCAACAACTTTTATTGATAGTTTTCCTGGAAAATCCCACTAGGCACTTTTCCTGGAAAATTCGGTTTTTGCTATAAAACTGTCAAAATGACCTCAATTGACCCTAAATGATCTCAATTTCCTGGAAAATCAACCTCAGTTGATAGTTTTCTGATCATGAGTTTCCTGAAAAATTATTTTCATAAACAAAAATGCCCCTAAATGACCACAATTTCCTGGAAAATCAACAACTTTAGTTGATAGTTTTCCTGGAAAAACCCACTAGGCACTTTTCCTGGAAAATTCGGTTTTTGCTATAAAACTGTCAAAATGACCTTAATTGACCCTAAATGATCACAATTTCCTGGAAAATCAACAACTTCAGTTTATAGTTTTCCTGGAAATATGACCCCACTTGTCACTATTCATGTTCGTTCACAAGTCATGCTGAGAAAACACCAAAGGAAGGACTATTTGAATGTCATTCTATGAGTTGAGTGTCTTGTCTTTGCATGAATAACATTTTAATGGGTTTTTAAACTTCTTCTGCAAGATTTTTATACCCAACAACATAAAAAAACCATTTTTGTTTGTTTTTATTTTAGTTTCGAGATGCCAAAGTAGAAGTGGGAGCGAAACTGATGTATCGACTTCGAACGAAAATTTAAGCAATGAGGAACGCTATGTTATACGACATACATCACGACAGGAACCCCAAGGGCAAGAAAATATGGCGTACAATACACTGATCATACATGAAGATTGGCCAAACAGGTATTTCTTGATGGAAAAATTTAACAAGTTTTCAATATTTCTTTAGACCTCCGCCCGTCTACAGGCCTAAAATGCACAGCTCACCTATAAAAGAGAACGGAAGCTACGATCTTAGCGTGAGGGAAATCTCAGACATCCCTGATGATGCTCTTCGACAATTTCATGTAAATTAAGGTTTTTTGACTTAATTTTATCATCAATTTTATGTTCTTAGGTCCTCAAACACTTAGCGAAAGAAGTGAAAAGCAGCAGCGCAGAAAGTAGCGGAGAGAGCGAAACGAAAGTGAAGCAAAGTGCCAGAAGTCGTTTGCGGAGTAAACTTAGCAAGTCGCAGCCCGATTTAAGCGCACTTTCAATGGCCGATCGAGAAAATACTTTGCTTCGCCATACATTGGGAAACACAAGGTTCTCCATTTTCACTTCAAAGTTGTTATAACGTTTTAAAATTTTAGAAAAGACCAACAAAGATGTGCGCAAATGGTCGACCATTTAATGCAAGAGAACAATAGTCTTAAATCAGAGTTAGAAATATGTTATCACAGAGTGGCAAAAGCTCATAAAGTAAGAAAAAGGAAAAAATTTCTTTTTTTTTCTATTTTTTTGTTTTTTAGCTCGAGGAGGAGGTTTGCAAAGTGAAAGCGGCTCATGAAGAACTGGTCGCAACTTGTGAGAGGAGGGAAAGGCTTGAAATGGCTCGGATTTCTCGCCTCCAGCAAGAAGTGAGGCGACTTCAAGATGCGAATCAACGTCTCGTTACCCAACATTTGCTTTCGCCTGAAAACTCGAGAGTCCAAATTTCGAAACAGGAAGCCCTCATCGCTCGTCTTGCATCTCAAAGTAAATCGAAATTTTGTCGAGACAATTAATATCGTTTTTAGACAAAGAATTGAGTGCGTCGAAGGAAAGGCAGGAAATCGAACTGGCTGCTCAGCGTGCGACTCTTCAAGAACAAAGGACCCACATCGATATCCTAGATACTGCTTTGATCAATGCACAAGCTAATGTCGTCCGTTTAGAAGAAGAAGTAAGCTTTAATTTGGCTGTTAAGCCCAAAAAAGGGTTTTCCCACATTTTCGCTCCTAGCTCAAAAATGGTTGGTCCTATCAAAAAGTTTTATAAATGAAAAATGTAGCTAACAAAATTTGCAAACAAAAGGTTTTTATTCATTTTTCGCGTATCTGCAACGGTTTAGGGATTATCATCGGTTGAAAGTAAGTGAAGTTTCAAAAGACCACTTTTGGGTTTTACCATATATTTATGGCTCTCAAAAACCTCAAAATAAACATTTGTTAAGCCTAATTTTCTTCCTAAAACCTCAAAATCAAGGTTTTGAGAGCAATTTTTTGTTTAAAAAAAATTAAAATTATGGTTTTAAGAGCCAAACTTTCGTCAAAAACCTCAAAATTAACTTTAAAGAGACAATTCTTTTCCGTCAAAAACCTCAAATTCAAGGTTTTAAGAGCCATTTTTCGTCAAAGAAAAATTAAAAGTAAATAAATCAATCAACGTAGAAGAGACATTTTTTGTCAAAAACCACAAAATCCTGGTCTAAGGAGCCAATTTTTCGTCAAAATCATTGTTTTAAGAGCCAATTTTTTGTAAAAAACCTAAAATCATTGTTTTAAGAGCCAAATTTTCGTCAAAAACCTCAAAAATCAACATTTTCAAATTGTCGTTTAAAAAAAAAAACCTTATCTTATATCTTCAATTTTGTTATAGATACGCGAAAAATGAATAGAAACATTTTTGTTGCAAATTTTGTCAGCTACATTTTATGTGAAATGAATTTTTTCATAGGACCTACCGTTTTCGAGCTAGAAGCAAAAATGTGTGGAGGGAAGAAAACCATCTAGGGGGACGTTTAGTATGATAACCCCATGAAAAAACTCTTCTGCTCTCTTGCTTTAGTCTTACATTTTGTGCGTTTCCAGTGTAGATCGAAGCAAGTGCATGTTGAACGGGTCGGACAGCTCCAAAGAGCTCTCTCAAGCTTGCAGCTTGCAAGCGATCGAAGAGAGCAAACGGAGCGAAAATTGAGGCTACAGCTTGAGCAAGAACTTCAAAACGAGCGAGCCAAACATAACAACACAATAGAAACCCAAGGAGGTGAAAGCCCTCCAGAATTGAAAAGGCAGCTCAGAGAAAAGGACGAGAAAATCATGTGGCTTGAAGGCGAAGTCGCAAAATGGGAACAGAAATATTTAGAAGAGAGCCAACTCAGACAAGCTGCTATCGAAGCCGCCAGTATTCCTAAGTAATCCATTTTTTCATTTTAAATAGATTTCTAATCGATTTTTCAGGGATGCGAAAATAGCGGCTTTGGAAAGAACAAGCCAGGAAAGCGAGAAACTTATAGCCGAAGCTCGTTCAGACAGGATCAAGCAAATGGACGAAGTTCATGCAGCACAGAAAAAAGTCACCGATCTTGAAGTGAAGTATGTCTAAAATGAAACATTAGGAGCGAATTTCGAGCCTTTTTTTAGAGTCAAAGAACTTGAATGTAAGCTTGCGGAACGAGATGCGATGATACGAGTCCTTCAGAAGAAGCACACGCTGGACAAAGATGTCTCAAGTTCATTTCCGAGCATTTCACTCGACACAGTTCCGAGTTTAAACAACGACCTTAACGTTCTTGCACCTGATAATTTAGGTAAAGCCAATTTTTCTTTGAAAATCGCATTCTTAGGGTTCTTTTTGTTCAGGTGTGTCAACTACAAGTGTCTTCTCGACTGTAAGCAGTGCCCTTACCAGCTCGACAGGCTTTGGGTCAGGAGCGTCGTATACGGGAAGCGTCGACTCGTACCATCATAAATATTCGACTCCAACTGAAAGCTTCCATCATAAATCCCTCGATGACCAATTAAAAGCTTTAGATTCTCAGCTAATGAGCAAGGTAACATACCTAGCCTCAGTCTAACCAATGGTTTCGACACCAAAAAAGTTTTATTAACACCAAAAATTAACAAGTTTGTTGCATTAATACCAGTTTAAGGCACAATAAACCCCATTTTCTGTCACACTTTCTACAAGGTTGCCAGTGAGTCAGGATTGTCACATTTCTAAAATTAGCCGATTTCAAACCTTTTTTGGGACACTTTTTGGTCAGATTCGATAAGCTTTTATACAAGGAAGTTTTCAGGAAAGTTTTGAGCCTTTTTCTCATAAGAAGGCTTTTTTAGACAGTTTTAACTTTTTCAACAGAAAGTTATTACCTAACCTCTAGCCACGATTTTGGGAAGGTTTCAAGGAGTAGGGTCAAAAGTTTAGGAGTTTGTGGAAGTGGTCCTAAATGGTCAAGGTGGAAGCTCCATTTTTGACCATTTAGGACCACTTCCACCAACTCCTTAACTCTTTGACCCTACCTTCCTTGAAACCTTCCCAATCTGAGTCTTGCACAACAAAAAATCGAATAGTGTAACTTCGGTTAACTTCTGTATGGATAATTTCCTCAAAAGCACCAATCGTAGGTACACATTTGTTACCAAGGTCGTCCAAAATAAATCAAACTTGAACCACTGGCAACCCTGAATTTCCGTAACTTATCTGTGATAAAGTGTGCCACATTAATGCAGCTTCCTTTTAAATTATAAAATTTTGCTATCTTTTAAATTTTGTTATAACTAGTATCCGGTATTTTTCCAAAAAAAAATTTTAAATTTGATAAAATAGCATGTTTTAACGTTGTAATTTAGATTAATATAGCCATTTTTAAATGATTTAGTTTTATTTTTATAAATGATTTGCCCCATTTTTATAACAAAATTAACAAGATGTAAACAGAAACGAACAATTTTTGAGCGTGTTTTCCGTGTGGTGTGTTTTGACTAACTTGAAGTACGCACACACTGAGAATGGCAGAGTTTGTTTCTGTTTGATTTCAGCGAGGATTATGCTGTTTTCCAGGGTTCGCTCATCCAGGCGCTTCGTCGCGAAAAGGAAAAATACCCCAGCCATTATTGGCGGGTGTGAGCGGGTTCGAATCGGGCGGGTTTTTACAGGGTTTGGTTACAAGTTCGGCCACATCGGGAGGGAATGGTGAGAAAGGGAATAGGGAAGAAGATATGGTCCTTTTGGAAAAACAAGGTTTAAGCTCGCAGCAGCAAAGATCTGCTGAACGATGTGCCAGTTTGCCTCCTAGCTCTCTTCCCAGGCCCAAAAGAAAGAGCAACAAAGAGAAGAAACTTGGAGAATATGGCCGGCTAAGTGATTCAGAAGCGAATACGGGTAATAATTCAAGTGCTGACAATACAGAAGTAAGACCAAGAGAGTCACCAGTCAGAATTGTCCCGATATCGCGTAAATTGGGAGAATATGGCCGCCTGAGTGATTCAGAAAGCAGAAACGTTTCTGCGAATTCGAGCTCGGATAATACAGAAAGAAGGGAATCTCCATCTCGCCTTGTTCTTCCCTTACGCAAAGCCGAATACACCAGACTTGCTGAGAGGCCGAGAAAGAATTCCGATAGTGAACCGCAGACACCACCTCGGCTTCGTAAGCCGACCGATTTTGGAACAAAAGAGACCGAAATCAGAATGTCCCCTGTAAACAAGTTCCCGCATTTTAGCCGATTTGACGACTACAAAAATCAAGAACGTAAATCCGAGATTCCGGTCGCATTTAGCAAACTTCCTACCCCTACCAGATCTTTCCTACCTACTCCCAGGAAGATGACCGACTATGGATGCTTTGAGCCGCAGAAAAACGACCCGAAGCTTCGCCTCCTTTCCCCAGTCGTCCGCAGAGGCTCCCTTCACCGCGAGCCGCCCAACATGAACAAACAAACCGGCGTCCGATCTCTTCCAACCCCCAACAAATACCGCATTCAATTCTAACGTACCTGATTTGAATCAAATTTTTTGGACTGTTAAAACTAATCATTTTGTTTAATTTTTTTAACACCAAGTGCCTTTGCAAGGACTAATTTTAGCTTTAGTCCAGATAACTTTGCGTTCCTAGTTCAACTATAACATTAATTTAGGATAAAGCAACTAATGTTGAGCTAGTCTCTTTTAATAAAAATCAAGTTTTCAATGTTACCTATTTGATTTTTTAGGAAATTTTTTTTAAATAAATTTTTTTTAAAATCTCAATTTTTTTTATAATTTCCAACATAATAGACAACTCGTTCTGTTAGCGTAAGAAAACAATTTTTCTTATTGGAGACTTTAAAGTAATGGGCCATCTAGCGCCTGTCTCTCTATCTCAGCAAGGGCGTGGCAGCCCGCATAACACGATCTCCTCCCTCCCGCCAATCCCCCACTCATTCAACTGGTCATGACAACCCGCCCACTTGTCTCTGATTCGTTTAAAAACCCGCGTGATTCTAAACTTATTGAAAAAGTTTTTCAATGATTACTAAAGATTAAATCAGCCGAATTGATTCAAAATTTGCACACCTATCTTTTTCAGTCTGTGGAGCGCCTTAAACTAAAAGTTTAAACAATTTTTTTTAAATATAAAGATTAAAAATATTACAATAAGTTTAGTTCAAGGCGCCAGATAAATGAATAAGCTTCATTTTAAAAAAAGTCCGGTCCAGATCAGATCATTTTTCTATGAGCTATCATTGAAAAACTGTTTTCACGGCCCCTTAAAGTGTCTTAAGACGGAACTTCTTCAGTTTTTGACCTCTACCTCAAAAACGATGCGTTTTAGCGACTTAACCACGAAGTAAAAAAAGAAAGATAATTAAATTTTGCGTCTAATGAGCCTTTTAAAGTCAAAATCGGTCCAGCCGTTCAGGAGATATCAATGATCTAAGTTGACCATTTTTTTGTAGGACCAATTTTTGAAGAAATATGCTCTACATTTGGCTCTCTCACTGGAGAAGAAGATGAAAACAATATGCCTCTGGATAATGAGAATATAAATTATAATCACGTTTTTTATTATTAATTTATTAATAAAATTAAAATCACATTCTAATTCAGTCAATTAGAGAGCAAAATGACAAGATAAACTTAGAGTTAACTTAAAAAAATAAAATCAGTTACATTCTTTACTGATCTTTAAAATCACATATGAACTTCTAGATGTTTGCTTAGTTTCGAAGGAGAGGTGCCTTCGAAATTGCAAATGTTACAAACGTAGGTTTTCTGATGTACGACAAGGTGGACTTTGAGGTGACCAGAACGTTTACAGGTGTATTCACAATAAGGGCATGAAAAGGGTCGTTCCCCGCTGTGGATCCGAGAGTGCTTGAGGAGGTCGCACGACCTCGAACATGAATACGAACATTTGTCGCATGAGAAGAGTTTCTCACCCGTGTGGACTAGAAGGTGCTTTTTCATATCGCCCATTTCAGAGCATCGGTAATCGCAGACCTGGCATAGAATTTGCTTGTCTTGGTTATGCCTGTTCAAGTGACGCTTTAAATTGTAGGCGGAGATCGCTTTAAAATCGCACTTGTCGCACGAGAAAGTCTTCGATTCTTTACTCCGTTCTTCTTTTTCGTTTTTCTTCCTGTGTTGGCTGAAAATGTGCCTTCTGAGATCGCGAGATTCTCGACATTTGTAATCACAGGATGCGCAACTGTAGCGTCTTAATGATTGGTGGATATGCTTCGAGTGGCGGTCCAAGAGCTTTTGTTTGCTAAATGATTTGTCGCATTTTTCACATTTGTAAGGTCGACTGTTCTCCTCGGCGACGTCATCGTAAATTTCACTTTTGATTGAATATTCGTCGAGGGGTTCAGATTTGATGGAGGACAAGGGTATCTCTTGAATGCACAATGTTTCTTCACCAATGAAAAAATCTTCACTTTCTTCTTTGACCATGCCTAATTACACCTAAAACTAGATTTAAATTGAAATTTAGAATATTTTAACCAAGTATTTTACATACCTCGGCCTCCGGTAAAATGATACAAAATTTGATAATTCTGATAAGACAGAAAAACGAAGCACTCCTCATGGTTACCTGATATCTCTCAGTAAGGATGGGAGAAAAACCGGGTAACTGCTTCAAAGTAACAGCTACTGAACTGTTACTTTGAAACGATGAAACAGTTTCATAAGTTTCAACCAAGGATATTAAACAGTAAACACCCAAATTATGATTATTATTACCCAATTTATTTATTTATTACCCCCAAGTTTAGTATCCTTGGTTTCAAGAAAGACCACCTAATGGTGAAATGTTTTAATCCATTAGTTCGGATTAGTGGTGGGTCGCCGGTCGGTACACCAGCACAGAGAAATCGTCGGTTATCCGACGGGGGAATAAGTCGGTTATCCGACTGGGGAATAAGTCGGTTATCCGACGGGGGAATAAGTCGGTTATCCGACGGGGGAATAAGTCGGTTATCCGACGGGGGAATAAGTCGGTTATCCGACGGGGGAATAAGTCGGTTATCCGACGGGGGAATAAGTCGGTTATCCGACGGGGGAATAAGTCGGTTATCCGACGGGGGAATAAGTCGGTTATCCGACGGGGGAATAAGTCGGTTATCCGACGGGGGAATAAGGCGGTTATCCGACGGGGGATAGTCGGTACCGACGGGGGGAATAAGTCGGTTATCCGACGGGTGTGCCGACGGGGGAATAAGTCGGTTATCCGACGGGGGAATAAGTCGGTTATCCGACGGGGGAATAAGTCGGTTATCCGACGGGGGAATAAGTCGGTTATCCGACGGGGGAATAAGTCGGACCAACTGTCCACCCACTCTTACTACGCGGGTTCGAGGGTAAAACTTTTTTTTGGAGAAGCTTAAATTATCAATTTTCGTTATCACGATTAGAACTTTTTCTGTTCTAATTTAAAAATCGATTTTCATTTTTCCCAATGACATTAATTCGATAACGCTTTTACTTAGTCAAACTTTGCACATCATGGAAGACATAGAACGCTTTTTAAAATTCCATCACTTTTTAGGTGTTTTCCCACAGAAACTCGTCAACGGAGAACTCAAAACGTCTCCATTCGGCATTTTCATCGCCACAATGCTTGTTCTATTACATACTTTTAGTTGGGCTTATTTTTTACACTTCGAAATCTATCAACTGGACAAAAGCGTCTTCAACTTAATAGCGAATTGCGTTTCACTTTATTCACTTCTGGGAGTCATGTTTGCCAATTTGTACATCCATGTTTTTAAAAAAGAAAAGTTTCAAACGTTTCTTCTTCTCATACTTCGCTTCAACAATGACTTTCATTGGCCTAAAGTTTCATATAAATTAGAAAATGTAATTGCTATTTCATTTACATCGTTTTTGGTCATTTATTGTTCCTATATGCTATTGTACACGTCTCTTAAAAGTGATGACAAGTTTTACGACGCTTGGGGCTATGTAGCGATATTGAACTCATTTTTCCTCATAAGCCAATTTGTCTACGCCATGGCCATGATCGAAAACTGTTATAAAATTTTGAACAATTCAGTGTCGAAAAATAAATTCGAATTGTTAGATCTTATTAATTTTAATGATTCGCTAATTAGATGTACTAAAAGTTTAAACGACTGCTTTAGTCTTCAACTTTTTCTACTTTCGGCGTCATCGTTTTTAAACTGCATCATCAATTTATACTACTTGGCTTTGTATAAAGGAAACACACTTTTTTTATGGTCGCTTTATTGTTGGGTTTTCGCTTTTATCACTCTATTCTTTTACGTAGTTCAAGCTTGTGAACGTGTCAAACATCAAGTGCGTAATTTCTCATAAAATGGATTATTTTATTGATCTTTTCTTATAGGCTGATTTGTTTTATAAAGTTCTTTATAATGCAGTAAGAAACAATCGCCAACAACTTTCGGTAGGATATGAAATTAAGTTCTTGATTTATCCTTTTTGTTTATTTTAGCCTAAAATTTATACGATACTATCATTAAGGGAAAAAGTCGAAATTACTGCTTGCGGTTTTTTCAATATAGACAACCGACTCATTACATCGGTAAGTGCTAATTTATTGTTTGATCGGGAAGTTGGATCAAAAATAATTTTAGATGGCTGCAGGAGTGACAACTTATCTAGTGAGCGTCCTTCAAATGAGACAAAAAGACATAAATGAAGCACTCAATTCAACGTTTTATGGACAAAATAAGCACACGCTATCAGAAAATCATTAATAGGTGTCCCACTAGATCACAGTGAAGTCTGAAGATGAAGAAAAGAGAAAGATTGAGAAAACCCAAGACAGGAGACATGGAATGTACAGTGACTCTATAAAGAGACACTATAAAGAGTCACTGTAATGGAATGTTATATGCACCGACACCTATCGTTAAATGAGAGAACTAATCAAAACATAAAAAGAAGATAATATATACCCTCATTGTTCAGAAACAACGCAAAAGAAATTCTTTGATTTTTTGTAAATATTCATAATTTTTCTCACCTTTCCCTATCATATACTCTACCAACATTCCATCACCTACCCTAACTTCGATCTACCCTGTGAACGGTGAAAATCTGGTAATGATAAAGGAGGATAGGGGAGGGATTTGGTGATTGTTGAGATGTCTGTAGAGCTACTAATTTTGGGGAAGTTCAAATTGATGATTTATGTTAATAGAGGATACAATACCTAAAGAAGGAAAAACCACCATCACAAGAAATCTCTTAAAAAGCAGGGCTCTATAGAACTCTCCACTAAACACTAAATTCACCTCCCCACCCCCAGCCATCCTCCACTCATTTATTTTTGGACCCTCTCCCTAACCTTCTTGATCCCATGGCTGGGAATTTATCAATTCTCAAAGTCCTTTTAAAAATCAGAAAGTCTTTCTATGCCACATTTTCAACTTTCCAGGCTTCTAATTCTTAGGGTATGCACATTATAACGATTTTTAGGTACCTACATAAAAAACAACAAACTGAAATATAAAATAATTTACATGTAATATTTATTTAACATAAAAAATTAAAATAATTCCTCTATTTTTGAAATGTTCGAAATAATTCTCCTGCCTTTAACATGGCCTCTGCTCCAGCATTGTAATATTTTATCATCCCTTGGAGCATTTCTAGTTTGGTTTCGCTTATTTTCTTTTTCAATTCGAATTCGTCCCTTTTCAGTTTGAAACATTCTTCTTGGACAGAAATAAATTTTTTAAGTAGTCGACCTAAAAAAAAAAAATAAAAAAAATAATAATAATAAAAAAATAAATAAAATATTTAAAACAATAAATAAGTAAATAAATAAAAATAACATACTGTTGGTTAACGTTGCTTTTCTTTTCTTTCTAACTTGACTAAAAGTTCTAACTTGATTTTGTCTAACTTTGGAAATTCTTGAAGGTGGAGGCACACTAGGATGATTTATTTGGGATGACTCGGCTTGTCCGTTTATCACAGTGGCTTGGTTTGACAATTGAGTTCTGCTTATTGTAGCTGAATCTACAGACTCTTCATTTTGCTAAAAATTTAAATATTTACTTAATACAACATATTTCTTATATTACAGAAGTCTGGGCTTCTAACGAAGATTCATTATCGCCAGGGCTCGGTACAGGGATTGTTGAGATTTTCATGAGACTTAAAATTGCCAATTCGATTTCAGTCAATGGTTTCGGTGGGCCGCCAGCTATAGTTTTGTTGTTGGCAACTTCATTGGCTCTTTTTTTCGTTGTCGACTTTATGTCTTGCCAGGTCTAAAAAAATGGTTTTACTTATAAAAAACGAATTGGATACTAACTCTTTTCCATTCTTCGAGTGTTTTCCCTCTCACTCCTGTGACACTGTTTTCTAATAAATATTGCAACTCGTTCCAAAGGGGGCGAGAAGCGTTTACGGTGTACGGGGAAGAGGACGATGAGATCATTTCTGGATGGGAAGAGAGGAAGTCGATCATAAGTTGCTTTTGCTCAAATGATATTTTCCCTTTTCTTTTACCTGGAATCGAGGTCTAAAATCAAATAAAAAATTCTAAATTTTTATAAGTTACCTAAGAAAAAAAAATTTGAAGTAAAATGGCATAGAAGGGTTAAAAAAAGTAATTCGCCCTAAAAAAAAGTCTGGACCATTTTACTTGCCCTTTCCATTATGGATACTAAAAAGTTGGGAGGGCCATCTCTTAATTAAACTGTGCAAGTAAATTGGTCCACAGATGAGAAAACGCAATTGCCCTTGTTTTATTTATAACTTTAGCACATTTTGCACACAAAAAATTCAACAAAATACTCCTCCCAGTCACAAATTTCGCAAAATCAAAAAATAGCACTTTTTTGGAGAAGATTCGAAGAATACCTGAGAATGATCATCTTCAACTTCCATTTTGACGAAAAGTGGATGCTGATATTCCTCGATTTCTTCATTAGAATTTAAGTGATCCTCGGTTAATTCAGTTTTGACAAACATTGAAAAATCACTTTCCACAGAAGCCATCGTGTGGGAAGTCACCACTAATAACTAAAGAGAAGAAATTTATAAAGATTGAAATTTAATAGCTCGGTACACTTACTGCTTGATTGGAATCAATTCTTTGGTTTCTCCACGTTGAACATGAATAATTTTCAAAAATATAATTGGTTTGTTTATCAACTTGCTGTAATCAAGTCAAATGTGAAGAAGGTAACGTTGTAATTATAGAAGCAAGGCTGCATTCCTTAGAAAAGAAAATTTCCCTCTTGATTCAAAACTTCCCTTTTCTTTAAAATTTTTCCTTTATTTTATTAATTTTAATTAGCATAGGAAATTCCCGAAGGGATGATGCAGGGCCGGTCATCCGGACGACTGGCACCCTTTTTAGCTTGATTTTTGATCCTTTTTGGACACTAGGGGCCCTTTAGGTTGAATTTTGAACCTTTTTGGACACTAGGGCTCTTTTTAGCTAGGTTTTTGATCTTTTTTGGACACAAGAGGTCCTTTTAACTAGATTATGTTTTTTGTGACGAAAATGGCCCTTTTTAGCTCGATTTTTGATCCTTTTGGACACTAGGCCTTCTACTAAATTTTGTTCCTTAACTACTTGCTAGATTTTTGACCTTTATTGGGCACTAAGGGCCCTTTTAACCAAATTTTGTTCCTTCACTATCAAAAGGACCCTTTTTAGCATGATTTTCGATCCTTTTTTGACACTAGGAGCCCTTTTAGCTTGATTTTATTTATTCTTTTTGGACAATAGGAGCCCTTTTAACTAGATCATGCTTCTTTGTGACGAAAATGGCTCTTTTTAGCTTGATTTTTAATCATTTTCGTAAACTGGGCCTTCTATTAGATTTAGTTCCTTAACTCCAAAAAAAAAGTTTTTTTTTTTTTTCGCTTGATTTTTGACCTTTTTGGGCACTAGGGGCCCTTTCCAACCAGATTTTGTTCCTTCACTATGAATAAGACCCTTTTTTGGCTTCATTTTTTATCCTTTTGGGACACTTAAGAGCGCTTTTATCTCGATTTTTGGTTCTTTTTATCTAAATTTTTTCCGTTAAGTCAAAAAAGTTTTCAATATTTTTCCTATAGTTTCTTCATTTTATGTAAAAACTATGTTTAAACTAACGTAATTTAAAATCGACAATAAAGCATTATGTGATAATTTTTTATCTTTTATATTCAAACAGAAAAGAAATGCGTCGAAAAAATTTTCACGCTTAGTTTTTTCTGTCAGGCCGTCCCCGATCATTTTCTTCCGTTCCTTTTTCAAAAGGATCTCCGTCACAGTTAAAGCCACTTACGCCGTTTTAAGCTGCGCCCGTTGCGTAAAGACTATGAATGTTCAAAGGTATTTTTACGTGTGAGAATTGCGGCAGTCTTTAAAAATCCCTTCGGAGTTCCCCTCTTTTTTTCCTTCAACGTTTCACCATAGTGTCTTTCATCGTCTTTTCCATCTCGGCATCAAGATCTGCTGGGAAAAAAACGAGACAAAAGAGAAACTGATCTTACACTTTTTTTTTCTTCTTTATTATATAACTTTGTCGAGTTATAATTATTTTTAAAAGTCATACATATTATAATGGGAAAGCTCATTGTTTGACCGTGGCACTCCGAAGGTGGCAACGGCCCGGGCGTGTCACATTATATAACGGACCATTTAAGCAACAGTTTCAATGTAAATAAACAAAATAAATAAAAATAAATAAATTTGCCTATCAGTGGTGTTTTACCAAAATCTTCAATTTTGTTGGAGGCGGAACTCTGCCGCGTTTCTAGCCCTAATCTCCTATTCTGTATATGGTGAAAATTTGGTGAAGATCGTACCTGTAGCACGCGAGTAGGTATTGCACTTTCACCAACAATTGACCCTTGTCAAAAGTCCCTTTTATCGTAGATTTTTGGACACTAGGGGCCCTTTTTAACTCAATTTTTGGAAACTAGTGACTAGGGGCACTTTTTACCTCGATTTTTGGTCCTCAGGGGCTCTTTTGACTAGATCTTTTGACTACAAAAGGCCTTTTAGCTTGATTTTTGATCCTTGTTGGAAACTAGGGGCCCTTTTTACCTCGATTTTTGGACATTAGGGGTTCTTTTGACTAGATTTTATACCTATTCGACTAGAAAGGGTCATTTTAGCTTAAATTTAGATCCTTGTTGAACACTAAGGGCACTTTTTATTTCGATTTTTTGGAGACTAGGGGCCCTTTTCACTTTGATTTTTGGACACTAGGGGCCCTTTTTACCTCGATTTTTGGAAATCAGAGGCTCTTTTGACTAGATTTTGTACCTTTACTTTTTTAGCGGCTTTTTTAGCTTGATTTTTGATCTTTTTTTCTACTGCTAGGGCCCTTTTTACCTCGATTTTTCAACATTAGGGGCTCTCCTGACCGAATTTCGTCCCTTTAGGACAAAAAGGGCCCTTTTTAGTTTGGTTTTTGGTCTTTTTTAAACACGAATTTTTATTTTTTATACCATTTTAAGACTTTTCCTATGGGGGGGGGGATTATGAGAATTTCCCGGGCCGGTAAATTTTACCTATCCCAAGGTACCTACCTAATTAAAGCTAAGTCCCGCTAAAAGTTGGACTTAATACCCCCTTCCTTCTATATGTATACCCTTGACAGCAGGGTGTGAGTGGTCGAGGGATCTGCTACATATCTACCACATTAGCTGTTTGGATTTTTTTATGCGATGTTTAGAAATACGTGTTGCAAAAATTCCTTATCAAATACCATCAATCTTTGACTATCCGGTTCTTGCTCTTCGTCCTTGCACTTTCGAGTGGGCCCGGATTCAAAAGAAAGGGGTTGGGTTCACAAAAACGTTCTTGCCGGTTAAACAATAGCACAGGAAGGCTAATTTATCAAAATTAGTTTTTTACGATGTATTTCACAATCGGATTATTAAGAAAATATGTTGACCTTTTTTTAAACGGGTTCCGAAATCGGAATTTCCGATTGTTCAATGTGGTTCATTCAAAAGGAGTTAGTCGACTCGGAGGAGAGGGAGGTTGTCTTGTTTCATGGTAAATTTTTTTCTTGTTATCATTGTTCTTTTTTGAAAGTAAACACTGTTAGGTAAGAGAACCCTTTCACCCAAGGTCGCCAAGGCGAAAGGTATCCGACCAAAGTGCTATCTCATTTTTGTTTTAAACCATAACATTTGGGCAAGGCCGATTTAATATTCTTTCCCAAAGGTTGGTGAGGTTTCACTCGTGGTTTAACCCTCTTTTTGGTTATCCCCAGAGGGTCAAATATCAATATTCAAAGAAAAATCCAAACTTCCGATTTTTCTGCCTCAAAAATGATATTCATGAAAGTTAATAGAATCAGGATTATGTCATCATGCTCTTATTAAAAGGGGAAATCAATAGAGATGAAATTCGAACCGGTTGTGAATAACGTTCGGCATTTAATTGCGCAACTTTTTTAACGGAGAAGGATTTGGAATTCGGAAGTTTGAAAATGGGCCTTTTTTTCGACGTCTTTTTGTAGGTTAAGTAACACGTGTTAAAATTGTTAATTGAGTTTTTACGGTTATCGGCTTAATTATAAAGGGTTGGGTGGTCATTAGGCATCTAATAATTTCATAATAGTTTGTACATTATGCAATCGAAAGAAAATAGAACAAATCATAACGTAAATGGGGTTTCTTTGCACCATAAATTCCTCCTCATGGTAAAAATGAAAAGGTTATTTTAAGGTTAGTTGCGAATTCCAGCGCCCCAAGTGGTGATATTGAAAAATCTTACTGTCAAGTGTTGCACATACTGTTTGGTGCTTTTTCATTTTTAAAATAAAACAAGAAAACTATCAACGAGAGAAAGGATATTAGAAAAAAAGAAATTTTATAAACATTGGTCAGTTTAATCGAAAGTGAAACAATAGGGTCATAAACGATAGAAAAAAATAGGAAGGAAAAAAAAAATTGGGCAGTTTTCATTGTTTTACGACCTTGGTCTTTCCCACTGTCAAGTTCATCCCATGAGAAATGGACGTAAAAAGAGAGTGAAAAGACTTTCTACATTGTATTATCGCTTCCGTCATAATCTTGATGCATAGACCAGACAATTTATAGGGGCGATTGTTTTATTTTTTGCATAAGTTTGTCACCCACTTCAAAACGGGAATTTCCAACGCAACGTTTGCATTTGCGAGGGGATCGACAAACAATGGAGAGAGTGCACGATTCCCCTCTGATGGTGGTTTTAGATTTTTTTATTTGGACACCGCAGGCCACGCAATTCGCATCTAATAGCATGTTCGGCATGCTAATGTTCTTATTGCATTATAGGGGCCCAATTATTCAATATCGCGGTTACAGTATTGACACTCCCATCGTCGAATTTGGTCAGACGAAATTATCTATGCGGCTAACACTCAAAGCACTTGTCTGGGGCATTCTCTAGAAGCAAGGGCGTTCTGATGAGGTGGGTGGACCTTATTCGACCAGACCATTTTCAGTCAAATTTTAAACCTTATTCGACCAGAAACGACCCTTTTCAGCCAGATTTTGAATCTTATTCGATTAGATCCTTTTCAGCCAAATTTTGAACATTAGTCGACTAGAAACGACCATTTTCAGCCACATTTTTAACCTCATTCGACAAGACCATTTTCAGCCAAATTTTGAACCTTATTCGACAAGACCATTTTCAGACCGATTTTGAACCTCATTCAACAAGACTCTTTTCAGCCAGATTTTGAACCTTATTCGACTAGAAAAGACAGTTTTCTGCCAGATTTTGAACCTTATTCGACTAGAAAAGAGCATTTTCTGCCAGATTTTGAACCTTATTCGACTAGAAAAGAGCATTTTCTGCCAGATTTTGAACCTTATTCGACTAGAAAAGAGCATTTTCTGCCAGATTTTGAACCTTATTCGACTAGAAAAGAGCATTTTCTGCCAGATTTTGAACCTTATTCGACTAGAAAAGACAGTTTTCAGTCAGATTTTGAACCTTATTCGACTAGAAAAGACAGTTTTCAGTCAGATTTTGAACCTTATTCGACTAGAAAAGAGCATTTTCTGCCAGATTTTGAACGAAAAGAAAGGAAAGACCCTTATTAGTCAGCTTTTAATTCTCTACTATTAGCAGATAAAAATTTAAAAGAAAAATGAAAAAATTCATCTGGTCACCCTGCTGTGGGATTACTTTTTGTTGTCCAATTCATCTTTAGGATCTTTCGTTCAACTTTTGACATATCCCCACTGTATTTTTGAGATAAAACATCATAATTTCGTGACGAACTCCTTCCTCTGTAAATTGCCCAGGTCCATTCGAACCGTGGGGTCACCTAATACGTTTTCTAGGGTGCTATAAATATGGCATTTCACGAAACGCCCCAGGCCTCATATTTTAGAGCAAAAAAGAATTTCCTCCTTTCGATATTGACAAACTTTTCAGCAATTCGCCGTTCCGTATTCAGAACGGGACGTTTTACGTGTGTAAACTTAAACGAAGAGTTTTATTTGAAAAGAAGCACTATTTCACAATCGTTTTCGACATTTTTTACACAATTCTTAATATGGGAGCTCTATATTACACAGTCCGAGCGAATTAATATGTATTTTATGGCTGAAAAAACCTCTTTTGCATTTTTCTCATCTTATTTTGAAATTTCAAAAAAGAAAATCCGTTATTTAATGACGAACAATGGAGTTCATTAGAGCCAAATATAAAACTCTTTGCAGAAATCCGAGAGAGAAATCGCCCTCGCATCAAATTGTTTCTGGATTTTAAAATTATCGTCGGACACGTACTAAGGGAAATAAATAGGAAAACGGCGAATCCGGTGAAAGGTTTATAAACTTGACTCTCACTCAGCATTAAAAATATAAATAAGCAATAAAAAAGTACATAAGTTATTACTTATAAATACGTCAGAGGAAATTCTTGAAGAAAGTAAAGATCGACACACTGACACACAATAATGGAGTGAAACCTAAACGAGTTTGTCTAATTAATTTAATTAGCTCCTTGAGTAGTTTTCAAAGTATCGGTCATAAATGAGATGCCAAAATTCGAAAGGATGAAAATTACGATCCTAAACTTAGGATTTTCGATATCAACAGTTTCAAAAGTTGTAACTTCCATAATTGTTGACCGATTATATTAATATTTACACCGTTGGAAAGCTTGTTTAAAGGGCTACCCAATTTGTTTAAATGCATAAATCTGCCAGGCTACTCCTTAAGCCTCAAAAATGGACTCAAATTTCATTGTTTTGACATGATTTTATGACCAAAAGTTTGAACAACTGTAACTTCCGTAATTTTTGACCAATTTTATTAATATTTACACCGTTGGAAAGCTTGTTTAAAGGGCTACGAAATTTGTTTTAATGCATAAATCTTCCAGGCTACTCCTTAGGCCTCAAAAATGGACTCAAATTCCATTGTTTTGACATGATTTTATGACCAAAAGTTTGAACAACTGTAACTTCCGTAATTTTTGACCAATGTTATTAATATTTACACCGTTGGAAAGCTTGTTTAAAGGGCTACGAAATTTGTTTTAATGCATAAATCTGCCAGGCTACTCCTTAGGCCTAAAAAATGGACTCAAATTTCATTGTTTTGACATGATTTTATGACCAAAAGTTTAAACAACTGTAACTTCCGTAATTTTTGACCAATTTTATTAATATTTACACCGTTGGAAAGCTTGTTTAAAGGGCTACGAAATTCATTAAATTCATAAATTCGCTCAGACCACTTTTTGGGCTTCTTAAATAAACTTGAACATTCAATACAGGTCGATGCATGTTTCGTCCTACAATGTGTTGATACTGTCTAAAAGAAGGATCTTTGTCATCAAAAATGTACGTCTTGACCGATCTAAAAAGAGTTTTTTTTCTTTATAAATAAGCGAGGAATACATTTTACATCAATTGGAGACGATGATTTTTCTTATTCCTTGGGATTTTATATTACATTCACTATAGAAAAATTGCATCGGAGCTCATTAAGGGGAAATCGAGTTGGTTTTAGGAAGCTTCGTGTCCGATATGACGTGGAAAAAGGCGCCTGGGAGGACAGAAAGGTCTCACGCGATAAACGCCGTCCTGAATGAGCTACGGAACACTTTCCCTAATTGGTCCCGAGCGATTTATTATGAATTCTGTGTGTGTTTTTTCTTCTTCCAGAAAACACTTCCGAAACCATTTTGCTTTCACTCGTCGTCACCGAGAATTACGTCATTGAACTCGTGAATATGTATCGCGGGTGCATTCCTTCGTAAAAAACGCCCTTGCGGATTTTTATGGCACACCTTGAATTTTATAGAAGATCTTGACATTTTATGCTTTGAAATTTTTAATTTTTTAAAATTAGTTTTTTAAGTCCGTCATTAGAATTGAAGGACCCCGTGACTTGACGTTTCCACCTAATTGACAGCGTTCATTTTTCATTCATGGTGGACCGTTTAATGAAAGCAGACACAAATTATTATCTCAAAAAAGCGATTTTGGGTAAAAACCTACAATTATTGTCTCCGGCGATGAAGAAAAATATTCTGGGAGAAACCGTGTCCGAGTTTTGAGCTCGTTTTTTAAATATAAAAGCTGTTTTCACTCAATAATTATATGTTTTTCGTTAAAATAAGAAAAAATTTTACAAGATAAGAAAAGGCATGCTCAAAACACTTCAATTTTTTTCTTTAAAATCAACATTTAATAACCAATATTCTGGGTAAAGCCCAAAAATCAACATTCAAAAATATAAAAATTTTTCTCAAAAACTTCAAACTAGAGATACAATTTCGTCGAAAATCCCTAGAAATATCCATTTTCCTGTCTAAGAACCTCAAATTTTCTGCCGAAAAATCAACGCAGAACCAAGCTAAGGTGCTGAAATAAAATGAACTTGTTGCTACGAAAGTGAAACGTGTTAAAATCTTAAAAAGTCGACTTAAAATTCAGTAGGAGTGGGCGTTTTCGCCACGGAAGTGCCCGAGCGTCCGAGTCGTCGAAAATAGGAAGCGATTAGAAAGTGACCCTTCGGCTGGTCAGTTTCGACGAAAGTCCTCACAGACATTTGGGACACATAACATAATATATTGCGATCTAAATTCCAAGACGGATTAAATAATACGAAAATGGTGGGGATTATAGTGTTCTAAACTCGAATTTCCTTATAGTGGGCGAAACATCCGGAATATTCTTTATAGCTTTCAAAGTGCGTAGGTAAAAAAAAACGGTGCAATACCGCATATATTAGAAGGTTGAAGCAATTTTTAAATTATCAAGTGATTTAATGTCTTTTTATGTTTCTTTATAAGTCAATTTATAGACAATCGAAAAGCGTGTGATGGAAAAAAGTAGATAAAAAACGCTATTAACATCCTTATTATGGTTGGTTATTTAAGCAGGCGAGGCCTTTAAATCCGTTTACGGTAACCCGGGGTTGGGTCTTAAGGTACGTTTATGGAAAAACGTCCTTGGGGTTACATGATAACGGGGTCGGCAAAACACGGAAGACTCGTGAGCGAATTGGATGAGTAGAACAGGTGGTCTCCGACTGACCCAATATTATGTCACAGCTTGACCGACCGCTTTCTTCTCTTATCAAAATTTATTAGGTTGTCTTGTAAACGTCAATAAAGTTCAAAATCGGGCCCGATTCGGACATTTTGGAGATCATAATATTATGACCGGAGGGTAAGAGTAGGCACTCTGACATGTTGACTCATAGTTCTCAAAAAAACGTTCTGGATTGGGAAAAAAAAAAGTTCGAGAGATTCTCGAAATGGCAAGATTAAGAGTGTTTTGTGACAAAAATAAGCTTTTGCACTCCAATCCCTCCAATTCGGACTCATGGTGCTGTAGTTACCCCATCTACCCCAGGGGGGTGAGGCAAGGGGACTCCTGAAATACATACATTGGAGCAGGGTCGGATAGGAAAAATTTTTCGGCCCGGGAAATTATCACACCCCAGGCCCATCTCCCACCCTTGGGAATATCAAAAAAGTCTTTAAATGCTTAAAAATCAAGCTATAAGTGGCCATTTTGTCGCAAAAAATGAAATCTAGATATAAAAAGCCACTCGTGTTAAAAAACGATCAAAAATCAAGCTGAAAAGAGCCTTTTTTGTCATTAAGGAAAAAATCTAGCTAAAAGGATCGTTAATGTCCAAAAATCGAGGTAAAAATGGTCCCTAGTGTCCATAAAAGATCAAAAATTAAGTTAAAAGGGGCCCTTTTCATAATAAAGGAACAAAATCTGATTAAAAAGGCATCTAGTGCTCAAAAAAGGCCAAAAATCAAGAAAAATAGACTTTTTTTTTGTAGTTAAGGAAGAAAATCTAGTTTAGAAGGCCTAGTGTTCAAAAGGATCATAAATCATGCTAAAAAGGGCTCCTTGTGTCCAAAAAAGATCAAAAACCTAGCTAAGAAGGGTCCCTAGTGTCCAAAAAGGAAAAAGATAATAAAGGCCCCTGGCGACCAAAAAAGATCAAAATTCAAGCTAATTGCTAAAAGGGGCCCTAGTGTACAGAAAGGATCAAAATTCAAGCTAAAAAGGGCCCTTTTCATAGAAAAGGAACATAATCTGGGTTCCTTATGCCCAAAAAAGATCAAAAACTAATCTAAAACTGGCCCCATCGTGTCTAAAAAAAAGGATCAAAATCAGGATGACCGGTCGGGAATCCCCGATCTCTTTGTGGGCCCATCCGACCCTGGACGGGTGTAAAAAAAAAATTGAACCGTTTTTGAAGAAATCCAACAGTTCTCAGAAAACTTCAAGTACAACTTCTCTTATAATTTATGGAATCTTTTATTTTATTTTCTCTATGTTTAAAGATCGTTGATTGAATGAAGTCAAACCATTAGAAAAAACCTATTTCCTTGTGTAAATTATGTTTCCTCAAGCCTGTCGATTCTTCACACATAATGAGAATAAGAATGCTTCCTGTTAAAAAATGATAGAAAAATACATTTTTGAAAACTAAAGAGGGAAAAAACCATGAGAAGAATTTTTTTCACCCCAAAAACAATATTATCTTTTATTACTTTTTTTACGCTTTCAAAAGTAATTTTTAAAAAATTTCCTAAATTTTGATCATTAGCCTGTTACAAAAGCGTAACGTTTTATTTAAATAAGGACATAAACTTGATTTAAAAAAAAAAAAAGGACCTCATTTTTATTACTAGAAAGTACCTAATATTATTCTGGTGTTAAGTCATGATAACGAGTGGAACCTGAACTACGGTAAAAGGTAACTGAAAGTTCGTAATTGTGATTAAAAAATAGTCTTTTATGTAATTTGAAAAAAAATTTTACTTTCATTATTCAATTTTTCAAATTGGGATTTTAATGGGATTTCCAGGTTGAAGAACACGAATCGAGGAAATTAACGTTTTTGTTCAAAAAGACTGAATACGAGAAAAGGTCGGGGTCGAAGATTAAGGTTATTCATCGACTTCCTTTTATTTTCATAAAATTTGGAAAAGTGACATTTTAATTAACGCCTATTATAGGTATTTTTCGTCCATATAGTCATTTTTAATTGTTTAGATTTTATTGAGTGATGTCCTTAGGTACGATGCTTCCCACGCGAGGCAACAGAAAAAAAAATGAAAATCGGAAATAATTTTTGAAGGTCATTTTATGTTTTTTGAAAGGATAATTTCTCGTTTATTTGATTAATGGTTTTCCAATCTGAATTGTCTTAGCAGGAGGGAACATAAAAAAAACAAAAAAACAGTCAAGGCCAATTTTTTAAACCAAAAAATCATTTTTAGAGAGAAAAATTGAAATATTTCCAATGGAATATTCTCAAAATCCTTTCCTCTCAAGTCTGGTTCCTGTTGGATAAGTAGCTCTCCCTCTTTGTTTTAAAACTAGGTATAACGTAAAATAGATTTTTTTTTCTGACAGAATAGTGGATGTAAAGCAATAATGTATTAGCAATATATGACCTGGACTTCCAAGGCTTTTTAGTTCTTTTGGAATGCCAAAACATAAAAAAATGTATTCAACCAACAATTTTTACAGTTTGAGATAACATTTGTCCTCCTTAGTAGCCCTTTTGTGTCTAATTTTGCTCGGCATAAAAGAAAGTTTAAAAAATATGGAACTTCTGAAAATTATGAACTTCTGGTTTGTCCGGACTGAAAACGGCACCTGAAACGGAACAAAAAGTTTTAACTTTCTTGTATGAATTATTACTAAAGGCCAAAATCTAGTTTTACATACTTTCACCTCTAAAAGGATTTAACCTTAGAAATATAATATTTTTAATGTATAACTTTTGAATGGACTAAAAGGCATTGACCGTATCTTTTGAAGTTCACAATGTCCAAGGTTGGATCCTTTCAGTCCATTCGTGGTATCTTACTTTTTAAAACTTAAAAGTGACCGTGAAAAGTTGAATTTATCTGCCTTTGACAAATCGTTGACCCTAAAAAAATTTAAACTTGTTTAAAATTTTATTTGATTTTTGAGAGCACAAGGTGATAAAATTATACAATACAACATCAACATACATAATTACCCAATAAAATTCAAGAAAAAAAAATTATTATTTTTTAATTCCAATATAGTATAGTCGTAGCACTAGTATATTTAGAGAATTTTTCTAGTTCGATCTTCTTTATCAAAATTTTTTATTTTTTTAAAATTTTTTCACCTTTAAAATAAAACATTTTTCTCTGAAAAAAGTGGTGTAATTCTAAAATAAATCATTTTCAGTATTATAATGTACTTCATTTCTATGGGTTATGACATTTTCCTCTCGTAAATCATTATTGAAAACTCATTACCTAATAGTTTCAACTTTTAATGACTGATCTTAAAGAAAAAAAAATTAATTAGAAAAAAAATTAAAATTAAAAAAACGAAGAAAAATGGTGGGAGACGCCGGGTGGTAGGGAAAGTGGGTAAGAAGTTATAAAAGGGAGGCGATCTCTATTCCCGAGCTTTATTGTGTGTAGTGTCCAGTGTACACTTGGTTTATCCGATGAAGATCCTTATAATTGTAAGTAACAAACGTGAATTATAAAATTAATTAAAAAAGTGACAGTGCAATGGCCAATACGTGCATCGATACCGCAAGGATTATTTTGAGTGACTTTAACGTTGGATTAAGATAGAAAACGCTTTAATTTTTATAAAAAAATTGGAACCTTTTTGTTAGCCTACATAGTGGTAGGTAGGGCATAATTTATAAAAATTATAGTAAAAATTCCAAGCTTTCCAGATCTGGTACAATCTGCAGGTGGCTGCATCAATGCATCTTTCCTTCAGTCTTTCCCACGTGTGATTTCCAAAAACTTTAATATTTTGAGAATTAAATTGGCACAATTTATGTCGTCTTCCTAGGTGCCTTAATCTTTGAGGCCTATATATTCGTGATCAGGATGCTATGAGGATCATGCACATATAAAAATACCAATTAAAATTTTCTCCAACAAATGGAAAAAGTTGGAAATTAGTAGTCTAGGACTAATTTGGGAGTGATACCTTAGTCCCCCCCCCTACTGTTTCTCATTATTACTACTGTTCCACTTTTTGTACCTTGCGAGTCCCCTTGTCTCACTCCCCTGGGATAGGATAACTATTAGTGGAACATGCCCTCTTAAATAAATAAATAAAAAATCTAGAAAATGAAGTTTTAACAATTTTATTTAACGATCGTCCTATCCCTAGTTAAGATTCATTCCCAGAAGGACGTCTACTTTCAAATAACTTTGGCACTGAATAATTCTTTTTTGCTCGATATGAAACTAAACGATTTTTCGACCTTTCTTTCAATTCGCTTCGCTTACCGTGAGAACGGGTTTGTTTACATGGCAACGACCGAAGAGGGGAAAAAACTGGGTGAAAGGCGACGCTTTTTTTTCTTTCAAAAACGTTTTTATATATAAAAAAAGTTACGCAATAAATTAAAGTCTGAAGTATTAATATCGAATTACGTCTTGGGCTTCCTTACTTGGAATTTGCGATCAGAAATGAAATGTTTTACTTTCCTTTTCAAAATTCAGGGGTGAAAGCGAGTGGGTGTAAATCGAATAGCGAGCTCATTTTTCTTTAAATCAGGTTTTTATGAACGAAAGAAAAAACCGGTTCTTTGCGTTTAAATGGAGATATTTTTAACGATGCGTGTACGATTTTCAAAGCTTCCATTGGAGGAATCACGAATATTTTCATGTTTTTTTTGTAAAGGATTAGCCAGTTTCAAATAAAGTTTGAGGAAGGATATCTTCTTGAGATTATGATTAGGTAGCAACCATCAAATGTAAAGGTTTCAAATGAAAATTTTTGAGTTCATGTGCCCAAAGATTTGTCACGTTTTTGACCTCAAGGTTTCATTTTCTTTATTTTTTCCTTCAAGTTTTGTTTGTTGTCTGGACTTCATGATTGTTGTATTGAATTAAAAGTCTCACACTTCTGAGGTCAGACAATAAGAAAACTTTTTTTTATAGCTACGAATCAAAAAAATGAAAAGAATAAAAAAAAAGCGTGTCGAAATCAATTAGTGTCTTTGTCGCCAGATCAAGGTGAACACGGTTCTTCTGCACGATTTTAAATCACGAACTCTCTTCCCATGATATAAGAAATGATTTTGTGTCTATATGTAATTTTTTTAATGGCAATTCTTTTTTTCCCCCTATTTCCAGTCGTTTTTTTAGTTTTGGCGACATGTTATGAAAGAGGTTGGATAACAAGAAATGGGTGATTTTTATGGTGAAAATGGGTGTGGTCTCCCTGGATACTTTCGCTCCGGTTTATCCCTCTGATGTCGACACGAGAACCACTTTCTGACCCAATTTTTCCGTCTCCGTGTTCAGGAAATGCGGAAAAAAACCGTAATATGATATTTAACTGGAATTCGAACTTAAAAAAATATGATACAGAGAAAGTTTTTTACTTCATGAAAATTCAGGATATCGGATGCAGTGAAAGTGATATTTTTCAGTGGCACAGGTCAGAGGAAGTAGGTCTCGGTGTGAAGGATCACTATGTTTATGTAAACATTCGCATGTTGATTTATGTGGGAACATTTTATAATGTCCTTCAACATGTCCATGTATTAGTTTTTTTATATTAAAAATTGATTTTGTATGTACTTTTGCCTCACTCCCCTGGGATGGGAGGAGCTGAAGTGTCAAGCCTAGCTTAAAACACCAAAAACAGCGTTTTCCCAACTTTAAAAAATCATTCTTTTCTAGCTAAAATGGCGCTTTTTTACCAAACTTTCTTAACCGTCCTTAATTTTGGGAGCCACCTTAATAGGCGTGTATAGCTGTTTTATGACCTTGGCGATTCCGATTACTTTCATTGATAAAGGAGGTACAAGATTGTGCAAGGGTTTCCTTTTCGGCTGTCCCTATTGTCTGGAGGACTCAAGAAAAAACGAGGATCTTAATTATTTAGCGTGGGAGAAAGAAATACAAGGAATGAGTTAAACTTAAATATGAACGATTCGGTTGAGCAGCAATAGGTGGAGGGCTTCGAGGTGAAAATGACGTAGAAAGTCGTGAAGTTGCATCCACCCCCCTCTCATCGAGCAATTGTGTCTCGGTCATGTTTCTGAAACGAGATTCATTCCGAACGGCATTTTAACACGTAATTTCCCATGATACAATTGCATTTAAATTGTAATCGTTTTATTTTCACCCGAATGAAACTGCAAAGTGATAGAAAACCAGGAAAATCTTCAACTTTCCAACTTCATATTTTCGACTCTGAGAAACTTTGTTCGCTCTTTAAAGGCTAATGGGGTTAAAAAGCATTTTTTCCCCTTCAAATTCTAGAGACTATGTACAAATTCTTAGGGCTATTTGGAAACTTTCAATTATAGATAGTTTGGCTCTCTGAAGAACTAATGGTGCAAGAAGACCATTGCTAAGTATCTCTCATGGCTCTTACAGAAAAACTGTAAGTCAGATTGAGTCCAGACCAAAGTCCTTTCTCACTTAGTCCTGTGATCTCCACAGCTAGAAGATCCTATTATACAATAAAAAAGGTCAACATCTTTTGATCTGACATTTTCTAAATATGTGGGACAATTTTGCGTTGTAATTGCGAAATTAAAAGTTCAACGTACAATAAATTCTTGAAAAGTTCAAAAATTTAAATTAATTAAAAAAAAGTTGTTTGGAATCCTTGAAGGATCATCTTCAAAAAACTCGTTTTAGAATCTTGTTTACAAATCTTGATATCCATGAAAAGAAGATCCGGGACCGTTTTTTCTTCCAGGGACGTACGAAAAAAAATGGGTGCGAGATTCTATGATGATTTCAAGGATAAAAACGAAAGTTTTCCGGTCTAAAATGTTGAATGGAAACTGGAAAAGGTTTATTTCTCACTCCATTAACTTCAAGGAAGCCATTAAAAGGGTTTTTTTTCTTTCCGATCTAATTATGGCTTCGATAATTTGTCGGTTTTCGGTTTGAAAGAATGTTGATAAAATTCAAAAAGACGTGCACCACGAACAAAAAGCTTGCGCAAAATAACAAGGCAACACTTCCGTGCAGACATGACGCAATTTGAACCCAGACGACCCTACTAGTAAATCTGGGTCTGGATTTTTAAGTCATTTTTTTCTCGGTTGACTTTTTTCAGAAAGAAAATTGGGAAATCCAGAAACACGATTTATTATATGTCAGTTTTGCCCTTTTAGGTTATAGAAGTTTTACTCAAAGTGACAATTTGCGAAATGTAACCTTTGAAACGAAGGCCTTTTTTGAGGCTTAGCGATAGCCTTTTTGGCTTAAAGTTTATCTTCAACCTTGGATGTAAAAAGTGCACTTATAAGTCAATCCCCTCAAGCCAAACAATTTCTTATTCTTTGACGATTCTAAAATAAAGAATTGCGGTTAACATTGACCGAGTGACAAAGTGAGGTGAAAGTTCTGGAACCTTTGACGCAATCGGAAACAATTCAAAAGTGCACAAAAAATAAAATCGAGTCATCGAACGTAATGTGAAAAAGAGTTGAAATACTTGAAAATTAATAACATAAGCTTGTAGGTTGCAAAATGGTCCTAGTGACTTGCTCTGGACTATTCAGGGGGCCAAAAATGGAGAAAATAGGAGCTGTTTCTGACAGTTTTAGATCTTTGCGTTTTTAGACTGTTTTTGACAGTGTTTTAGAACTTAGCGTTTTTAGACTGTTTTTGACAGTTTTAGAACTTCGCGTTTTTAGACCATTTTAGAACGTTTTTAATTTTTAGGTTTTAGGTATTTAGACTGTTTTTGAACTTTGCATTTTTAGACCATTTTAGAACGTTTTTACAATTTTTAGGTTTTAGATATTTAGACTGGTTTTGACAGTTTTAGAACTTTGCGTTTTTAGACTGTTTTTGACAGTTTTAGAACTTTGCGTTTTTAGACTGTTTTTGACAGTTTTAGAACTTTTCGTTTTTAGACTGTTTTTGTCAGTTTTAGAACGTTTCTACAGTTTTTAGGTATTCAGACTGTTTTTGACAGTTTTAGAACTTCGCGTTTTTAGACCATTTTAGAACGTTTTTAATTTTTAGGTTTTAGGTATTTAGACTGTTTTTGAACTTTGCATTTTTAGACCATTTTAGAACGTTTTTACAATTTTTAGGTTTTAGATATTTAGACTGGTTTTGACAGTTTTAGAACTTTGCGTTTTTAGACTGTTTTTGACAGTTTTAGAACTTTGCGTTTTTAGACTGTTTTTGACAGTTTTAGAACTTTTCGTTTTTAGACTGTTTTTGACAGTTTTAGAACGTTTCTACAGTTTCAAAGGGTCTGCCATTTCTGGCCAATATAAAGAAGAAAAAAAAGTCCAATGACTAAGATTTTTCCGAAATTTCGCGATGATTTCTTTGAATTATGAAATAATATTTGTACAAAAGGCTCGTTGAGGCGTGAAGGTTTCCATTTTCTAACAAACCCAAGGTATTGACTTCATATTTTGCATTTTTTTCCGCATCTCTTTAACTTTTAGCAAAGCTAACCCTTGAACCAAAGACCTTGATCTTTAACTCGCTTTCACCTCTTAACCCCAATCGGATTTGCTTTTATCTTGATCTTTCTATTTGAATTAAACCCTCTAGTGGTTGAATACGTGGTAAAAATGGGTGTGTTTGACCTTTCCCGCAGTATAAGTGGGAGTATTTACATTAGGCAAAACGCGTAAACTATTTTAAATGGCCAAATCGTACACATTTTAATGAGTTAACTTTCAAAGCTTGTAATTATTCGAAACAAGCTAATTTGATGTTTATCACCAAAACCGTGTTTTTACTTTCAATTGTCTGATAAAAGGATTCCTCGTGACTGGAAAATGAACTTTCAAGTAGAAAGTCGATCAAAGAAATTTGTATTTAATTTTTTAAAATTTTATGTTGCGTAATGGGATCGAACCAATAAAAATTATGAAAGAGAAAACGGTAATGATTAGATTAGACGTCATTGCACTCATTGTTACGTGGATTATATAACGTGTCATATCCTGGATAGGGAAATTCGAAACGGTCCCTAGAACAATAAAGAAAGCATTTTAATTGTTTGGAGGAGTTGGCGTTTTTATATTGTAAAAAGCCAAGGTTGTCGCTCATTTTGTAATCGGGGTGTGTTTTTGCTCTGGAAACCGGAATAAATGGACGATCTCAAGGTTCTTTTGATGTCTCATGAACAAAGTATTCAGAACTTATTTTTTTGTTTTTTCTAAGGCCGTGATTTCGTGAGATGCATTTTGATATAATTTTAAACTAGATCTTTGATTTCGAAATAAAATATTGTGGCTGACCGATGACCTTTTGTAGAAACGTCAAATTTGGAAAAATTATACGTTTGATGGTGGTAGGACTTTCAAGTTTTGGCCTTGTTTTTAGATGCAAATCAAGGTTTTTACAATTTTCATTTTGCTGTTTCAGTTCGTGGGTCTGGCGGTGTTGGCGGAGAGCAGGAGGGTACGAGTGAGGCCCGTTTCTTCGGCAGATTCCCTGGAAGAGGCACCGCAGCAGGTTGAATATTATGCGGAGCAGGAAGAAGAAAGGGGGCCCGTTTTGGTCTCCAGGCAGGATAACTACGGAAGGGCTAACGGTCAGCCCAGGACGCAGCCGAAGCTCAAATCTGTCTCGGCCAAAGCTCCTCCAGTCCAGACGATCCGAAATTACAATAAATTAAACGACGACGGTTCCTTCACGTTTGGATACGAAGCCGCCGATGGAAGTTTCAAAGAAGAAACTCGAGGTACCGACTGCGTCGTCAGAGGGAAATACGGTTATGTCGACCCTGATGGAAACAAAAGAGAATTTACTTACGTTTCTGGAAATCCTTGCGATCCTAATGCCGTTCAAAGTGAAGAAGAAGAAGAAGCACCTGCTTCAGGAGAAGAGAACATCCCGCAGAACATTCCCATCAGGAGGCCCATTGCCAAAGCCAGGCCAGCCCCAACTTTGAGACCAAGACCTACTCATACCGTTTTCCAACAAGAATACAACAAAGATTCTGAAGAAGACTCTGAAGAAAATATTCCCAACATTCCAACCCAACGTCCACGACCTTTGCCTACTGCGACCGTAAGAAATTACCCGATTCCGACGTTCGCTCAGTTAGAACAAGAAGTCCAGCCTCAAATTTTAAGAGCGACGCCGAGACCAAAGGTTTTGGTGACCAACACACCGAGGCAATCTCATCAAGTTTCCATAACGCCAAGACCGACAGCTCCTCCGGCGACCACCTACCGCCCTCAGCACATCCACGTCACCACTCCTGCACCCCTTTCTCCTTCCAAACGTCCATCTCTCGATTTAGATGAAGAATTGAAGAACTTCCAGCTTGAACACAACGCAGTTTCTACGCCCCGTCCTCAATCTCACACTCCCAAATCGCTTTCCGGAAACCCAATTTATACTTCCGAATTAGTCTTCGATCCTAATTCAGGCCAGTACAATACAGTTTTGTATCAACAACTTCCGCAGAATCAAGGAGAGTTCAATTTACGAGGAAGACTCCAGCCCTATGTGAACAACCCTCAACCTCAGCCGTTTTTCCAGCCGAGACCTTTTATCCCGAGACAAGGTCCTATACCGTATCAGGGACCAACCCAACAGCAGCTTTTCCAGCAACAGCAGTCCGCACTTCTTCAACAGTCGACGCAACTTTTCGCCGCCCAGCAAAAGAAGCAGCAGGAGACTAAGCCGCAACGGTTCCCGTCATCTTTACTCCAACAAGAGCCTCAAAGGTTCACCCCCGGCCCAGGCCCTAAATCATTCCAACCCCAACCATCCCCACAACAGCAGCCTTTCTACTACGTCGCACCTTCCGGCGACAGAACGTCCCTCTCCAACGGACAAATCGACGCCTTCCTCCGAGGCCACTCAATCGCCATCTAATTCTCCAACGAAGCCCCTGTTTTTCACCTAGTCCTTCGAAACGACCGATATCGTTATTTATTTACTCAATTAATATTAAGACCTACGACTACCTGTATAGTATAAGATTTTCAATTTTTAGTTTGTTTTTTAAGTTGAACCTCTTGGTTTTAAAATGCGAGTGAGGCCATTTTAATGATACTCTGTATATTTCTTCTTTTTTCTATCCAAATCATGATTGTTTGTAATTTTTATAATTTCTAGAACTTAATTAAATAATTTTACGAAATGATTTAAATTTTTTTTCCACTCTCCTTTGAGATTGACAAAAGATAAAAAATAAAAGTCAAACATAAAGAAATCAGAAATATTGATTTATAAACAAATACGATTATCTCGATAATCGGTTTCAGATTGGTCAATTTTTAATAAGCACTCTGAAATTGCGTAACGATCGTCCAATACATGATTGACGTACTGAATACCTTAAAATTAATTAATTAAACAAATTAAATTATGAAATAAACTTACTGTCGTAAGTAGGCCATTTTCGAGACAAAAAAGTCCCAAAATGTTAAACTTGATTTCATTCACGTCTATCTTAGTTAAGAAATTTTTCAACTAAAAATTTAATTAAAGAAACAATAAATTGAAAAAATGACAACTTCTTTTCTGAAGTTTTTCGATTTTGTTGAAGTAAGCTTTTTAGAAATGGTCAATTTTAAAGTTGAAACCTGAAAAAAAATTAAAAAATTGAAATTCCTATTTTACGTTTTACGTTGCAAAGTGTTGAATCGCAAGGTGTGACGATATTCAACAATTGAGTTACGAAAACAATTAAGTAGCCGGTTTGTCTCACGGTTAGAAAATATCTGACGGGCCATTTCGAGACAGAATCGTAAATATGATAGAGGCACAATATGAACTGGACTAAATAATAAAGCATCAAAAACGAAATTTGATATCCAAACGATTTGTTGGTCAACTTGACCATTTTTCCAAGCAGCAAATAAGCGCTTTCGACTTCGGATGTGGTTACGTCTTTTTCTGAAAGAAAAATTACTTGTTAATGTTTTACTACTTTACAAGTTGGTTATTAGGTTATATAACTTTTTTTTTTACTTTACTCTAAGATTTAAAAAAAAATTTAGATTACGAAAAAAGAAAATGATTTATTGAGAAAAGGTACTTACTTGATATCGTGTAGATTTGAGGATGATTTTTGTTGTTCTGCTGGGCCGATAAATTAAAAATTGTTATAAGTTGTTTGAATCTTGTTTCAATATTAGCGATTATGAAATTTATTAGCATGTTGTAAATGAAGATGATGAAGGATATGATATCGATGCTGATGACTACTCCGTCGGTTGCGCTGTCCATGACGTATCTGGCGCAAAATGCACTTATGCAGATAAAAAAGGAAAAAGATGATTGTTTTTTGTTGAATTTTAATGATGGATTTTGTCTCAGGATGCGGTCGATTTGAAGGAAACCGTTTAAAATTTGGCATATCTTTCGTATAAAGAAGCAATTTGAAATCGAGAGGGAAATGATGACGCAATACATGGTTGTGAAATCGAGAAAAATCAAAACGGAATCAGTCACGGAATTGATGCGAAAAGTTTCCTCGTATGAATAAGAGAGGCCCTCTTTTAAATAATAAAAGCTTAAAATTACGACCCCTGTATGCATCAAAAGGCCGTAGATTAATAAAAAAATTGAAATTGAATATTCGTTTGTAAATTTTATGGGAAAGATGCCGTTTAATTTGAACAGTATGAGAAAGAAGTCCATTGCGAAATGAAGAGATTGGAAGGGAATCGATGATTGATTTTTTTTTTGTCAACAAATTTCTTTGAAAGCAGGAAGATGCTACTGGGTTTTGAGATAAGAGATCTCGGAGACATCCAGGCCTCGTTGTGCAATATCGGGGGGATGACCTTTTGAGTCACGAGTGTCCCCTTTGCCCGGCACTCCAGTCTTCAAGCCTCAATTAATGCGGTCGTGTCGTTTGGAAACTATTCTCTGTGTAACTTAGGATGCTGTTTGCTTTCCACATGTAATTACTGTCGGAAAAACCCTCGTTAATGATGAAAAACCACTAGAGATGCATGGGAACATACAGGGGCCATACACCTCCGGCCCATCCCCCACCCTTGGGAATATCAGAAAGTATTTAAATGCTTAAAAACCAGCAAAATAATGAAATCTAGATATAAAGGGCCACCCGTATGCAAAAAACGATCAAAAATCTAGCTAAAAGGGTCCCTAATGTCCAAAAATCAAGGTAAAAATGGCTCCTAGTGTCTCAAAAGGATCAAAAATCAAGCTAAAAGGACCAAAAATCAAGCTAAAAGGGGCACTTTTCGTAGTACAGGAACAAAATTTAGTTAAAAGGGCCCCTTGTGCCCAAAAAGGAAATCTAAAATCAAGCAAAAAAAGGGCACTTTTCGTCACAAAAAACCATAATCTAGTTGAAAGGGTTCCTTGTGTCTACAAAACATCAAAACCTAGATAAAAAGGGCCCCTCGTGTCCAAAAAGGATCAAAATTCAAGGTAAAAGGGCCCCCAGTGTCTAAGAAAGATTATGTCAATCTAAAAGGGCCCTTTTCGTAAAACAAAATCTACATAGTTAAAAGGGCACCTTGTGTCTAAAAAGGATTATAAATCAAGCTAAAAAGGGCCCTTTTTGTCACAAAGAAACATAATCTAGTTAAAAGGGCCCCTTGTGTCTAAAAAGGATTATAAATCAAGCTAAAAAGGGCCCTTTTCGTCACCAAGAAACATAATCTATGTAGTTAAAAGGGCCCCTTGTATCCAAAATAGATCAAAATCCTAGCTAAAAAGGGCCCTTTTCGTCACAAAGAAATTAAATCTAGTTAAAAGGGCTCCTTGTATCTAAAAAGGATTATAAATCAAGCTAAAAAGGGCCCTTTTCGTAACAAAGAAACACAATCTAGTTAAAAGGGCCCTTGTATCCAAAAAAGATCAAAATCCTAGCTAAAAAGGGCCCCTAGTGTCCAAAAAGGATTTAAAAATAAAGGATTATAAATCAATCTAAAAAGGGCCCTTTTCGTCACAAAGAAACATAATCTAGTTAAAAGGGCCCCTTGTATCCAAAAAAGATCAAAATCCTAGCTTAAAAGGGCCCCTAGTGTCCAAAAAGGATTTAAAAAATCAAGATAATAAGGGCACCTAGTGTCCAAAAATGGATCAAAATCGGGATGACCGGCCCTGTCGCATCCCGTCGGAGCGGCTCATAAAGAAACCAAAGGTACTGCAGGATATTTCCTGATTTCTGGCCCCACCTTATCTTTAAAACTATTATCTCACAAGGACAAATCGTGAATTCGTGTTAACAATCGAGTTGACTCGGTCATTGTTCGTCCGAAAGAGGGTCGAGAAAGGTAGTGAAAGTGCCCCTTGGTCAGTCTCGTGTGACGATTGAAAAAGAAAAAAGTTCCATGAAAACGATATTTTTTCCGTAATTTCTTTTCAACATGAATGTAAAGATGTGCGGTCGGTTTTCTCTTGTTAGTACAAGATTTAAAATGAAGTCATTTTCTAGATGTAACCGTTGAACTAGACCTTATTGCAGACCATTAACACATTTTTCTTCATCCCGACCGGTTAAGAAAATCCATCCTGCCTTTTATCGGACGAGAAAGGTTCGACTTTCGATCTACTATTCACAAATCCCGGTCGAAGTTCACAAATGACGCAAATGTTGAAAAACGAGCCCGAAAAAACAAGAGGCATAAGGTCAAGGATGGTCGAAAATTTCCATTTTGTCATACGTAAAGCGATACAGATCGATTACGTGTTTCGTATACCCAGGCCCATAAGTCTTTTGTGTAACTCCAAAACTCGAGACGACCTAGAAAGACCGAAAAAGCATTTTACACGACTATCCAATCTTAAACTTCGCAACCTTCTTTACGATACTAATTTTTTTTTTTCATTGTGAAAATTTTGTTTTATTTTAGATCATTTTATTGCTTTTTCGCTTATTTTGAAATCTTCGATTTCAACAAACTCAAGAATAATGGTTAATTCTTGAAAACCAAATGCCCTTAATTAGCCTCCCTATACCCCCAACTAGCTCCCAAATACCCCTAACTAGCCTCCCATACCTCCAACTAGCTCCCAATACCCCCAACTAGCTTCCGAATACCCCCAACTAGCTTCCAAATACCCCAAATTAGCCTCCCAATACCCCAAATTAGCCTCCCAATACCTCCAAATAACCCCAACTAGCTCTCAAATACCCTAACTAGCCTCCCAATACCTTCAAATAGGCTCCCAACACCCCCAACTAGCCTCCCAATGCCCCCAACTAGCTCCCAAATACCCCCAACTAGCCTCCCAATACCTCCAACTAGCCCCCAATACCTCCAACCATCCTCCCAATACCCCAAAATGCCCCAAACTATCTCGTTAATACCCCAAACTAGCCTCCCAATACCCCCAACTAGCTCCTAAATACCCAAAACTATCCTCCCAATACCCCAAATACTCCAAACTAGCCTCCCAATACCTTCAACTAGCCCCCTACCCACAACTAGCTCCCAAATATCTCCAACTACCTCGACAAAAACGACGTTCACAAAAACATCATCATTTTAACAGTTAAAAAAAAAAAAATTTCCTCTCTACATCCCTAAGGGACCAAAAAAAAAACCAAAAAAACCATCCGAGCTATTAATAGATAATTGAAGCTATGAGAAAAATTGAAATAGTTTTGAAACTCGTTTGATAATTGCAGAGAAAATGATATTTAGAACTCATTGGAATTCTCACGTTTCGTGTTGTTTTTTACGGGCTCTCATATCATAATCGAAGTCCATTAATTAGCGCGAAAATGTTTTTCCACGGCGGGACTTATTAAACGATCGTGTTACGTATCAAATTTCAACACCAAAGTCATGAGAAATCTGAGAGAGAAAGAAAAAAAGAAACGGAGGAAAATCGTGTTTAGAAGCAATTAAGGTTTTTCAAGGTGATGTCCTTTTTGAGGGTGATTTTCTGTTGTCTTTTTCTCATTCGCTTTTGAAAGTAATTGATTCAGTCTTAAACATCTTCAAACTAAAATAGTAAGGCAGTAAATGTAAGTAACTACTTTAAACATTAAAATAAAAAAAAATTAAATAAAAGTCCAGTTTTTAGTCAACAAATATCATTTTTACACTTTTTTTATTAAAAAAGATTTTTTTGTACAAAACATACTTCAAGCGCAAAGATGATAAAAATAAAACAACAACATTGGTCTGAAATTTTGGATATTTACAATTCCACTTTAGTTCAATTAAAGCGAAAAGAAAATGGTTTTGATTAAGAAATTGTGGTGAAAAACGAATTTTCTCTCCATGAAAACGAAAAAAATTAATTTTTTATGGAGAGGACGAAAAAGTTCGATTTTTATGTTGACTTGGTAGGTAATTAAGATAAAATGACTTAGTATGAGCTAAAGGTAATGTCGTGGGTGGCCCTTCCTTGGCCTTGAGGAAGTGCGTAGTCTTTCGCGAGTTGGTCTAGGATACCGGATCTTCCTCCTCGGGTTTCGTGACGGATTTGCGGTTGAGGCCTGTAGACGGGCTGGGGAGGGTGGGAAGGAATGGGAAGCCTCGGAGGGGCGGGTCTTGGCTCTTCGTAGACGGGAGCGGGCGAGAAGACGGGAGCTGCGCCGGGGATGGCAGCCCTAGGAGGGACAGGGGCAGACGACTGGAAACTGTGGACGGGGCTAGAAGGGAAGTTTTGGACAGGCGGCCTCGAATGTTGCACTGGTCTTGGAGCAGGCCTAAAAATGAACAATTACAATTTTCCTCTGAGGCATCATTTTTTTACCTTGGAGCTGGAGCAAACTGCTGAGGCCTGGGAGCTGGTGCATATTGCTGCACAGGAGCTTGTTGATATCTGGGCTCCTCATATTCATCAAAATGAGATTGAGGACGTGAAACTACTTTAGGAGCTGGCCTGTATTTTGGAGCAGGTCTGGCAGGCTCTTCTTCTTCCTCATCATAGTCTTGAACAATTTTCCTGCCTGATCCAAAAAAATTATTACCTTGCTAAATTGGGAAGAATTATACCATTTTTATCGGTGGTTTCGTCAACCAAAGTGGGCGGGGCGACGGTGATGCCTTCTCCAGAGGGCATGAATCCATATTTGTTCGCTCCGTACTCGACGACGCGGACTTTACCGTTGTCGTCGACGTATCCGTATTTCCCCATTACTTCTCCGGTCGTGAGTTTCGTTTCGATTTTGAAACTTCCATCGGCTCCTTCATATCCGTATGTGTACGAGCCGTCTTCGTTGTGCCTAAAAGAGAACAAGATTGCCATTAAATGAGCTATTTCTCGATCATAATGTTTGATGGGCGTTGTCCATAAAGAGAAAGTTTTAACTTCCCACCCTGGAACGTGAACGGATTCCAGAATCAATTGCACACTCTTATGTCAGAATGAGTTTAAACTATTTTTATAATTGCAAGTCAAGAAAACATCATATGAATGCAAAAAGAATGCAAAAAATATTGCAAATTGAGGCCTAATGACTTTTAAACAGTTTGCAAAGTAGTTCACGTGAAAAATCCAACGAACCTGTTGATTTGCTTGAGGATAGGAACCGGTGTAGGTTTAGGCCCTGAAGAAACGGGTGCAGGCCTCGGCCTGGAGTAGCTCGCCCTCGGTTGAGCGGGAACGTATTCGTCTTCTTCTAAATAATTTTGCTGTTGAGCCACAGAGGCCGCCAACAGACAGCCGAACGCGAGGACCTGTAACATTTGCGAAAAGTACCGTTAGAGTGCGATCAGAAAGGGGAAAAAACAACACTCCTCCAAGGAGTCGACGATGCTAAACCCGCTTAACCGTTCAGTCTTGCCGGCTTAGTCTACCCTTCTATCATGAAATTGTGCCGCATGGAGATTGTTAAGTCAAAGGGTAGGAGAATTTCTACTTCCTTAAAAAACCCACTTGCGTTTTTGATGAATCATGTTTCCCAGTTAAAGTGGACCAGCAGTTTTTCTCCAGATTTGACTTTAATTTTTCCAGAATGACGTAATTTTGGAACAAAATAACGAATTTCGTGAAGCCCTAGATTGTTAGGAAGAACAATGTAGTGAGAGGGGGGTTGGCTTCGATCTGTAGGTTTAGCTGGCAAGCGCTGTATATTTTTTTAAATTAATTAATAAAATTTGATATTTTTAAAATTAATTATAATTTATAATCCAAATAAGGGGAGGGGGAGGCCCCCAGTTCGAAATATTGGACCCAAAAGGACTCATTAATTACATAAAAATGAAAAAAAAAAAAAAAAAAAAATTATTTTCATAATTTGTTAATTTAAAACTTTTTTTTTTTTTTTGCATAATTATATTATAAACTTCAATATTGTCTCATTGAAAGGAATGTCAAGACAATAAAAATTACTAGGAAAGGTCAAGTTTACTGGGCGTCTATTACCGTTAAGCTATTCGTGTTTTTTAAATTCTTATCCATTTCTCGACCTTGCACTTTCAGGGCGAACTGGTCTGTCCTTTCGAGGAACCGGATCAAAGACGAGGAAAATGACGAAGGTGATAAAATTTCGGAGTCTTTAGTTAAAAAGAGAATCTTTTTCTTTAGAAAGTAAAAGGCAAGGAAATCCAGTAAGGATCTTTATTTTCTCTTCAATGAAAGTCAATCTTGTCAATTTACTCTCTATATAATTTACACCATTTTCTTTATTTTTAATCCTCATTGTATCTCGTTTCATTGTCATTTCAAATGCCAGGAGTTACCAAAGAATGTTTTTTTAAAAAAGGATACGTATATCGAAAAACTCTTTTTATGTCCTCGTATCTTTCCAAATCGCCAGTTTTGTCACGTTTTTTGTTAAATGTCACAAGTTCATTGTATGTTTTATTGATAAACTGGAAAGCGTTAAAAAATTGTCGTTCTCGTAAGAACAGAAGCTGAAAGAAATTTTTTTTGAATTTTGTTTTTTTGAAAAACACGTTTTTGTCAAATGTATAATATCCGATTTCTTAAATAAGTACCGATATCTGGTTTCGCTTTCTTGAATTTCATGCAATAAGTAAAAGGTTGGACTTTAAAAATACACGTGCACAAGGGTTCACGTAATTCGCCCCCGTTCACTTTAATTTCTTACTTATCTGAAACTAGATTGTCCAGGAAATACCGGTAATAGACCCAGCCCCACAATCATAATTGTAACTTTTTCATTTTTTTTTATTTTTTTTATTTCAGTTATGAATTTTTAGGGAACTAATGAAGCTAATCCTTATTTTCACAAATAGGTCAAGGAGAGGACCTTGAGTTTTTCTGTAGTGCCGTCCGGCCGTCCCTTTTAATTTCTCTGAATTTTTTCAGGGAATAAATTTTCATCATAATTACTCGATTTTTTTTCCACACGTGGAATTAAAAATACCTACAAAATTATTCAATTTTTTGTCAAATTTCAAGGATCGGAAAGATCAATTTTTTAATTTGAACTGTAGGAATGTTTAATTTAATTGAATATAAATTTTTTTATTAAATTAATTATTAAGGTAATGAATTTATGATTTAACTGTTATTACTATTGTAATTACATACTTTTGTAATGGAGCCCTTTAACCATAATTTAATTTTTTTAATTTAAATTGTGCAAATGTTTAATTGAATTTAATTTTTATTAAATTAATTATTAAGGTATTGAATTTATGATTTAATAATTTAATTTTTTAAATTTAAATTGTAGGAATGTTTAATTTTTATTAAATTAATTATTAAGGTACCTATTGAATTTATGATTTAATTGTTATTAATAATTTTGTAATGGAGCCCTTTAACCCTTAAGTTAATTATTTCACTGTCACTTTCACTGTCGTTTAATTCACTTTTCACCGAAAATAGTTTGATATGTCAATGGCAATTGGTACTTACATAAAATAGGTTTCTCGAGGCCATGACCACAGACAGGACTCGACAGACTGGGCAGAGAAGGTTGTTACTCTGGATTATATAGCCCGAGCGTTTCCCACCACCGCCTTTTTCCACATTTTACTTCTTTTGGCTCGAGATTTATTTTGAAGTCCTTTTTATATTTTGATTTTTTACGTTAGGTAACGTTTGTTATATGCGACTCTCGGGTTAATTAGATAGTTCGTTCAAATATGGCCTTTCATTCTTTCTCGAATTCAAGTCTTTTCTTTTTTTGTGACAAATATCTCGTAATATTGTCAATTCAGTTTTCCTGAAAGATTGATTTTTTATTTTATTTTTTATTTTTATAAGTTTATATAAAAAAAATGATGTAGGTATTTAAACGACCTTGTCATCACGACTTCGAGTCGGTATCTCTTCTAGTAGGGAGTCTCGGACTCGTTTTCTGTGGTTTTGAAGGCTGGAGAGGGTAAAGCCGGGCACCCCTCTTAGGCTGCTTTAACTTTAGCTTAGAGATGGAACATCGTCATTCATTTCATGTTTCCAGAAAGAAACTCATACCGCTCCTAACGCCTTTTTTCAAATATTCATTTTGACTTCTTATATTTTGAATAATCACGCTTTTTAAATTAAGTAACAAATAGTTCATTGAAAATCCTCTATGAAGAGCATTCCAGATACTGAACAAATGAAGGTGAAAAGATGAAAGTGGGCAAAAAGTGATTTCGAGAAAAATGAAAAACAAATTTTGGTTTCTGTTAATCCTTTTGTAATTTCCTATTGTAATGCATGTATTTTTGGCCTTACCTACCCTGAATCTTTTTATGCAAATGGATGATTCTCATATTTTCTCCCCTTGTTATTCTACCAGATGATAGTACTCCTTCATAGACTCTAGATAGCTCTAATATATCAAAATCGACGAAAAAGTGACTTTCATCTTTTTTCCCTTGTTGTTCTACCTGATGATAATACTCCTTCATAGCCCCTAGATAGCACTAATATCGCAAAATCGGAAAAAAAAGTGACTTTCATCTTTTTTTCCCCCTGGTCCTTGTAAACTTTATTTTGAAAGGAAAATAATTTTTTGTACAGTATTCATCTATAGGATCTGATCGCTAGCTTAATTTAGGGTCTAACTTGAATTTCGCCTGGCAGTTTCTTTGTTTTCTCTTATCTTATTGTTCACCATGACTCTTCTGACCCGATTCGCCCTTGAGGATCATAAAAATGTCAAAATCATAATTTATAAATACGAATTATTATAATGAAAATAAAGTCGTTTTTATTATGAAAATTATCTCCGATGCGTGAACGTTATTTAAAAAACATTTTTGCGGTCCACCTTGCAATAATGTTTCCGGCCTTCATCGTGCCCGGAAAGAAACACCCTTGGTTCAAATATGGTCGCTCTTACTTCAAGGGGAATTCTATAAATTAATTAAAAAGTTATTAAATAATTATATCGTCAAAATTTCATAATTTATTGATAAGCGCAAAGGGAGTTCTTTTACTATTGGATGTTAATGTCGTTAGGTTAATGATTCAATTTTTTTTTTCGTTCTATGTATGATGCAATTTTTTAAAAATAGCAATGTCCGGATAAATTGGGAAGAAAGTCGAAAAATATGTGATGTTAATCAGGACGTAAACGTGAGGAATTTTTCGGCCATTATATTGTCTTTAAAAAAAAAATTGTTATCCAATAAAATTTCGTAAAAATGTAAAATACCGGTTCATGGAATTCTTAAGACTCCTGAGGAGTGCTTCTCTCTTACGATAAAAGTTTGAACTACTTTTTTTTTTTTCTGGTGCCCGCATTTTTATCTCGTGTAAATCAGGAAACTAAAATTCTTCGGAAAGAAGACAATGAAGTGAAAGTGACAATAATGGCATTCAGAAGCAGTAAAAGACCACGCGCATCGCATATATTACCATAAAAAAAAAACCTTGCAATCGCCAAGATTGACCGGAAAAAGTTGACGTAATTTCGTTTATTTTAAAATTTGCTCGAAAAAATGGAACCATCTAGATTTTTTGGTGAAGGTGGGGCTTCTGTTTTGATGATGTAACTGAAGCGAAATCGAAGTATCAAAAGATGATCCCGAAACCTTTATTTAGAACCAGTTTTGATGGAATTGGACCATCCAAATGTTAATAAATGGGGCGTGGTTTTACCTTACAAGTGTACTTATTAAATAATTTTTAAGTAAAAATAGTCAAACAATAAGTTTTTTTCTTTCTTTAAGTAGGGAAGTGGGCAGACAAGGTACAGTTTCTTCTTTGGATCATAAAAAGAATTATGCAACTGAGGACTTTTTTTGGACTTGGGATAGTCTAATTTCTTCATTCTCTTGTGAAATGAAATGGACATTCCAGATGTTTAAGCGATGAGGAACTATTCCAACAATTCTAGACTAAGAAGAAAGCAATGTAGCCCAGTGGTAGTTTGTCAAAAGAGTTAATATTTAGTGTTTCGTATTTTTTGATTTGGATCGTAAGCAACAACAAACAAGTGACTACATCGAGTTTTCTCAGCTCCCTATTAACCGATTACATTGAAATTTTAAGGGCCTCATCATGTCATATTAAACAACATCTGTGAAAAATTTTCAAGAAAATCGGTCCACACTCCACACCATCAACCTAACCTTTCTAAAGTTGGCTATATGTAATAGGCCCAAACTGTAAAAACCACCCTAATTGCCTTGACCTCCAAAAAGAGCCCAAACTGTAAAAACCATCCAAACTGCGCAGACCTCCAAAAAGTGCCCAAACTGAAAAAACCACCCAAACTGCCCAGACCTCCAAAACGAGCCCAAACTGTAAAAACCACCTAAACTGCCCAGACCTCCAAAACGAGCCCAAACTGTAAAAACCACCCAAACTGCCCAGACCTGCAATAAGTGCCCAAACTGTAAAAACCACCCAAACTGCCAAAACGAGCCCAAACTGTAAAAACCACCCAAACTGCCCAGACCTGCAATAAGTGCTCAAACTGTAAAAACCACCCAAACTGCCCAGACCTCCAAAAGTGTCCAAACTGTAAAAACCACTCAAACTGCCAAGACCTCCAAAAAAGAGCCCAAACTGTAAAAATCACTCAAATTGCTAAGAGTTAAGACCTCCAAAAAGAGCCCAAACTGTAAAAACCACTCAAATCACAAAAACCACCCAAATCACCCAAACTGTCCAAACAACCTTAACTGTCAAAACCAGCTAAATCACCCAGTTCACCTAGATCCAGCAAAACCACAAAACCGAAACCAATATAGCCAACTTTTTAGCGGATTTCAGCAGGAACTGTGAACTGTGGTCTTACAGTACGCCTCCAGAGGAGACAAGGGAGCTCCTATAGGATAATAATGAGGGAAAATAACCTTATCATTTGGTGGTCTTGGTGCCTTAGTGGGTAGGGCTCAGTCCATAGGCTGCACCCTTGTCTTGTTACACCTCAGTATAGGTATTATTGTTTTTTCCCTTTAGTACAAAGTTACGGACTTTTATAAATGGGTTTAATTTTTTGTACTCTTGGCTTCGATTCAAAAATAATTTTTATACAATAATAAGTCCATAAATCTTTAGAAAAAAGAAAGAAAAAAATTGGATCAAGTAAAAAACACGAATATTTATGAGGCGGTCATCGGATGAGATAACCGTAAAGACCGTTGAGGGTTGCATAAGAGCGGGATCGTAACTTCGGACGCGATTTCCACCTGAGACTCACCGTTGGGGCGGCTGCGACAGCGGGCTGAGTTAATCGGAATGTTAAGGACGACCGCGCCCGGGTCCGACCTTGATGGAAGCTGCGACGGGAGGGAGACATCGGAGTTACCCGCCCCAGAAAGACAACGGGAAGAGGAAAAAGTTGAATAAAAACAAGGACACTTTTTTTCCTCTTTCTTCACACAGACTTTTACAGTTTCAAATTTATCTAATCATCCAAATAATCAAAATTCAAGGATGCCATTCACCATTAACAATCTCTTATTAAAATTAAATTACTCTGCAAAATAATTTTTACCATACTGGTTTCTTCAAAGATGGCTGACATGTGCTTCATATTTTGCATTTATTTCAAGGTATTTAGCCATGACAGTGACCTAAGGTATTCATTTACATAATTATTGTAACGGATGAAAACTGATATCTGAAGCTAAATCATTTTATCCTCGCATTTCCGTAATTTGATGTTTCCAAAAGTTAAAAGGATTTTGAAAATAAATAAAAAATTATTAAGAAACTTATATTAGAAGTATTTTTACAACAATATGTACACAACGACCAGTATAAATATTTTAATTAAAAAGTTCCTATTTCTTTCCGTAATCTATCGAATAAGATCCGGAGAAGTAATCGATGTTTTTGACGGAAGGATGAGTGGCGAATTGAGCAGGGTTGAGGTAAGATTGAGGGTTGAATCTGTGTTGAGGTTGGTAGTTGTTGTATTGGGGTTGAGGTTGGTAGTACTGTTGGGGTTGGGGTTGAGGTTGGTATTGAGGTTGAGGTTGGTATTGTGGTTGAGGTTGGTATTGCGGTTGATATTGAGGGGTCTGGTAGCTAGTTTGGTGGTACTGCTGGGGTCTAGAAGATGGTGGAGCTGGCCTGTTGTATTTCTCGTCCTTGTAGTAGATGCTCGGGTCTTCTCTATACTGTCCATCGTCTTCTTGTCCCTCAGGTAAAGCTGAAGGTTGGTTCTGAGAAATGGTTGGCGGCGGGACGTTGATGTCGCTCCCGGCAGGTTCGAAACCTCTTTTGCTCGCACCGTATTCGATCTCCCTTACCTTAAAAAGAAGAATTAAAAATTAAACCACAATTAAACCGTGCCAAGCCATTTCTGCTCCTCGTTTTGCAATGTCCAGTTAACATTCCAATTATGTAATATAAACACTATTGGGGACTTAATCAAAACGGGTGAGACATTTCGAAACTTTTTTTGACATACAAAGTGAACCTACTTTTTCTTCTTTATTTCAAGTTCTTCGAAAAAATGAAGACTTTTGTTATTACATTTTATTGTGCAATATCGAAAATTGGAAACGTAAAAAATTGTGTCCTTAATCTTTTTGAAGGTAAAGACTTTCGGAGTTGAAAAATTAGGTAAACTCACTTTTCCAGTATCGTCGACGTAACCGTATTTTCCGTAGACTTCTCCAGTCTGGTATTTGGTTTCGATTTTGAAACTTCCGTCGGCAGCTTCGTATCCGAAGGAATAGGAACCGTCGTCGTTGTGTCGGTTGATCTGCTTAAGGATCGGGACCGGTGTCGTGTACTGCTGCTGCTGCTGCGCCCATGCCGCTCCTATCAGCAAGCAAGCTGCGAACAACTAAAAAAGCCATTGGTTAACGAATTGTTTTTTCAGTTTTTGATCTCTAGCGCAAAAACAATACATTTTAGCGACTTAAAAAGAAAGATTATTAAATTCTGCGTCTAATGAGCTTTTGAAAGCAAAATCGGTCTATCTGTTCAGGAGATATCGATGTTCAAAATGATTTTCTTTTTTTTAGGGCCCCCACAACTCTCCATAAACCACGTCTAATTGAATAACCTCTTATCCAGAAATGAGGCCTAATTATTCAAAATTTCCCACCATTTGAAAATTTCAAAACGACTTCGTAATTTTCTCAAGTTGCCTACAATTAAATAAAGATTAACTTTCACTGCCTTCTGAATATGATTTTGAGTTAAAAGCATTTTTGGCACGTGCTACGTCAACTATGCAGGCCTATTCACTTCTTAACCTTCGAAATCAAAGGCGTGACCGTTCCAGGAATGAGGAAACGTTCTATACGTTTAATTTCTATTTGAAAGATTCAGGGCATAAACAAGCCGTTTTACACTTTTATTTTCCGTATTGACTATGAATGAAGCCTCAATTCAAGGAAAATTTAAGTTTCCGGTTGTCGTAGGCAGGAGTATTAACCACAAGGGCAAGATAGTTTGAATGGACGGTTGTCCACCCCTATACGGCCTATAGGATTGTAATAATTGTAAAGTCATTAATGTAGAAATAGGTCATTGTGAAATATTTAAAAGAGCAAATTTAATAGAAATCAGGCCACACATATCAATAAAAAATTTCAAGTCTTAGATAACTCCGCCCATCTGGTTTCCTTATTTTAGTGGACACGAAAAGACAAAGAATTAAAGGACGCGTGTCTGGAATGCGACAAACGGGCCGGCGTTGTCCGTCCTTGCGCTTATTCGCCTCCCCACCGTTTTGACTTTCTAGGAAGAAACGTTTTGTGTCTAGTGAAACTTCAAATCGATCGATCGAGCTCAAAACGTGAGCTTTACTCCAAGTTTCGAAAGAGAAGTTACGTTTGCCAACCCTCCCCCTCCGGCCCACATGCGGTTATACATTTTTGGATTTTAATGTCCCAGATGGCCGAGATTTGCATACTGAATTGGATTTCACGGGTTTGAGAGCATCTAGTTAAGGGAACTTGTTAAATAATCCTTTTGTCTTTCTCGAAACCCTCGAAGCGGCCGTAAATATTGAAAAATTAACGATGCTCGTTAAACACAAAGAAGAATTAGTTTTCCCACACCTTTTAAGTGCTATTTTAAACCATTTTCTCCTCCCAAGAATATTAAAACAAAAATGATTATAAAAATAAGTACCTTCCTACTAATTTTGAATTTTAGCGGATTTCCCGAGGAAAGCAGGCTATTGGGGTCGGCCTCACGGCGGCTTTTGGCTTAGAGGCTTTTTTTATTTTTTGACTGATTTCCAAGGGAAAGGAAGCTATTGCGGTCTGTGCGATGTAGGCTCCGCACTTAAATACCTCTATGTTGGTAATCAGGGCATTCTGGGGACCACAAAAATATAGTACTTTCTAATTTTTTTTATTTTTTATAAATTTATTTATTATATTTAAAATACATAGAAAAGAGCACCTTAAGGGGATTTGTATTTAGGAAAGATAATTTTTTGCGAATTTTCAATCTCCTTTTTTGCTTCCAATAATTTATTTGTAATTTTTAAAAATTTTTCTAGGTAAAAAATATAAAAGTTAATTTCTAGGTATTTATAAATGCCAAAAACAGAATTTTTTACCAACCGAATTTTTTCCCCTAAATTGTTAATTTTAATGAGTGATTAAACTTACTGTGTGAAAGGATGACATTGTGTCCTTTTAGTGTAAAGACTCGGGAGAAAAAAGACCCGCCCAGTCTTATATATAGAGTAGTTCCCCTCTCTCGATTTTCACGTAGGGGGGACTTGAGGTTGATAACTATGGATGCACTGTAATTAATATTTTTGGTTCGATTTCATCAATTTGACGGTATCATTTACTTGATTTTTTTGGGCTCTTTTAATTTGGCAATGTTTCAAAAGAAGTTATTTTAATTCGTTTTTCATGTTTTAATCCTGAATGTTTGTTTGACTTATTTTTACTTCGACGTGGGATTTTATTTTGTGCTTTTGATTGGTGTTCAGAGGAATTTTTCGATTCCTTTAAGACGTTATCTTTCGTAATACGTTAAAAGGGTTCCTCACTTATCAAGGCTGAAATACATAGCTACAAAGCTGATAGCCTTTATTAAAACAAAAGTTCCAAGGGAGGAAAATGATCCCCATGATGGTACATAGTGGCCAATTTGGTTCTGTAACTGAAGAGGATCCTAAGCGTTTCGTATCCATCCACTGGTCTCAAGACTGCTACTATCAAAAATGAGAGCTTTTGAGTTCTTTATAGTCTTCCTTTATGAAATTCTATCTTTTTATGAACCAGAAGCTTTTAGCTGATTTCCAAAGGAAATGAAGCTATTGCGGTCGGTGTAGCAAAATATTCAACATAGTGTCATCTTCTATGGGATAATTGCTCCTTTCAGGTAAAACATTCTCGTAAAATGTCAATTTCTTCAACTCATTAAAGCGACATCACCCGATCGTTTTGAGTGCTCGTATACAAGGGGAGGTTTTGTAATGGTTAAACTTTTAATGAAGAGTTACGTAAAAAACTTATCGGGATCATCTAGCGTCGTTAAGGGGTGGGGGTTAAAAAGTCCTCGCCCGACATTGGGGACGCCTCTTGAATGACAATCCGTGAGAATCGGCGCTCTTCTTCCTAGTCCGGCAGGATCCATTCAACCTAAGAGTCGACTATAAATTATTCATGCCTCTCGAGAAAATAAACAGCACTCTCTCGCGTCTACGAAAAGGAAAAGATTACTAACTAATTGGACTTCCAGGGTGTTTAAGATTATTAGTGCGTTGAGGGACATCTTTTTTTATCCCGACGTCCTTCTAAGAACTTTAAATCGGTATTTTTCGTTACCAGAATTTCATTAAATTCTATGTTATGCAAATATCAGTTCTGGTCGCAGAAGCATTCATTTATAAGCAGAATACTATAAACGATTGTGCATCCATATGAATAGGTTGATTTGTCGACAAATGGAATCTATTTTCAGAAATGAGTCAAAGAAAGGTCAAAATGATGGGATATTTTAAAATTACAACTGACCATTCAGAGAGAAAACAGAATAAAAACATAAATTGGTATTTAAATGAAAATATTTATTGAATTTTAATTATTCATAAAATTATTGCACAATTTGACATAAATCGCGTAACATTATTGTAACGAAGTTTCCTTCTGCAAGAGCTAAATACGATTCATAACGCATTCATAATATGAAACGGTGTGACCTGTGTTTAAAAGCAGTGAAAGCATATGGAAGTAATAAAAAATACATAAAAATTCTTTAAATATTTGTGGCCAAGGATAAAATGAAAATGTTGATTCAGGTACCATTTTGGAAAAAAGACATTTAGTTGTGGTGTGAACAAGAAAGATGTAGGGCACTTTTTGCCATAAACACCTGCACCAGTAATTATCGCGGAAAACTTTTACGTCGCGTTTATCTCCTGCTTGTTTCACTTTGGGTTTTGTCTTCAAAAATTATAGGGCTCGAAACATCGAAAGAAAGAAAAGAGCGTGTTACATCATGTCGTGACCGCATGTAAACAAAATGTATCGAGGAAGGGTTCAAAAACTTGTGAAGTTGAAAGCCTTCGGTCGAGCGGTAAAATAAGGACACGCGTTCCACCTTGCAGTCTACACCTTCCGTGCTTCTTTCAACTATCCCACACCCGGGAATATCCCCAGTTTGATAAAAACGAAGAATTTCATCCTTGAATGCGAACTTGACTAGGCGGCAGAACAAAAACAACGTGATCGACTTAACAGGACTTCCTATTATTTATAAATTAAATTTAAAAATTTGTGTTAAAAAATTCAAAAATGTCCGGAGGTGTAGACGACCTCGGGAATTCCAATGATCCATTTCTTTATGACTCGACTTAATTATTGACGTCGAATGAATCAAGGATGTCCAACGTCTATAATTTCGACCTATGAAGGATACTCGCAAAATTTTCCTTATATGAATTCTCATAATTAAAATTCAATGAGCCCATTAGGCCAGCATGGTTTTTGTTAAATCTTATGGGCTATATATAGCTTCTAAGAAGTACCTTCGATGAACTTGTTAATTTATTATGTGCAAAGAAAAAAAAATGAATTGGAAAGTCCTATATTTTTGTGATCCCCAGAACGCCCTGATCACGAATATGGTCTTTAGGCCAGGATCCACCAATAGCTTACTTTCCTTTTGAAATCAGCTAATAACTTGAAAATCTTAAGTTTTTCTCCTATGTCGAAAATAATGCGTTATTAGTTAAAAATAACGTATATAAAAATCGTTAAAAATTTAAGCTGACAAAACTTTAAATAAAACGTCTTTATTAATTTTTGGCGTATCTCATCCTTAGGTAGGCAGTAATGCGAAAGTTTGTTAGCGACACCTATGTTTTCACCTTTAAACTAGGTAGAGGAACGAAGTTCAGCATGTTTCTAACAGGTTTCGCTTAGCTTGCTAAACCTGAACGAAGTGTGAACATTTTGGAGAGCTAGATATAAAATGGGCTCTTGAAATGATCTCTTTTGTGGTCAATCATTGGTCAACAATTGAAAAATTGGCTCTTTAAAATGTCGATTTTCGACGAAAAATGAACCTTAAAACGTTAATTTTGAGGATTTTATATAAATTATTTTCTTTTAAAGTGTTGATACTCATGAACCTAGTGATTTTTTAAAAGAAATATTGGGTTTTTAAAATGTTGATTTTGGTGTTTTATGAACAAAAATATGTGCTTTAGACTATACAAATCAACTAGATACTTATTTGAGGATTTTTTTGCAGAAAATTGTCATAAGTATACATAACTCATAATGTTGAGGATTTCACTACATAACCCCCAAAATTTATCATTTTGGGGGTTTCAGACAAAAGATTCGGCGGTTCACCCCCTCCCCTTGGACCTGGTGAATTTAAATTCTATATGTACAATGTAACAAAATAGTAGCGAGTTTTTAGCACATCTTTTGACACGTCATGCAATGTGACTTAAAATGTTAATTATTATTTAAATAATAAAAAATGAGTCCCGCGGCAGCAGGACTAAAGAGGTAGATTTCTTTCAGATGTTTAGATCTAGAACTTTCTATAATTCGAAGAAAAAAAAATCATCTGTTTCCCGGTAAAAATTCAAAAAATTTCTTTTTTACCTAGGTTCAAATCTATTGCATCCAGCTGATCCAAACCGACTTTAAATCCTTCTTAGCCATCCCCATAACATCACTTTTAAGTTTGAAAGCGATTGGATGAACGGTTTAGGAGATACGCAGTTTAGGCCCTAAGTAAAGTACCAAAACCGTTGGTCCGATTTCAGCCGTTAACGAACTTATAAATTCTATTAGTTTAAAAGTCCTAAATACCGAATTTCATGGTCTTCAAGTAAAAATTACTCAATTTATCGTGCGAATATATACATATATACATATATACATACATATATATATATATAAACTTTTGAGTTGAGGGTGGTTTGGGGGTCCAGGGGGTCTGAAATGAAAACCTATCACAAAAATTTTTGAATCTGAGACTACTGCCCCCATTGCAATAGGTAGATTTTCTGAAAGAAATCTACCTAAAAATTTAGAAATGCTTGAAAGAAAACAAAATTTGAAAAGGGAACTGTTTTACCTATTGTTTCAGGGGCAAGGAGCTACTATAAATCCATGCCATCCTGTTACTTCGGTGTTGCCGATGGGGTATAACCGGGTACAAGAAAGGAAGTATGACGAATTCCTCCGGGCAAATAACAGCCCGGCTAGCTCAGTCGGTAGAGCATGAGACTCTTAATCTCAGGGTCGTGGGTTCGAGCCCCACGTTGGGCGATTAATTTTTTCTTTTTTCTAACTCCGTAAGTTCATTATTTTTAACCAAAATAATTCTAAGTCCTGGTTCAACGGCATAAAAATGTTTATCGTCTCTTGTTACAGAATGATTTAGTTTAAAATGTGGGTGTTTCTCTGTCCGGTTCCTTATTTAGGCGTTGCCTGCAATTTTTTTTTACTCCCCCGTACAAAATGTTATACTAAACAATATTATTTCTTTTATTATTATTACAAAAAACTTGTTTCTTATTTTTAATTTAATTTTTTTAAATCAAAATAACAAAGAAAATCGTGATGGGCACAAAAAATTCCATCCTGGATATAAAAAAAGTCATAAAAATTCGCTGATTTTTTCCCCCCTGCGAATTCCTGGGCGTTTTTGCTTTTTAGGGCTCACAAATCTTCGACGTTTTATACCCCAATTAAAAGGGCCCATAATTATTAACAGAATTGTTTCGTTTTTACATTAAAAGACACAAGGTGAAAAAAGTCATTCTTTCACGTATTAATAGCATTAAACGTTCCTAATTACGTCTGAAATATTTTCCACTTTATTTTTACTCATTTCTTTTTTATCTAAAGATCTCAAGGACTCCAAACCCCTAAGTGCTAAAATGTTAGCAATTTTTAAAATGCCCGTAAAATTCGTAAAAGCGTGCTCGGAATTAAATTTTACTTACCAACCTAATTGGAGTTTGCGGGAATTTCATTGTTAGCATACTTAATTTTGAAGGTACCTGATGGTAATTTATTTCATTTTTTTCACGTTCTATACCACAGGAGTTTTCTGCAAGTTCTTGACCTATGGCATAGTTAAGAGGTGTCGAAACTGGGGCAGTGAGCTTTCATCGAATCATCTTTTTAAGATAAATCGGTTTGTCGAAACTTAACGTCGAAGTTCGATTTGCAAAACAATCAGCCAACGCCAAAAAAGGATCCCGCTGAGCAGGAATTCAGATCCGGTTCGTAGCACCCAATAATTCACCCGACTCAGAATAAAAAAGAAGCAAAAAGCCCCCCGACTTGTATAAAGATAGTTAAGTCCTTTTGCGGTGAGTTTTCTCAAAGTGGGTTCAAAGAAACAATCGAGCAACACGCCCAAGACGCGGATCGGCCTACGAGAACTCCACCACGCCCTGGCATCCGCTGTCTATCTCGAGATAAACTCAACGGGTGTTGAACGACTCTATACCCGGATATTTATAACGCACCGATCCGGCCGTGTACAAAAAAGGTGGGATTTAGATTAAAACGAGACCATTGGTAACTCGAGAACTCCAACGTCCGACCTATTGTACACTCGCAATAAAATAATAAAACAAAACTCTGTTTGGAGAGAAAAAGGGCATTCCGTAGACGACAGGATAATTGACGCAAGATCAAAGACAACGAGAAACATTTTTTTTTTGCTCTGTAGAATTTTTATGTTTGCAGTTTAAGGCGGCACGTTTGACCTTCGCTTTTCCTACTCACTTGCCCAATCCAAAAGGAAAAACTGAGATCGAAATGGAGACCGTTGGGGGGAGTAAAGGATGGGGTGTATGGGGTATGGGAGGAGTATGGGATGTGGGGGAAGTGTGGGATGTGGAGGGAGTATGGGGTGTGGGGGGAGTATGGGATGTGGGGGAAGTGTGGGATGTGGAGGGAGTATGGGGTGTGGGGGAGAATACGGGATGTGGGGGGAGTATGGGGTGGGGGGGAGTATGAGGTGTGGGGGGAATATGGGATGGATGTGGGGGGGAGTATGGGATTGATGTGGAGGGAGTATGGGATGGATGTGGGGGGAGTATGGGATGGATGTGGGGGGTAGTATGGGATTGATGTGGAGGGAGTATGGGATGGATGTGGGGGGAGTATGGGATGGATGTGGGGGGGAGTATGGGATGGATGTGGGGGGAGTATGGGATGGATGTGGGGGAGTATGGGATGGATGTGGGGGGAGTATGGGATGGATGTGGGGGGAGTATGGGATGGATGTGGGGGGAGTATGGGATGGATGTGGGGGGAGTATGGGATGGATGTGGGGGAGTATTGGATGGATGTGGGGGGAGTATGGGATGGATGTGGGGGGAGTATGGGATTGATGTGGGGGAGTATTGGATTGATGTGGGGGGAGTATTGGATTGATGTGGGGGGAGTATTGGATTGATGTGGGGGGAGTATTGGATTGATGTGGGGGGGAGTATTGGGATGGATGTGGGGGGGAGTATTGGATTGATGTGGGGGGAGTATGGGATGGATGTGGGGGGAGTATGGATGATGTGGGGGGAGTATGGGATGGATGTGGGGGGAGTATGGGATGGATGTGGGGGGAGTATGGATGATGTGGGGGGAGTATGGGATGGATGTGGGGGGAGTATGGGATGTGGGGGAGTATGTTGGGGTAGTATGGGGTTTAGGGGAGTATGGGGTGGAGTATAGGGGGGACCATAGGGTGGGCTGGTGCAGCATGGGGTGTGCAGTTGATATTCTTCTTAGCTCTTTTTCTGATGAATGCAGGTTTTATGTTCATTTGATATGTAAATAATTTTCGATTACCAATGGAGCTGGTTATGCAGGTAAGAACGATTTTAACCTTGACCTTACTTATTTTTATTGTTACAGTGAATATGAAAGAAAAATAAAAATTTTATATTTGCTGATCATATTTTCTCATAAAATCGCTTATAAGTCGTCTAGGGAGTTGATAAAAGACGTCTAAAGGTTTATTAGCTGACGTATGAACAGATTTGGATTTAAATCGCCTCCATAAAATTCTGCATCGGTGAACATGGATCGTCAGAAAAAAGTTGTAGAGTGGAAGATTTCACCCACGCGGCCTGGACGCGTGACACATCGAGTTGTGGGTGTCCCCATCTGGGCAGAGTGTTGACCTTAGCCAAGGGTAGACCTACGACTATCATGTGGGACGGCGAGAATCATTTTTTGGCTTGTCGAATTTCCGCACGTTGAATTATCGTAACTGGGCCATTGGACCTTTTTTTCGGAATGAACCTTGGTTTAAAATTTGCCTTTTGTTGCCTTTTTACTGGAGAAAATTGCAAATAACATATCGCCTGTTCGATGTAGGCGAAAGCGAAAGGTGAATTTGGTATGGAGGTCCTAAAGCTCCTTAATAACACTCCTTAGTACCAAAATCGTTCATATAATTTCTTCATAAGGGTTTTAGCATGCCATTGAACTTATTCTAGTCCACTTTATTACTTAAAACTGCCCATAAATCCTTTTGTATGGAAATCACAGTAATACACCTTTCTAGTCCAAGGGATTTTCAAACTTACCATTCGTTTTCAACAATTTGAAGGAATTGGTCCAAAAAGGATGATGAAAGAAGCATTTTTACATTTTCGGTGGCTCACAATGTCAAGAAACGTTTGCGACAAAGATAATCGAAATAACCGAATTTCCTCAATCAGATCTTCAACATCGATTTTATCGACTCAAAAGGCATTCCGATTAATTCGTTCCGTTGGCTTTCTATTGCGGTTTTTTATAGAGGAGCTTCACGTCGCCTATTTAACGGTTATACTCCTTAAAACCCCAATCTTAAAAATCCCTTATAAAGATTTTCAAACGGTAAACCGACACCGATTCCCTTTTCGGGGACGAAGAGGGAAAAAAACTATTTTTTGAATAATTCATGCCTTCCTTTAACGAAAAAATTAATTTTTTAGTTTTGATGTATCGGTACTCGTGGATTAAGTCGGACTCCACTGCCTGTAAGTCGTTGATCATTCTGGAAGTAAACACATCCACATTATGCAAGGTCAAGGAGGGTTGAATCCGGTCTCAGAACGACTTCACCTTGTATGAAAAAGAAGCATCGCCATTATTCAAATCAGTGGATTGAGCATCCTGAAAAGCATGTACTCAATGACAATAAATCTTGCTATAAAATAGATGGCACCCTTTTTGGTGAACTCCAGACATCATGAAATCAAAGGAAATCCTGGGCAATTCGTTCTCAATTTTCAGATCATCAACTTTCCATGAGTTGATTTTGGATTTAAAGAAAACAAATATTTCTATTCTTTTCATTCAAAAACCTGAGACACACTTTTTAATTCCTAAAAGTAAAAAATATACAAAATAATATATACACATCGTAACAAAAAAGGAGCACTGGGATGTTTTTAAAAATAAAGCTTATTTTTAGTTTTTCATGATGCAAAAAAAAAATGTCTTTTGAATTTTATTGTTTGAGTTTACAGTTGAGGCTATGAGTTCAAGCTGGTATGAAACGAAGCGAAGAACGTAGCGATGTTCTAGGTCCCGTTCGAAGGAGATCCAGGTCGTCCTAATAGCCTCAGAACCACTTCAGGATGACTAGCCGCATCGAATTTCGATGTTCATTTGAGCGAGAGAAATTTCACTAAAGCGTCGTAGATTAGCCTAGGGTTTATGTTCGAATCCGCTGTGTACCGGACGCCTCGTAAAGAGCCATCGTCGTGACTGACGACACCGTATTCGCCAACGATGAAGCCGTCTGGTGTCTTTTCTTCGACGCGGTATTTCCTGTAGTTGGAACCTTCGACGACATAACCGTTTTTGTTCGGGTTCGTCGTCGATCCTTGAGCTCCGTGTACGCGTCCGTTCGACATGACGCTGACGGACTCGTCGATCTCATAGTTCTTCTCCGGCTCCCCATACACCCTTTCTTGATATTCCCAATTCTTTTGCCTATAATCTCTCGAGTTTCGCTCATACTGTCCATTCTGCGGCCAATTTTGATGCTCCTTCTGTTTCGCGTAGTCGTAATGCCAATTTTTCACAGGTTTGGAAGGAGCGGTCCTAGCTTCTGTGGAAAACGTCCTTTGTTCTACGACAGTTTCTTCTTCTTTGACGGCTTCCTTTTCTTGTTTGGAATCAACAGAATAGCTAGTCCGTTCTTCGACCTTATCCGGAATTTTGGTCTGTATGGTAAAACTACTGCTTGAATCACCCTGGTGGATTTGTCTCACGGTAAAACTTGTGTTTTCTCCATTTTGACTTCTTTCGACAGTAAACCTGCTTTCGGGCGCTTCCTGTTTTATGGACAACTCCCCGGAAGATTCGTCGACACCGAAATGGCTTCTTTGCACTGCGGTGATGGTCGGCTCGTCCGCAGTCGAGGCCAAACTTGGCTCATCCGGTTTCGAAAGTTGACGGCCGATGCTCGTCGTGACGCTCACTTTGACCACCTCGCGTTCCTCAGGCTCGAGCCATGTTGTCGACTCGGTCGTTTCGGTCACTGGCTGCGTCGTCGGAGCTTCTGTCGTTTTAACCTCGTTGTGAATTATGTTGTCATTTATATAATATGCACTCCTCCTCGGCTCACGGCTTCTCATGAACACCTCCAAAAACTCCGGGCCGGCTAGGTCTCCCGTTGGGGCACATATTACAGCGCCCAGCAACCCCAAAACCACAACCTGCAACAAAAACAATACAACTTAGCAAACATACATTGTACATGTATTGTGAAGACAAGGTGGAACAATGTCGAAATGTTATTTCTAGCTCACACGCACGACTGAACTCATTACACAAGGAATGTCTGGTGTAATTTGTGTCCGGTTAAACGAGCGGCCTTTAAGCCTGATATCAAGAATTTTTTCGCGACAATTTGAACCTATCAAGGTTCAAATTTTCCAACAAGGACACCAGTGTTTTAAAAGAAATTAAACTGACCTCGCCCAACTTCATAATGGACTCCCAAGCATTGTCCACTGAATAGCCAACATCTGAGTTAGGTCATGTTGCCAATCGCATAAATACGCAAAAAGAATGCCGTCCTTGGGATGATTCTTGAGGTCAAGGGTGTCGGATAATAAATAGGTTTCCCTAACACGTTCATCCAATTATAAATATTTTTACAACCCGATATTTATAGCACTCTCATTACCTTCGGAGGCAATTAAGATGCATCTTTGTTTCATTCCCTTTCGAAATATCTTCCAATCGTTCTAATTACAGCGGAGCGAGGTGTCAAACGTAACACGGCATTGACTTTCGAATCGGCATCCCCTTTTTTTTATTTTTTCATTTTATTCCGTGAGGCCGGACTAATGAACCGAACTCCCTTTATCAACAGGGATTAATAGACAAGTCCTTGGCTCAAGCGAAAGGCGTATTGCAGAGGCCTCTAAACAATCACACAAGTGAAAATTTCGTAAAAGGAATTTTAAATGAATATAATTTATAGAAAACGTTTTTATTTCGGACATTCGAAAGTACATAAAAAAAATTCTTTTATTCATCCGGAAATCTATTTTGATGCTAAAATTACCACCTTTTTGCGCCTCAGGGATGCCATTAGACCTTGTAAGGCGTCAGAGGAACCCCATTTTTTTTAAAGTAAAGCCCAGCATATAATTATCCAAAGTAAAAAAAAAAAAGTTAACTTTTTCATAATTTAATTATTTCATGGCGCCAAAGGTATTAAATTCACTCAAATACATGTTTTGTCTCTAATTTATTCATGAATATTAACGATCGAGTTTAACGATAAATTATGAGAAAAGTATTTTTAAATCAATTATTTATGCACTTTACGTCACTTAATTGTTTTTTATCTGATTATTAAAAGAAAAGATTTGTAGGTAATTCGGTATATCACGAAAAAGCGATATCGCGTCTTCTGGCTCAAATTGATCGAATGTTGCGAAAAGAACTAAAAGAAGCCAAGATTTAAATCGATTGACCCATTAAACGGTTAGGAAACAAGGTCGGGTTCACACCTACCATGATTTATGTTAACATGAGTAAATAAACGCTTTTAAAACGTCGAAATCGGTAAGATCTCACGCCCCCGGCGATAAAGTAGAAGAGAGAAAAAAAAATTAAATAAAAAGTCGAAATAATTAATCGCTTGCATAATTTTCCAGAGCGGTGATTTCGCAAGTAGGAAAATAAACGACGCACGAATATGATTGTTAAATAATTGAAAATTTTTAGAACGTATAAGGAAGTCGAGATGAAATTAACTTTTTGGAAATCATGCCTTAGAAGAAATAAGGACCTCTTTGAAAAAGACGTAGTTGTGGTATCGATCCAGGCTAGAATGAATTTTGGCAGCTCATTAAGGGAGGAGAGCGGAAATGAAACACCACAGATTGAAGGATTTAATGATTGAAGTTGGGGAGAATGGATGCTAGAGAAGATGTCAGATGAAGGTGATGAAATGGATGCAGAATGTAGACTAGATGTTGGCGTTGCTACTTGCTGAGTGCTGAGAGACTGGAGAATAGAATAGAAGAGAGAATAGAATCACTGCTGCAAATGCTGATTCCTTTATATTCGGTACTGCAGAGCAGCAGAAAGCGAGGGGAAATGAAACACCACATTATGAGATTGAAGGATTTATTGATTGAATGAATGCTAGAGAAGATGTCAGATGAGGAAACTGAAATGGCTGCAGAATGTCTACATTATGCTGAGTGCTTTGAGACTGGAAAGTAGAGATGTTGTCATGAGGGAGGCTGGAGATGGACTGAATCACTGCTGCAAATGCTGATTCCTTTATATACAGTGCTGCAGAATGGTCGACGTTGGTGAACGTCGATTTATGTGTTCGCCACAAGTAGGTCCTTTAGCTGGGGGCAGGCATTATAGTGAATGCCCCCTTCGACTCACGTTACTGAGCTGAATCATTTCATACGAGATGGTACATTATCTGAATTAGCTTTACTCTCCTCTTCTTCAGTCACAATGATGCAAACTACAAGGAAAAAAGGGAGTGACTCTAATAATTTTTTGTAGGAAGTCAAACGAGCTACTCAGGTGGTCTTAATTGACCTGAATTACTTCGGTACCAACCTTGGGGTCCACCCACAAGGTTCATATCCAATTCCAATTCCAAACGTCTTTAAAAAACGTTTAATATCAAATAAATTAATTTCAATAGTTTATGAAACAATATTATAAAGAGTGCGAGTAATATTTTCAAATGTGTGAAAATTAATGATAGGTTTGTTATGAGGGATATGCAACGCTGTAGGAGGGTGAAGTCACGATTAGAAACAGGATATCTTAAAAGGTTAATATAAATATGTCGAGCTGGCAAACAATGGATTTTTTTAGACACCATTTTTTTGTAATGATTATGGGAGTTTGAGGAATAAAATGAACGGTGGGAGGCTTTCTCAATTTGAGGTATTTTGCAAAGTGGATTGGGCTACTTTGAACAGTCCAATGGTCCCTAATTGGAATACTTAGGAATCTCCCCAATCTGGCAACCCTAATTTAAAGAGTCATTGGTGTAGTTAGGTCATAATCTGACATTTCTTCGTATTTTTCCTTGATTTTTGCAACTTTAAAATTTGTTGTTTATATTTTTTAACAAATCGATTTTGACCAAAAGATGAAAGGAGAGAATTGATTTTATTCATATAAACCTAGAGGAGTCGTTGACTCCTTGTTTTTTTGACATCCATTTTTTTTACACTTGAACTTTAAAGAATTCGCTAATGACGCACGGCAAAAAAAGAACTTTTTGTGGCCCATCGTTATGAAACGCAAAATTAACGACTTGATATCAATGACATATCGCTTTTTTTAGGTTCAAATTGACATTGGAAAATTGCGTCAGAAGATCGTGATTTCTCGATTCTTCCCTACCTTTTTCCCGGTAATCGTTCAAGGTTTGCATAGTCGAAAAAAAAGTGAGCCCTGAAGGAACGAATTTAAATTTCAATATTGGATAATGATCTTTTCCCATCGTATGATGTCACGCGTTCGGTTTTCTCAACATCCCGAACGCTCTCCGAATTTCCTTTTTGAGTAACCAGAACATCCTTTGATAAGATCGCATTCCGAACTATGGACGTTTTTCTAGGAGAAAACGAGTTTTTTAATTTTTTTTTTCTCACGTCAGACCATGACCTTAGATCGGGATATTTGGCGCTCGTTATCCCTGCAACGCGTGAGGGATTGCTCACCAAGGTTCAAGGACCGTTGCGTCACCAGACGTTCCATTATCATCGAAACAACCTCTTTTCCTTCATTTCCTAGGACTAGGCCAACTTAACGGGAGGTTCTTCAATACTTCAATATCATTCCGACATCCCAAATTTTGATGGCGTTCGGTAATATCCGTTCTTCAAAACCTACAGGAAGTGAGAGTCGCCATATTTCCATAAATGCCTACATTTCTTAACCTAAAAGTTTTTGCGTGAAAATTCTTTTCAAGGTGGCCGGTTTTATATTACCGCAGACCACATAACGAACTTCCTGCTTCTAATAAAATTCCTCCTCGTCTTTTTTCGAAAAAAAAAAAAAAATTTTTTTGTTTTTGTTTTTTCAAGGTTAAAAATAAATAATTGTCTCGAGATCTTTTTTAGTTGGCTCATTTCTTTCACAAGTGAGAGCGCTCTATGGCCCGTGACGTTGTGTAAACTACGGATTTTGACCGCAAGGAAAGAAATCATTTAAAAAAAAATAAAAGAAATTATTTTCATGTATGAAGGTTGGACGAAAAAATCTCACGTTTTAGACTAAAGGCGACCTTGCAAGGACTTCTGGCTTTCACTCTCATTTTTATACGTAATCTAGGCCTATATCGAAAAATCTCCTAAACCAGTAGCCTGAGGCACTTCTTTCTAGGTCATGCCATTTTTGAGTGTACGTTATTGATAATTTTTTTCTAATACTTGGCAATAACGCTACCGAGTTGCATATACAGCTGGCATTTGTATGGACCCTACCCAAGGTGAACTGCACCAGGAAAAAAATTGGAAAAAAAATATTTGTTCTGATTTTTGTCTTTAAAATGTCAAGTTTATACCGTTTAAATACCATTACGGAAGTATGAAATAGAAAAAATAGAAAAGATTTTGGTTGATAAATTAGACGTGTAATCAGAGATTTTTTTAATGTCAGGAATTTCAGGAAGAACGCAAGTTTGAAATTGAGAAAAGAAAATGATTTTTGACCTTTTTTGAGCAATTTTTTATAATTATCTATATCATTTATATTATTATTATTATTATTTATCCCCAACTTATGCCTTTGAAGACTAAGAAATTAGTGTTTTATCTTAATTTTGTTGTTTTGAGACAAAAATTAATCGATTTTAAGCCAGTTTTGAGGTATAAAGACTAAGAAATAAAGGTTTTAAACTAGAATGCAGTGTTTTGAGACAGAAATTACGCATTTTAAGCCAGTTTTGAGGTATAAAGACTAAGAAATAAAGGTTTTAAACTAGATTGCAGAGTTTTGAGACAGAAATTACGCGATTTTAAGCCAGTTTTGAGGTATAAAGACTAAAAATAAAGGTTTTAATATAGATTGCCGTATTTTGAGACAGAAATTACGCGATTTTAAGCCAGTTTTGAGGTATAAAGACTAAGAAATATAGGTCTTAAACTAGATTGCAGTGTTTTGAGACAGAAATTACGCGTTTTTAAGCCAGTTTAGAGGTATAAAGACTAAGAAATAAAGGTTTTAAACTTGATTGCAGTGTTTTGAGACAGAAATCACGCGTTTTTAGCCAATTTTTAAGTTTACAGACAAAGAAATAATATAGTTTTAACATATTTTTTTAAATGTTTTGAGACAGAAATTACGCGATTTTAAGCCAGTTTTGAGGTATAAAGACTAAGAAATTAAGGTTTTAATCTAGATTGCAGTGTTTTGAGACAGAAATTACGCGACTTCAAGCCATTTTTGACGTTTTTAGACAAAGAAATATGAGTTTTAACCTAGATTCCAGTGTTTTGAGACAGAAATTTTTTGTTTCTTTTTGACATGTATAGACAGATATAAGAGTTTTGACCCATTTTGCAGACTTCTGAGGCAGAAATTATTCGTTCAAAGGCAGTTTTGAAGTTTTTAGAGTACGAAATCATAGTTTTATTCAATATTTCACCGTTTTGAGACGTAAATTAAGCGTTTTAAGCCAGTTTTGACTTTAATAGATTAGGAATACCTTAATTTTAGTGTTTTGAAAAAGAAATTAATCGTTTTCAACAAAACTTTGTCGTTTATAGATTATAAATACGAGTTTTATTCTAGATTGCAATGTTTTGAGACAGAAATTACGCTTTTTAAAGCCAGTTTTGACATTTATGTACTAAGAAATAATAGTGAAATTTGATTTCGTGAATTATTACTGCTATGGACCATGCAGACGAGAAGATAAACACTATTTTGTGCCTTCATTGTCCTTTCTAAGATGTTTGTTTTTTCAGAATTATGTATGCATAACTTTTTTAAGTCTTCTGATCGTCACGGTAGCATTCACGCTAGTTATCCGGAAGGACAGCCTTTCACGTCATGCATTTTTTCAACTCTTTTATCCCAAGAATAAAGAAAAGTTTAAAATTCAATGAAAATATAAAGGGTTTTATAATTAAAAAATGATATTTATGAGGATAATCGAAAGGGGCTTTTATAAATAAAAGAAGAGATCTCGTTAGGAAAGACAAAGGTAGAAGAAGACGATTGGTCAACTGCATCGCGAGGGGGTGAAAGATTGGCGTGGCCGACCTTGACTGAGAATCCTTGGATAAAAACGTCTTTTTCGCTACCACAAAAGGCTCCCCAGTAATTGCATCTGAAAATACTTGAGGGGTGACTCCCTTGGTTAAAAAGGGCAAATATCGGGGTTGCATAACTTGATTGGAATTCTCAGATCCAAAAGCGGATCTTCCATTGTCACCTTCACATTTAATTTTTATGGTGCGTTTAACGATTTTACACCTTATAAAACATGCTTGTCTATTGAATAATGATGAGCATCTTTTTTTTCAATAAGCATACAATAGATTTGGCTTTTTAGGTCAAAACAATTTCGCAATAATTTTAGGGGACGAAATAATTTCAAAAAATATTCAATCGCTTTTAAATAAAATTGGATTGGTCAATTTGAAACAAAAGGCATAATAAAGGGGGGGAGTCTTTAGTCCTTGGCATGCTGGAATTTTCTAACGCAATCATACGTTTTTAGACTTTCATTATGAAATAAAGTGATTTTTAATATTTTGTTTTTTTTCCATTTTTCAGAGCTGTATGCCGAATTAAGGGCACAAGTTGCAGACGTTCACTTTCTCCTGTCTGACCTATATGGGCGTCAAAGTTCAAAATTCAAGGCCAAAAACTGACCACTAAAAATCCAACTCACATTCCTCGTGCGAAAAAGGCTTCATATCCGAACACGTTATGCAACAAACTATTTGAAGTTTTCATGGCCAAGTGTAAGATTAAATTGATGTTTATCACACAAATTCTAGGCGTTTATGGCTTCCATTCCCTTTCTAAGGAAATTTATATTTAAGCTCTATAATCTAGAGTTCACTTTTATTTCAGGAAACTGCTTAAGATTGATTTATTCCTCATAAAAAGCATTAAATGTCAGCTTTTATAAAGACATAATCAATTTTTATAAGAAAAACAATATCTGATTGACAGGTTTTACAGAAAAATCGACTTGAAAAGTTCAGCTTTAAAAAGGAAAAAGCCCTAAAAATTTCAAGTCCATTGTTTAAAATTGAAAAAAGTTGTCCATGGGTCAAATTTTGCCCTTGAGAGGAAATAAAACTTTAGGAGTTCATAACTTCTATAATGTTCAACCAATTTTCTTTTTGGATATATCATTAGAAAGCTCTTTAAAGGACTAATAAAAGTTATTTTATAAGAAAAATTGCTTAGAGTACTCCTATAGCTTCAAAAATTGGCTAAAAGACACCAAAATTGTGTGCAAATTTTATTTTTTAGCTTGAAAAGGTACCCATGTTTTGGTGTGCCTTGAAATTGGTAAGTTTTCTGCTTAAGATCTTAAGATTGCACTTACGATGTTGAGGCTCGTCATGGCGGGTGCGGACACATGTTCACTTGAGGTTATCCGTCACTAAACTGGGTTCGTATTCTGTTCCTTCCCCGGCTTTCTTTCCTTTTTCTTCATCCCCCACTTCTGAGAAGGCGGCTCCGTCGTTAGCACGTCTATGGGACGTCCCTTGTCTTCTTTTCCTACGATGACCTCAGGGGGAAAAATGTCAAACGTTAGTCATAAAATGAGACCGTTTTTAATTAATGGACGCAATTATGGGGTAAAATGTTTGACATTATACGTCTGCGAAATGGGATAAATATAAAGAAAATGTTTCATTTCTATCTGTGATCTTCTGTTTGAAGTATTTCTTGGTTAATTCAGTTTTAATTGCAATCACACATCCTGTTTTGAGCAAATAAGCAGTTTTGCTCTGACATTGAAAGGACGTTTCGCTTCACATCCTTCTACCACCCCATGTCTTCAATTTCTGTTTTGAGATTTCTTAGTCAAAAAGCGACTATTATTAGCTTTATTTTTTGATTTTATTTATTTTTTTATCTTTTGTTTTTTTGGGTCTTATATTCTATTAGTAACCAGTTTAGCAACCCTCCTTTTAAGTACTCTTATTATACCCCAGGAGGTCCACCAGTTCCCAAAAAGTTTACATTTTTAGCTTGATAAATTTCGTTTCGTAACAATCTTTTGTTTTTTAGACTTTTTATCCCGAAAACTAGTTTTCCCTGATACCTACAGGTGTGGCGGGTTTTTGTCTTTCAGACCTCAATAAATTAACGATATGCCCACTAATCTTAATTTATTCTTCTGTCCGATTTTATTTATCTGAAATTCCTCCGAGATCGATCAATTTAGGAAAAAAAAAACTTCCTCAACAAAAGTTTTTACGCACTTCAAGATTTTTTGTGTTATTAATGCATGCAATTATAAAACGATAAAGCTATCTGTTATATCTTCAAGGCTGTACTAAACAGGAAAAATCTAATATATTGAGAGGTTTGGAATGTTTGATCTGGACTTGAGCAATACACGTAGAGAAATAAAAATAAAATAAATCATTGAAAAAAATACAAGCGAATTGTTATTTTTCTTTAAATTCCATATTATTTTTGTCCATTTGAATGGGGAATCCGTCATAATTGGAATCATTTATGTATAGAAAAACCCGAGGAAGCTTATAATTATACCTAATCTTGAATATTGATTAAAAGACTCATTTAATAATTTATTTTCGTGTTTATTCCATTATAGGGTGAAACGACGGAGTCATAGAAACCATAATAAAAGTCTTTGAATGACGTGGAAAAACGCTTTCGTTAGTTGTCACCATTGCCGGCCATTTTAAAAAAATTTCAGAATTTTTATTAGCTGATTTCCAAAGGAAAGGAAGCTATTGCGGTCGGTGCGATGAGGGCTCCGAACCTAGAAACCTATATTTAGTGATTAGGGCGTTCTGAGGATCACGAAAATATAGGAGTTTCCAATTCATGTTTATTTATATTTTTATTACTGGGGTGTGGTGGGAGAGGGTACGGGAGGCGATGGGAGGGTAGGGGAGGCTATGGGAGGGTAGGGGAGGCTATGGGATGGTAGGGGAGGCTATGGGAGGGTAGGGGAGGCTATGGGAGGGTAGTGGAGGCGATGGGAGGGTAGTGGAGGCGATGGGAGGGTAGGGGAGGCGATGGGACGGTAGGGGAGGCGATGGGAGGGAAGGGGAGGCGATGGGAGGGTAGGGGAGGGGATGGGAGGGTAGTGGGGGTAATGGCGGTGAGAGATGGTAGTGGAGGTGATGGGAGGGTAATGGCGGTGAGGGAGGGTAGAGTAGATAATATTATGAATGAGTGGGAGGAATTGGGGGAATATGGGTGGTTGGGCCCGATGGTGGTTGGTTAGGGGTGGTAGGGGAGGTGATGGGAGAGGGTTGTGAGCTACTAGAATGTTGGGAGGTGTTCGAATGTTGCTGATTGGGCGATATGATGTTGGGGTGTGGTGAGGGAGGGTAGAGGAAATGATGAATAAGAGGGAGAAAGTGGGGTTCCTAAGAGTTTTTTAACAGCATCCACATAATTTCAGCCCTTAACTTGTTTTAACTATCGTGAGGCTCGAGAATGTTCATTTTTAGGTGAAAGATTCTGAGGAATTCTTCAGTTTCACTTTTATCCCAGAAAGACAGATGTTTCAATCCTTTTTTCAAGAATCGTAATAACCATTGTCCCTCTCGAGACCTGTTTTTTGTCGTCGTAATGTCAAGGGCGCGGGCGCGGGCGCTAATTAGAATGAGTCGGCCTTTTACTCGCCCGCCCATCTTCCCGTTAATGAGGTCCAAATAGGAACTTGAGTGAAAAAAACACTCATTCCCTATGATTAGTTCTTGGAGACGTCGAAAACAATCATTTTTTGAATCATTTATCGATAACGAAATCTACAGGTTTTTATAATCCTCTGACTCAGGGGCGACAGACTTTTCAGTTTCCTCTGGCTAATCATCATCGTGGGAACGAAAATGGATATCGATCCTCGCACTTACATCAGTCATTAAAACGATTTTACCTTTTCCACGACAGTTGGAGCCCATCCGCGACATATGTTCCGAGCATGTCGGCTTCCATTTAATCGTGGGGACGATTTTTTTTCCCATAGCATCACCATCTTCACGCCTTTCAAATTACCTAATTTGTTTTCCAAAAACGAAATCGGTTTAAAATTGTCACAAATTAGTTACGCAAAACTTTATTTCGGTTTTAATGACAATCACCAGTGTTTTTCGATCGATTTTAAATTGAAATTCTGAGAGCTTGTGGCTTTTCCGTGATGTTCTTTGTGATGTCCTTTGTGATGGTCGTGCCCGCCATGACCGCCGACGAGGCTCTGTGGTAGGAAATTTATAAATTTCACGTCTGCAGCTTTGTAGTCACCGTGGCCGTCTCCCAAGCCGGCGTATCCGTGAGGGTGAGACGAGCCTTTCCAATGGCCGTGGAAATGATGGTCGATCCCATATTTGTAATCCCCTTCGTGTTTCCTTGCTATTCAATTTCCCAAACATTTAATTATTCGACATTATGGAATAAATAAAACAAAGATTTTCAAAATATACTCACAAACATAAGTTTCACTCTCTCCATAGCCGTAGACAGCAATGCAACACAAAGTTAGGAAAAGAATTTGCGAAAATGCCATTTTGTTTTTTCTCCTTTTGGATTAAAACTGTGATTTAAGTCGTTTTTCGTTGGTTTATATATTTGAAAAAAATCGCTCCCACCCTTCCATATCACCGGATGCATAGGAAATAATGAATAATCAAGAAAAATTAAGAAATTCATAAAATAAAAAGTGCGTAACAATTTTGAAAGTTGGGTTTTCATCAGACGGAAATTTCGAACTTTTCTCCCCGGTTTAGGATGTTGGGCGTGGCGTTTTTCAGGTCCACGTGATATCTCGATGTTATAAAAGATTTTCAAGGTCGACCAAACGGCGGACCGCAAATCGAGAAGGCGCCTCCGCCAACAGCAATCACGAAGAACGATCTTATATAATTTTTGAGCAGCAATTACCATCTACGCAGTTTAAAAATAACCGCTCATTTAATTCCGAAATTCGAAATAGACAAGTCGCCTATTGCAGTTTGAAATCATCAAAGCGTACCCGGTAGAGGATCGTGAGAACTCTCTTGAGAAAGCAAAGGTCAAACACTAAACAAACACGATAAAGTAAATAAACATGTAAGTTAATGCACTTAAATTGATTTTATTTATAAATAATTAAACAGAAATTTTTTTCCATATTTTAAGTCGATGGTAAATTCGACCTTGCATCAGAATCCATTAAATAAATTGAAAATGAAGAGCCCACATAGAAGGACCGAAACTAGTCAACAATGATTATGCGAGAAAAAAAATTGTTTCTTTTCAACATTTTATTTTTAGTACGACTGGATTCTTAATAAGGTTGTTTTGATCGCCCGAAAAATGATGTATTTCGTATTTTTAGCCGATGGAATCTATAAACGTGTTTGGTCGATGACATAAGATAACGAGAAGCCTCAAGGCGTTTCGAGGTCGTAAGGCGTAGAAAGAAGCCAAAACGCACGACATGCACGGCTTGCTGGTTTCACCGCTCTTGAAGAGAATTAATAAAACAAGAATGCGACGGAAACGATTAAACTCTAATTTGTAAGTGTTACAAATAATGAGACAATTAATTCTTTATTCTCCTTGAAATTCCATGTCGATATTGTTATACGAGGACTTGTTTGAATTAATAGAAAATACAGTGTATAAAAAAATTATCACTTTGGCATTAAGTGGGAACCTTTCATTATTCTTGTTTTGCTTCAATAGGAGTCTAATCTGATTTGTAATGCTGGGGCTCCTTCGTTTCATATATAAAAAAAAAAAAAAGATAATAACGCAACTCGAAAATAGCGGCCTTGATCGCCCTTGAACTTTAAACTAATTGCGGCTATTCAGCGAATCGCTCCCTGACTTCGTGGGCAGAACGTTTAAGCCTAATCTTTTTTAAATAAAAGCAAAAAATTTAAAAATATCAAACATTTTTTGATTGCTTTCCATAGTTTTCCTTCGAAAATTTAGTCTATTCTTGATTAAATGAAGTACTTCTGGGTTTTTGAGTTGTTAAACACTGTAATCAGGTAAAAAAATTTAGTTCCTGTATTGCTGATCCTATATCTTCCTTTGCCACTGATTTTGGCTGTGGAAGCTACTAGTCCGATTGAGACCAGATCAGTTTTTGCAACCATTAATAACCAAAAGGACGTTCTCGAAGCAAAAACAGCAAAAAAGCGAAAAGGCGTTTTTAAAGTAAACTCAGCGTTTTAAATGTAAAAAAAAAAAAAAAAAAAACAACGTTTTCGTTAAAAAACGCTAAAAATTTACCTAAAAAAAGGGCGTTTTAATATCAAAAACAGCGTTTTAATAGCAAAAGGGCATTTTTTAAAAGTAAAGTCAGCGTTTTAATAGAATAAAAAAAACAGCGTTTTAATAACAAAAACAGCAGTTTAATCGCAAAAACAGCGTTTTACTAGCAAAAACCGCTGTTTAATCGCAAAAACAGCGTTTTAATAGCAAAAAAAGCTCTTTAATAGCAAAAACAGCTTTTTAATAGCAAAGACAGCGTTTTAATCGCAAAAACAGCGTTTTAATAGCAAAAACAGCGTTTAATAGCAATAATGGCGCAGTCTCAGCAAAAACAGCGTTTTTGCGGTAACCACTTTTAAATTCTGATCTTAATCTGCCAAATAGTTTAAATCGAAAATCAAGATGTAAATATAAATTTTTGACTTACATTTTTGGGTTTAGAATCCCAGATAGTAAGACAACTTGCAAAACATTCCGCACTAAAAAAAACCTTTAAAATGAGCACAAACTGGTCTCAATAGGACCAATAGTTTTAGCTCTAGAGCCAAAAATGTCAGCTCTAGCCATTGCTGGATTATATAGGATAACGTTACTGTTACGTCCAAATTTTTCGATGATGAAGAAGAAGCGACTAGAAAACTTAGATCTTTATACGTGTAGAAATTTATTCAATAACTGAAAACATTGTAGTTTTTCAATAATCTGGTTGAAAAGGTCAAAAACTTGTTGAGAAAACAATTAGCCACTTTTATAATCTGATTAGTGTCTCCATTATTCCTACTCTTCCTTAATTGAATAAGAAAAAAAAATGAAATGTCATCAATCATTCAGATATTCGTCCTTGGTACACATCATCTAAGGAGTGGTGATCGGAATTGTTAAAGAAACAAACGAAAAAAAAATTCTCTTTTTTCACGATTTGAGAACTATTAACCCCTCAATCACGCCGGAATCCGTCTAAACCGCAATGCTACTGAAATAGAGACAAGGTCGAGAAATCGAAAAGAGAAAAAATGTCCGTGAACTCTCCGTCTAAAAACATCCTGGAACATTAATAAGTAAACCTTTTTTTAAAGAGAAATATGTCTGCGGTATTTTTATTTGTTGCACACCATAAAGGTTGCTCAGAAAAGAATGTTTAATTTACAATCTGAGAAAAGGTTAAAAATTCTTTTTTTCCCTCTCCCAAAAAAATTTCAACCCTCTGTTTTTTTGTTTTTTTTTTCAGTGTACAACAATCTTAAAATATTTTTTTACACTAGGGGGGACCCCTTATATTGATCATAAATATTTTATACAGCAACAAATCAATTTTTCTTTAATTTTTAATAGTTTATGACAATCTGAAAATGTCAAATGTCTTCAACTCTTATCAAGACCTTAACATTATAAGCTTTATGAACTGAGTTCCCCTTTATTTTAACAGTCCTGATTTATAAGGAATAAAAATATGCATAAAGATAAATCATATTGAAATATTTATTCTATCGTATAACAAAAATTATAGCATTTATTTACAATCTATTGCACAATCTCTCAAGGAAGGCACTCAATTAAAAAAAAATTTCTGATTTTTGATCACAGTTTTAAAATAAAGTCACTGGTTTCGTTTTTATTATATAAAATGTGGATTTTCCACGAGATCTTTGATGAGAAAATAAAAAGTTTATAAATTTCCGGCTGATTTGTACATGTCGCAGATGATCCTTTCGATGGGGATGGGTCCGATGGTCCTTCTGAAGAACATTTCTTCGATCGTGTTGGCCGAGACGAGCCTCAAAGAAGGGAGAAGGAGGAGAAGTTTGCCGAACCTGTAGGGCTGGTCGGGATAAGCGGTCGTCACGTATTTGTTAAGCGTGATCTGCGTCTGATCCTGAAGGGCGGCCACCGAAGCGACATCAACCAACGTCTTCCCCTCGCCTTCCAAAGCTAAAAAAAAATTAAACGTGGGTTTGTTACGATCAAGGTTGTGATTCGGACGTCAAATTGTTTTAAATCAAGAAGCTAAACTTTCACGCCTTTTGTCTGTCAGATTTTGATCAATTCCAATACGGAACAGGCGTCTCTACAAATAGCCTGTTATTAACATTATGAATGTAAATGGTTTTAAAATTAAAAATAATAGATTCATACATCAAAATATCAAGATTTATGATAATCGCATTAGCATCCGACATATCCTCCACTGTAGCCATCATTTTCTTTACATTTTTTTTATTCTACGTAAATAAATCAACAAAATACGCGTTAAAACTATTAATTGAGGGGGAAATAGTTAAGTGTTTATCTTCATCTTGGCAACTTTTCATCCTAAATGCTGGTGAGGTAAAACATTGAGATTTCTTAACTGAGCATGAAAGTCAGTAACTTCCTTAATTTTGGACTTATATAGATGATTACACCGTTGGAAAGCTCGTTTTTTTGTGTATACTATTCGTCGCAATGACCACCATGGATAGGCTTAGGGAAGGCCTTTCCGGAGGAAATCCGCTGCTTCTCGAGGCTGCCTCGAGGAATTTTTGTTTTTTGTAGGTTCAAAGAAGTATTGAATTCCCACTTTAGGGATCATTGGTTGGATTCAAATGCTAATTTGCCTGTCCTATAGAGTAGAATGTTAATTACTTCATCGATGACAAGACATGATTTTCATCGAACAAAAAGGCTTGATTCGCGTTTTATGGTCTATTGTCTAGAAACTAGGGTTTTGTTTAAAGGTGAAAGAAATTACCTGTTTTGAAAAGTATGACTGCTCTAAGACAAGCGAATTCGTGGTGGTCCAAACCGAGTGATCTTAATTTGGAAAGGGTTTCTTGAAAAGTGGCCGCTTCTTGGAGAAGGCGTGGAGAATTCGCGACGAGTATCGTCAAATCGGTTATGGGTAGGAGTTGGGCCCAACCGAGCAGAAAAAGCTCTCGCCAACTTTCTTCGAGTAATGTCGTCTAAAAATGAAGTTAAACTTTTTGTATGTGGTGAGAGTGTAGACCTACTTGATCTTTCATGTTTAGACTAGTGAAGGCGGGGACGTTTTTCGCCCAGCGGACGTTCATGAAAAGCAAACGTGCGGCGGATTCGCAGATGGCTTCGGGATTGCTCAACACGTCCATTTGTGGTGAATAGAAAGGGTTGAAATGCTGAGGTGACCTTTTTTGCGTGGCAAGGTCTAAAACTGGTGTTGAAGGTCCGGGTTCTTCTTTGACCAAAAGGCACATTTGACGTCTCAAAGTTGAATTCCGAGGCCCTCTTTCGTGCTGAACGGCTAAAATTCAATTTCAATTTTTTTTCTTCTCAAATTCAAGATTTTACCATCTTTGTTCATTCCAGCTTCCAAACATTTGACAAGCCGACACGCCCTGCATTGATTTCTGTGCGTTTTGTCCACAAGGCATCCACCTTCCCCTTTGGCCTTACAAACGTACTGTCTATTCCTTCTTATCGACCTCTAAAAATTGTAAAATATGAAAAAACTGACATTAAAAAATAGAGAATTTTAAAAAATTATGACACCATGAAAGTCAAGGTGGCTCAAGACTTTGAAAAATTTTTGACTAGATAAAAAAAAAAAGTACCTTGAAAAATCCGGCACACCTATAACAACAACAAAATTATTAGTAAAAAAAAAATTTTTTAACTTTATTTTTTTACCCGTCACAGGCGAATATCCCGTAGTGTTTTCCAGATGAATGATCCTGACAGACTTTACAAGGAATGTCGTACAATATTCGACCTGTCAACATTTTTTAAATTAATTAAAAAGGCAGGTTAAAATTGATCAAATGACACCTGTACCATATGGTTTTGTTTCCCATCAGTACATCTTCATTTATATTCCGTCAATGGTGACATATGGGGACGTGAGAACGCGATACAAAGGCAATCGTAACATATGCGAGCCGGCCACGTTGAGGGTAACCGGAGACGCGTTAGTCGAAGGGGGTGTCATCAATTGATCGCCTCGTTTAAAAAGTTACACCCGATGGGTTTCGGACTTTGAAAAGGGCCAGGAAAAAAGCTTAAAATAACGTACTAATCCAGAGATAATAGGACGTTGTTCGAGTTAACTAGTATAAACCCATTTTCGCTTTTGAAAGAAAAAAAAATGAGGTGAGGGGAGGAAAAGGTCATTAGTTGGGACTCAAGCTGTGATGCTAATCCGGCGGTTTATACCACCGTCGCTTTGTCCAATCCCCATTTCTGACCAGCTCTTTTAATTTTTACCAACTCCATCCAACCATTAAAAATTTTGGGCGTGAAAACTTTTTCTGTCGTAGTTTGTACATTGAAGCGGTTTCCTTCAATGTAGGCCACCTATTGATGGATGTGGAGGCCACATGTGGATGGATGTGGAGGCCATCTATAGATGGATGTGGAGGCCATCTATAGATAGATGTGGAGGCCATCTATAGATGGATGTGGAGGCCATCTATAGAGGTAATTGGAGGCCATCTATAGATGGATGTGGAGGTCATCTATAGATGGATGTGGAGGCCATCTATAGATGGATGTGGAGGCCATCTATTGATGGATGTGGAGGCCATCTATAGATGGATGTGGAGGCCATCTATAGATGGATGTGGAGGCCACCTATAGATGGATGTGGAGGCCACCTATAGATGGATGTGGAGGCCACATGTGGATGGATGTGGAGGCCACCTATGGATGGATGTGGAGGCCACCTATTGATGGATGTGGAGGCCACCTATAGATGCATGTTAAGGCCACCTATAGATGGATGTGGAGGCCACCTATGGATGGATGTAGAGGCCACTTATAGATGGATGTATGGGCCACCTATGGATGGATGTATGGGCCACCTACAGATGGCTGAGGTATCTAATCACAACTCGGGAATCAACATATCAAGAGATTCAATTTCGGGGTTTAGCTTGATTGTGAAAAGGATACAACTTTTTCGAAAACTTAAAAAAATAAAAGATCTGGTTTGGTCTGATAGTTATTGAATCGAACACCCAAAACTGAAAATTTCTCAAAAATATGGGGAAATCAGAGGTCTCCTACCAAAATATCCATTTTGGGTGGAGCCCCCTGACCCCTTCCAAAAGTTCGAGGGTACTTTAACTTTCTTTTTGACATAGCTAAAACTCAAGATGAATTTCTTGTTTTGAAAACAAGGCCGTTCGCATTTTAAAGAACCCCGGGTTGCTTCCGGTTTGAAAAAGGGCCGGAAGGTGTACACAAAGAGACTCGAGTAAGCCACCCACTGATTTTCAAAACGTCTCCATTGTCCTTTATATTTTAACAGGTGGGATTATAATTAATAGTCTCAAATAACACTGATCTAAGTATCACTTTAATTCACAAAAAGGAATTTCTCTCCCCCTCCCTTCTAAAAATAATTTTTATATTACCAATAATAAAATTACCATTAAAAACGCCTTTGGGGAATTTATAGGACGTCAGTTTGCGTAAAAACCCAAATAATTTAGAAAGAATTTTCTTAAATTAAAAATAAAATAAACATTTTTAAAAAACGACGTAATATTATCCCTAATGGAGTCCTTGGTTTTTACGAAATATGTATATTTTTTTTATTTAAGGATAAAAAGAGATTAATAATTTTCTAATTAACTTTCTAAAGTAATAAAAACTACGTAAAGGACAAGATAATTTTTAATGATCCATCCAAAGTGAAATAGAAGCTAACGAGATAAAGATACAAAATTCAATTTCAATTTTATGAAAGATAAAGCAATATAAGTGTCGAATAAATTACCACAGGTTTGCAATGTTTTTGGAGTGACAGATTTCAGCTTTTCACAAAGTATTTAGATTTATAGATGTTTTTCTAACAGAACTTCCCCATTCCCTATTTTGACACAAAATTTTGTTTTCTTGGTTATTGGCCCCATTTTTCATTCCTAGAAATAGTTGGGAAAAGAAAAGAAAAAAAAAACGCTTTGGTGTGGTGGAAAAGAATATTTCAAAATAGGTCCAAAATCACATTTAAGGCTAAATCCAAAAACTGAAAATTTGAGACAAAAAGTAGGGAAAGGGTCCCCACTGTGGAGTTGTCGAAAAAATGAAATCTCAATGAAATAGTGACAAGCAAATCTTGGTTTTTTGAAAACACCCTTTAACTTCACATTTTAGGTCGATTTTTAAAATGCACTTGATTGAAAAATAGAAATAAACATACTAGAGGTTCCTTGAAGTTTCCCGGATAATCCGAGATGCTCGATATGCCTTTGTGACTGCATAACACGACTGAGAAACTGACTCCCTAAACTGACTCCGGTTCATTGAAACGATGAGAGATGAGCCCTTAAAATCCTCCCCTCCTTCAACCCCTCGGATGGCCTGAAGGGTGATTGGTCGAAAAGCGTCGACGCCCCCTTCGGCATCGTAGAAGGGATGAAAAGGACCTTTTCAACATTATCTTTTATGAACGGTCTAATGACGTCGTAGAGGGGGAGAAGGGCCTTTATGTATTTTCGAGTGTCGAAAAGGGATTTCGTCTCTACCTGCGTTCATGTCTCTATTCCCTCCCCATTTTAAGAAGTTCGACTTGCGCCTCCCCCCCTGTTTTGACTCCGGTTATCCCAAAGAGTTAATCTTTTATCAAAATTTACGCTTTTCTCATTTAGCAATTGAAGCTTCAAGTACCAAAAACGTCCTTGAAACAGTCATAAAAGCTTTTCTGAGAGTTAAAAGGGTGCATTCCTGAAAAAGGATTGAAAGCGGACATAGCTTGAAGGTTTGGATTGGTTCGGTTCTGGTGAATCGAGTTGGATCGGCTGTTTCTGTTAGTCCGGTTAGTTCGGTTGGTACGGTTGGTTCGGTTGATTCGGTTGATTCGATTGATTCGGTTGATTTGGTTGATTTGGTTGATTTGGTTGCTTTGGTTGATTTGGTTGATTTGGTTGATTTGGTTGCTTTGGTTGATTTGTTTGATTTGTTTGATTTGGTTGATTTGGTTGATTTGGTTGAGTTGGTTGATTTGGTTGATTTGGTTGAGTTGGTTGATTTGGTTGATTCGGTTGGATCGAGTTGGTTCAGTTACAGTTGGTTCTTGGTTGGTTGGTGGTTGATTCTTGGTTGGTTGGTTCTTGGTTGGTTGGTGGTTGATTCTTGGTTGGTTGGTTCTTGGTTGGTTGGTGGTTGATTCTTGGTTGGTTGGTTCTTGGTTGGTTGGTGGTTGATTCTTGGTTGGTTGATTCTTGGTTGGTTGGTTCTTGGTTGGTTGGTTCTTGGTTGGTTGGTTCTTTGCTGGTTGGTTCTTGGTTGGTTCTTGGTTAGTTCTTGGTTGGTTCTTGGTTGGTTCTTGGTTGATTGGTTCGTGGTTGGTTCTTGGTTGGTTGGTGGTTGATTCTTGGTTGGTTCTTGGTTGGTTGGTGGTTGATCCTTGGTTGGTTCTTGGTTGATTGGTGGTTGATTCTTGGTTGGTTCTTGGTTGGTTGGTGGTTGATTATTGTTTGGTTGGTGGTTGATTCTTGGTTGGTTCTTGGTTGATTGCTTCTTGGTTGGTTCTTGGTTGGTTGGTTCGTGGTTGGTTGGTTCGTGGTTGGTTCTTGTTGGTTCTTGTTGGTTCTTGGTTTTTTCTTGGTTGGTTCGGTAGATTGCAAATTGTGATGGATCGAAGAGGGGTGGTTAAATGGGGGATGTAAACTTCGTCATGCCCTTGGCTTTTATTTGTTTTTTCCTCCTTAGGTCGCACCCTTTTCCAGAAAATATTGTTCTATTTATACCATTCTCCTTTTTACCTTCTAATTGACGTACTGAGACATACAAAAAGGCCGATTTCAAAAGCAAAAAAAAATTTATTTTGTTCGGAAACTTTGAAGTTGGACCTTGTCGACACCTCGTTAGTCTCCAGGACTAGGATTACCGTCCCCGGTTCGGATTTACTATCCTCAGGTACATCGTCCCTATATGCGGGTGAACTTTTTGACTCACGCATCTTTCTACTTAATTTACCCTCATTTCGTTTTCAAAAGGCCCTTTGACGTCTTCCGTCTTCCATTGTACGCCGTTTACAAAAAGGTAATTCGAGTCTTTTTCCCAAAAAGGCCAAAAAAAGTAATTTACCATGGAAAAAAATAAAATTATTCTTTGAAAAAATTTAGTGTCGAATTGTTATTTCCATTCGAGTAGTCGCACACATGTTAGGAGGGAAGATCGGGGATGAATTCGATCAGCGGGATACCCTGGGAGGCTCTCGACACTTCTTCTGTTTTGATGCGGGCTTCCGACCACTTCAAACAACAGTCAACTTCCAAAACATTCGGCCCCAAAAAGTTAACATTGTATAGGGTGAGAATAAATTTTATAAGACTCACAATACAGAAATCGAAATTCAAAAAGGTTTTTTTCTACACCACGAGAACCCCTATTCAAGGTCACAATCAAGTTGTGATTACAAACATGTAGATGATGAAATTTAAAACGAAATTAAGTTGTTTTGCTTAGAATAAATAAATACAATAAAACCATGAATTCAGATACAAAAGGGTGTAGCCAGGTAAGGTATGGAAAAATTCCCCCAAGCATATGAATGTCACTATGTATGTTGCTATATAAGAACCAAAACTTTTTGCCTAATATTAGCCCTCAATTAGACCCCATTATGGGTTTGGGAAAAAAAAAAATTTTTTTGACGTCATTTAATTACTCCTGTAGCGGACAACAACGTCCAGCTACAAGCATATGTAGAAAATACATATGTAATAAAATAATTTAGTCGAAAAAAATATATAAATATTTAAAGACGCAATAAATCATTAAAGCATCTACAGTCGCTTTAACTGGTAACAATTCTAATCAGAAAATTCTGAAAGAATTCAAGTAAGTACCTCTTGGTTGGTGCCTAAATATGGCCGAGCATCAAGAGATTCGTTAAAAAAATTGACGGTTTCACAGGTTTTACAGGTGACACGAAAATCTCGAAGTAGTCAAAACTTCAAAAAAACCTCTTTTTTTTTTTTTTTTTTTGGCGTTTTTTCGGTGATGGCAAAGTGATATCTCAAAATTGACTTCAGAATCTAGTTCCTCACCCCAGAAAACAAGGAAAATTAATAGTTTAGTTGGAAATTACAACAAAAAAATGAAATTTGAAAAAAAAAAAAAAAATTTTCAGCAAAATCAATTTTGGAATCGTGTTTCTCACCCTAAACCACATTTTGGGCGAAATATAAAAATAAAAATTTTCAGGTCGGAAAAAAAAAAATCTAACCATTTTGGACGTTTTGTTCGTTTTTGTATTTCGCCCAAATATGGTTTCTAACGTTTTTTAAGGTGAGAAACAAGATCCGATAAAAAAAATTTCATCACCTAGTCTAGGTACTGGACCCATGTCCATTAAATGGTGAATTTTTGTGAACCAAACTATTATTTTTCCATGTTTTCTGGGGTGAGGAAATAGATTCTGAAGTCACTTTTGAGATAGCACTTTGCCATCACCAAAAATAACGCCAAAAAAAGGTTTTTTGAGGTCTTGACTTTTTAATACTTTGCATTGAGATTTTTTTTTTGTATCAGCAACATTAAAAAAAAACTAGAACCAAAAACACGTTTATTTTGACTGCGTAATTGATAGTGGACCTATTATTATATTTGTTATTATAGGTTATTACTTATTATGTAGGTTGCATATTAAGTTATATAGAAACATAGTCGGATTTTTCATACCATACTCGGCTATACCCTTTGTTATTAAATAACAAAGGTTATTAAATAACAAATTTTATTAAACAATTAAACTATCATTTTATAAAAATTCCAGAGTTTTTTAAAACATCCCTCGAGTACTAAAACATCGGAGGGGCGATAATGGACACAAAAAAATGGGGATTTTCGAGTGAAACATTCGTCCCACTTGAGACGTGGATGAGAGGCGGACTCCCCCCGGGGATGGGTTTTATTCAGTCGAAAACCACAATGGTTATTGGTGGAGTTAGGCTCGATTGTTGAGGGCAGCGCAGGTGTGTCCATCCCAAAAGGATCCTCGTCGCTGCCACCGAAGGGGGGGAGTGGGACTATCACAAAACGACGAGAATTTATCTGATTTTCGAACCCTATTTACGAACCCCCAAAGCCACAGCTAATTTTTTAACCCCGTTCATTAAAAGGGATTAAACCTTTTGAGGTTTTATCTGATTGGAAAAAGGGAGGAAGTCATGATTTCATGAACTATCAGAAATAAAATTCAACTATAAAGAAATTTTCCTATCCTACCTTGCTAAAATCTAAGGATTTGGATACTTTTTTCGTCAAGTCTGCAGATTGGTCCACAAATTATTGCGACTAAAATCAATTTTATGATTTTTTTAACCATGAAAATGTCGTTAAAACCGTTAATGAAGAAAAGGTGTAAGGAGAGAATTTACAGGTGATCTTAAGACGTTGAAGCGAAAAGGATAAAAAAGCTAAGAAGGCGGAGTTGTCGGGTGAAAAAGGGATGTAACGTCTTTTCTGGTTTTTTCTTCTCTTTCACATGAACGACAAAAGTTAAGAGAATCCGAAACCTTCAATTAGAACGTCTTGAAGAAGTTCAAGTGCAAGAAAACAGGTCCTCCTTTGACAGAAGAGCTACCCTTAAAAGAAAGAAGAGAGCTTCCGGCCCGCGGCCATTGTGACGATCCGGGACGACTTCCTCCCATAAGCAACCGCCCATGGGAAAATATCACGACGGGGACAATATAAAAGAAGACGAGAAGGGAAAAAAAACACTACCTCGAGAAGATCAGAGGACTCAAAAGGAGTGGGCGTTCGTTCTCTTTTGTCAGATCGTATCTCAACTCATTCGGAACTTTTCAACGCCACCGGCTTTGAATTATCAAACCGGCATTGAAATCTCAGAGGAAAAAAACCTCTTCAAGACCAAACATCAAAACTATTCTTTAAACCTATAAGTAAACTTTTCAAACCTAAATAAATATTCTTTGTTAAGTTTAAGTAAATATTTGAAATAGTAAAGTGACATAACACAAAAAAACTATTTTAAAAAATGCTGCCAATTCGCTTCTTTATATACTGAAGGTACCTAAAGAACAAGCAAGATTCTCGATTTGGTCTCCCCTGCAGACTTTTTTCAGCAAAATTACAATTAAAAAAACTTTTAGGGACGTTTTTGAGGAAGTTTTTGTCAGGACATCATTATTATTTATTATTATTTACGAACTTATTTCATATAATGTGCACTTACACCTTCTGGTTGCAATAATTATCACTTAGTATATGCATAGATCTAATGTTAATCAACAATGAATATCCTATTAGCTAAATTACAACATTTATAACTGTAGGAGACGAATTAGAAGCTTTACAAATTAGCTCAGGTGACAATTTTAAATAACTTTAATTAACTAAGGACTTATTTCTGGTTTAAATATCAACTTTGATTAAAATTGAATGATAATAAGTAGGTATGTGCATACTATTATATCTAGATAAGGGACATAACTAATGTAGGTCTTTAAAGTGATTATTTATTTTATAAATCTTTGTCTATAACATAAATAAAGCTATCGTATGTTCTTGGATGTTACAGTTTTTTAAATTTTAGCGAGTTTCAGGAGGAGGAAGGAGGCTATTGAGGTCGTCTCATGGAGGATTTCAGTTAAAAGACTCCATTATGACGTTTTGTATTTTTTCTGTAGTTGACGTGGCAGAGAAACGAAAAGCTCGCTAAAATCAGCTGACAGTTCAGATTATGATGGATAGTTCCAGAATAAAGCTGTATAGGTACCAGAAAAGAAGAAAAAGTGAGATAAACGTGGCAAACAGAACAGATTCAAGCTTTAAAAATAGAAGTATGAAATAAGTTGACACGATTTAAAATAATGGTGGAAAGTGACTCTTTCGATCAACGAACATTGGAATTGGAAGTGATGATGTGGAAGACGAAGAAGAAGATTACAAAACTTTACTGAAGAAAAGAACAAATATTATATTTCTCTTCAGGTTATTACATATTATTATTATTTCTTCAACTCCGGCATATTCTTTGTCGATAAGTGTCACCTTTTCCTTCATTGTCTGGAGGTTTTCAGGGTTTCCGTCCAAACGAGATTTCTCCGCCTGAGCTTCGTCCTATGAAAGAAGCCGATTTGTTCATCAAGTTTTGTTCTTCAAGGCTCACCTAGATTCTTTCAACATTTTCACTTCATTTGCGACGGAATCATGGGGAAGCTTCATCTACCTACGATCCAATAGCTTATTCCGTCAATTTTTCGTTTTTCTTATTTTTGCACCGAAATGGAATAGGTAGGTATCTAATATTCAATCTTCTCATGCTTATCTGTCGGACACTTAGCAAAACTCTAGGTTAGCCTGTCCTATACTTGCTCGTACTTAAGCTACTTCAATTTTTTGCTGCTTGATTTGAGATTTTATGAGCTAAATTATTTCATGAAAATTCTTCAATTATGCTTTCTTCTCGGATTTCAATTTTCAAGTTTGAAGACAGCCAAGTGTTTTAGAGACTGACTTCAAAGGGTCAAATTAGTGATATGTAGAACAATGCTTGTGATTTGAAATTTTCAACTTGTGTTTTCATTTCTTCCGTGGATTTTTGAGGATTCCGTCCAAAGGACGACCTAAGCGGTATGAGTTCTCTTCAGCAGCTTCATTCTTCGTTTTCGTCGATGTATTCTCCTACGACGTCTTCGTCCTCTTTGACTTGATTTTCTTCATCAGGACCTTCAACTTCGTCCTCTCCAAGACCTCGTCTTCGTCGTCTTCAAGACCTCATCTTCATCCTCTCCAGGACATCCTCATCCAGTATTCTTTTTAGCTTCTTTGTAGCATTTCTCTGTGTAGCAACTATCATATGCAACTCTACGTTAACGAGCGACGTATTACAAGAGTGAACAATACCAGAGAGTGACGTACAAAACGTACAAGTTTTCCTCCGAAAACTGAAATCAATCTTCCCAAACCCATTTCTCCTTGAAATCTTCCATTACAAGGTGGAGTTCTTTTCACTTCTGACACCAATGTTATGAAATTATGAATAGATGAAAGTGTATAAGGGCGGTATTCAAAAAGGATATTTCGTTTTTTCAGCTCTCTGTGCACTGATTGTCTTGAAATGTTCTACAAATCTTCTTTAATCTGAAAAGAAAAAGCCCTAAAAATTTCAAGTCGATCGATAAAAAAGGAGCTGAGAAAACGCAATACTTTTCTGAGTTCGTGCGCACTCATATTCTGTCTGAATATCGCTCTCCACCCTTCTTGAATTTTGAAATTTTGGGTTCATTAAAATGCATGTTTAAAATACGCACGTTTTTCTGTAATTAGTGATTAGGGAGAGTTGAGAAATTGGCTTACGCTCACCGTCGTCCTCTTGGGAACAAAAGAGCTTTTTAACCAGATCTACCGCATGTCGGTGACGTAATGAACGTGGGGAGTGAGTCTCACAAAAGGGCTCTGTTGCATTTTCACCCTCGGACGCCCCGGGGCTAACCCCGAAGACCCCTTTCATCCCATATCGGAAACTAAATTTTAACGGAACCTTTTTATCATACGCTAAACAATAAAAGCCAATCGGGATGCTAAACGCGATTAAAAAACGGCTAAATTTGAGCCATTGGATCTCATTCATGAAACTAGGTCAAAAATTGTATGATCATGCAAAATTCGACTTCCAGGTGCAGGATGAATGAGATGCTTTATCTGCGGTTGTACGGGGGTTGTGTTGACAAGACTCCCCCTTCTCCCTCCCTTATTTTTGACTCATTACAAGAATTGACGAGGGACGCACAGCTTGCAGGTAGTCCATTCCTATTGTCACCTTCGGCATACGAGTCTTGTAATGGGAAACCCATGGACTCAAAACAGGACGTCAATTTCCAACAAAAAGGAGGTCATATGAACAAATTGGACGTCTTGTGTGAATTGGGGAAACGTTATTTACTTTATTATTGCCTTCTATAGAATGACTGAAAGCAAACAGAGATGTCATTTTGAATAAACTTTCACTATTTTTGTTGAAATCGTTGAAATTTTAAACAAAATAGGTGGTAGGGGAGCAACTCTTTTTTAATTGAGGCGGAAATCCATTTTTTGAAAAGATGACACAAAAGGTAGGGCCGACGCCCGAATTTCGCACCCCTGACGCGTCTGCCGTTGACAGGGGCATTGTTCTAAACCTTGACCAACGTCAAACTCAGCCGGTTTAAGCACCGTTTCAGTCATGGGGTCGTTGTAATTGGCCCGTGGATTGGTACACGCCGTCTGCTAAAGGGGAACTCTTCGGGGAAAAAACCAGTATTTCAAGTTTTATTCGCGGTCCCTCACTTCGAAACCGCAAAAAAGGGCTATCGATCCATACAAATCCTCACCTTTCGTACCATTTCGATTCAAAATTGAAACTAAGAACTTCAGAAGTCAGAAATCTTCCTTTTCTTCTAGCTTTTGACAGATGTAATTTCGATCTTCAATTTCTCCGATAAGATTAAAAATCAAGTCGCCTTGCAAATAGGTTCAATGGAAACGATTTCTTTTCCTTTTTACCTTCTCCTTCCTGTTTTTACAAGTGGTAGCCTGGACAATTACCGAGCAGATGCCTCCCTTCGCATGATTAGATCCATTGTCGACAAAAACGATCTGGAATTCCACCTTCGCTAAATCTCACGTTTTAAGAAAAATATCCAAAGTTTTCATGATTGTTTAATCTATGGGATTCCTTGAAAATTGAGACAGTTTTTTAATTTGATATGTTGATATGAATGGTGGAATTTCAAAGGCGCGGTATTTCCCACTCTAGACGCTTAAAGAGCGGCCTTGTGTGATTTTCGTGCGACATTGAACCTGTGCCATTTCTTTAGAACGCACAGGGTTCTAATTAGTGATGTGCGATACCCAGAAATATTCGATACCAGTACTCGATACTCGTATCGAAAGGAATATTCGATACTACTCATATACTCGAATGAAATATTCGATACTTTGAAGTACTCATATCATATGAGTACTTTTTACCATAGCTGCCTCAAATCAAATAAAATAAGTACTTTTCAACACATATTGATGTGATTATGACTTATGAGTGAGTAAAAGAGTAAAAAGAATGGGAGAAAAAAATCCTTTTTTTGAAATTTAAATCTATGGAGGAGCACTGGGGTGGCCGGAGGGTTCCCGTCATTCGAACAATAAAATTCGACAAGATCGATTCGAATATTTTTTCTTTCAGATTTACGAGTAAAACCCTATAAAAACTAATAAAACGAATGCTTTAAGCATTTGGTGTCTGTATACTTTGCATTTGAGTACTTTTTTCGATACCTGTAAAAGTACTCGATACCAGTACTCATATCGAAACTAAGTATTCGATACCAAAAGTACTCGGTATCGAAAGAGAATATTCGATACTTTACTCATATCGATAAGTATCGCACATCACTAGTTCTAATTACCTAAGGAGATTTCACCTCTTTTGATAAAAGTCAACGGAATGACTCTCTGTGGGTTCTACCACCCTAGAGTTCGGGAACCACCCCTCGGATTCTAGCGTCCCCTTGTTTGCGAGCAGTACCCATTTGTCGACTCCCTGCCCTTCATAGAGGATTATCTCCTCTTTTCACATCACCGGCACACACACGTGCATCTGCTCCGAACCTCAAAGTTATAGAAATTCGAGCTTTCTCTCTCTCTCCCGTCCTCTATTCTTTCCTGCCCCTCATCACCCACTGTACACACACAACTTTTAAAGTTTAAACGATTGTCAGCCATCTTGACAAAATGGCCTGGAGAGCCGAACCAAACCGGAATGGGGATTTTGATGACTTTTTTTACATGAGCGCCTGTGAATCGCTTTTTCTTAAGTCTTCTATTACACGATGAGAGGGGTAATCTCTTTTGCAATATTATATGTTCGTAAAAAACTAACCAATTGTATTATTGACTAAACAAATGCTAATAAGCTGTATATTGCCTATTAGGTTTCAGGACAATGCAGCAACATAAAATGACGTCTTTGGTTAAAAAGCTAATACATACAAGCAAAAATCAGCAATCAGGGAAGAGAGCTTTGAGGCAAGGAGGTTGGCATTGTGTTCAAAGCAAAGCAGTGGCGGTATCATTAAAACTTCACCTCAAAATCCCAACAAGTTCGTATTGAGTTGTTAGTTGGACCATTATCGGTCTATTATGTTGAGACATTATGGGAGGAAAAGTACTACTTGGGACATCACGCCTAGTGGTACCTAGCTGTTGGCCAATGGAGGGCATTCGTTCGAACACACTTTATCGTGCCTAGTGGCCTAATTAGTACATAATTTGAATCAATGAAAACTAGTATTCTTTTAGTAGTCTAGTCTTTTAGGTAGCTATTCGCAATGTGTGCTCACACGCCAGTAGATCCTGGTCTGGCTGGGTTGCTGTCAAAAGAGCATCATCAACGGCGTCGGCATCTTTGCGATTTCCTCTTTTTATTGAGTTGGAGGAGTGGCGATTGGCTAAAACCTTGCCGTACACTCACTCCATTGATTAGCACCAGGTAACCTAAAAACACGAGTTGCTGTCATACTCGCCTCCTCCAACTCAATCAAAAGAGGAGGTAGCATGAGATTCCAACGATATGAAGCTTCTAGGTGAGAGTCCTCGGGCAATAGCAATAGGACAATGCTATAGGGTGACGTAGCTATCTTGACAGCAACTCAGCTAATGCCAGGATTTGCTGGCGTGCGAGCACACATTGTGAACAGCTACTGCACTTGTCCTTTTTGCAATGTCCTTAGCATACACAGTTCTATCAAGTTTTCATCTTTTATTATATAATAAAACGTATTAACTTCAAATAAGTAATAATGGTGATTACTTCTTTATGAAGTCATAATAAAAGGAAAACAAGTTAATCAAATGTGCGTTGAGGGGGAGAGAAATCGTTTTTGTTATAATCGCCGCGGTGAAGCCTCTGTGTTGATGGGCGTGTTTTTGGGAGGGTTGACTCAATTCAACCACCGGCGCGGATCCCCCCTCCCATTCAACGAGGCGTCTCGTCCTATTAAAAGGATAAACGCCCTTAAACATCTGCCATCTGGAAAATCTCGACTTTTAATTAATCGAAAGAAGATTGAAGAAAAAAGTTGCAACTTTCGACAAGAAGGCAACAGTTATTTCTTTTGTTCACGACTACGGCCCTGGTCTAATTCGCTTTTTCAAATCGTCCCGACCGTTTTGCTCGGGTTTCCTTTAGGGGGATAATCTCGTCTTTTAGGGGTGCACCTTTTTACCTTCGGTACCTTCTATAAGCCGACCTGAAAAGGTCGTTATGGACTCGGGTCTATTAGCGAGTAAATAGGGGATAAACATTACAATAAAACGCCTTTCGCTATGCCTTTGCAGAATTTTTTTTTGCCATTCTTGTGTATGGAACTTTTTTGGCAACCATGTGTGGGTTCACAGCAAGAAAACAAAAGTCAAACCGATTTTTACCCCCAACAACTTTTCAAAAGGGGTTAATTTAAAAATTCAAAGGGGGTAGCTTCGATTCACAGTCAACTGGGCTTCAAAATTTAAAGATTGAAAATCATTACAGGGGTGCTTCTGTCCTGAAAAAATTCTTCATCGCTTCTTTTTTAGGACAGGTAAAATTGATGAAATCAGTACAAACATGGATTGACAGATAAGATCCAAGACGTCACCCTCTATTGAATAAAAAAAAAGTTGAAAAAAATACTCCCTGAAGTTAAAGGACTGTTTGAACGTATCTGGATCTACGTCAAAAGGCGACCCCATTTTCATCGCAGACAATGGACCCTCATCTCTTTTAAGGCGTGACGTTCCCATGTCTTCTCTTCCTTTTACCAATATTGTCCCTCATTCTTTGTAAAATCTTTGATCAAATATTAAATTTTTTTTTCTCAGTCGACCTACATGCATAATTTTGAAGCTCCCGTTAGGAAAATACGACAAAAGAAAAAATTTTTAAGGTTCACTCAGTCCAGGAAGGTCATTTTGGGATATAATGATGCAATTGAGACCCTTTCAGAGGTTTAAAAACTCAAGTGTTAACGGTCCGACGACTTCGACTCATGAGGATTCCGAAATCGCTTGTAATAAGGTAACAAAGCATGGGGGTAACAAACGATGGATCTTTTAAAAATGCAACATTTAACCAGGGGAGCGACAAAAGATGAAGTGATGACTGAAAATAAAAAGAGAAACAATAAAGGGAGTTGAAATGCTCGCTCGAACGAGCAGATGGTTGCTCTCTTTATTAGAGAAGCCACTCGAAAGTTTCCAAGCCATTTTCGAACCAAAGTAGTAGGGAGTCCACTTGAAACTGCGGTTTTTGAGATACGCCTTCGATGTAGCAAACAAGGCAACAGTCACTTTTCACTCCGAGACGATTATTAGGCCTTTGTTTTCAGATTCAAAGGTTAAAAGAGGCTTTAACGGGCAACTTACTGACTAACGGACTGAAATTCTTGTGCAATCTTCTTTGAAACAATGAAAAAACATCATGAATATCTTACCCATAATTTCGGTTATTTCAAACATCCTCTGTCTGAAAAGGGTCTTTTCTTGTCGATAAAGGTTCAAAATTAGGCTAAAAAAGGTCTTTTCCTGTCAAAAAGGGTCACAATCTTGCTGGAAAGGTTTTTGCTTGTCAATCAATATACGAAATCAGGCTGCAAAGGATCGAAATCTGTCTAAATTGTCTTTCTTGTAGAAAAATATACGAAATCTGGCTGAAAAAGGTCCATTCCTGTCCGAAAAGGTTCAAAATGTGGCTGAAAAGGGTCTTTTCTTGAGAATAAAAGTTCAAAATAAGCCTGAAAAGCGTGTTTTCTTTCGGAAAGGGTCAAAATCTGTCTGGAAAGGGTCTTTTCTTGTCAACATGGGTCCAAATCAGGCTGAAAGAGTCTTATCTTGTTGAATAGAGTTCAAAATGAGGCTAAAAATGGTCTTTTCTTATCAAAAAGGGTCAAAATCTTGCTGGGAAGGTTCTTGCTTGTCAGTTAATATACGAAGTGAGGGTCGAAATCTGGATAGGTTGTCTTTCTTGTCGAAAAATATACGAAATCTGGCTGAAAAGGGTCTTTTCTTGTCTTTAAAGGTTCAAAATAAGGCTGAAAAGGGTCTTTTCTGTCAGAAAGGGTCAAAATCTGACTAAAAGGTCTTGTCAAAATATTTACGGAGTCTGGCCGATATGATTTCTTGCTTGTCAATCGGTATACAAAATCAGGCTAAAAAGGATCAAAATCTGGCTATGTATATTGTCTTTCTTGTCAAAAAAATATACGAAACCTACCCTTTTCAGCAACATTTTGAACCTTTTCGGACAGGAAAAGACCCTTTTAAGCCAGATTTCGTATATTTTTCGACAAGAAAGATATTCTAGCCAGATTTTGACCCTTTTTTGACAGGAAAAGACCCTTTTCACAGATTTTGTTATTTTTTGACAAGAAAGACAATCTAGCCAGAAGAAAGACAGACAGTTGCTTCAGAGGCGAATTGGCCCAGGTGTTTGCGTGAAAGCTATTTTTTGTCAAGATAAAAAAAAAAAAGCTAAAAATATGTTAAAAACAACAAAACGACACTATAAAAATAGCCTAAAATTTAAAAAAAACTTTTGTATTTTTTTTATTAATGTAATAGCCTACCCTCATTCTAAGGTCCCAGTCAACCTCGATGCGACATTTTCAGATTGCAAACGTATTAAGGGGTCATTTACATTTTGATGGAGCGCAATTGTGAAATACGTTGTTATGTATTTTTATAATGGTCGTTCAGAATAAAAAAAAAAATTCGATATTTAGGGGTGACGACATTTGGGCCTCTGATAAAATAGGGAACTAATCCCTTAAGGTTTTTTTCATATGGTAATGAAGGATAAGGGCTCGTCTTGTGTCAGAACACTCGAAACCAATGGGCCACTCAAAACGTGCGAGTGAGAGAGATGAAGTTCCGAATGGTTTATTAACATGAATTAATTCGAAGTGAGGGACATCTCACGGTTAATATAATCCTCCTTTTCATTGTCTCGGAGGCGTTGAAACGTATTAAATGGATAATGAAATAAAATCGACACCTTTCGCCGGAGCGACGTTATGAATTTTAAACGGTTTCCGTTTTGAAAATAGAATAGTCACGAGTGTGTAAACGCAGATGTCACACCATCTATGAATACTTTAAAATAGAGGGAATTAAATATTTGTTCTTTTCACGGTATCCTCGCAGTTGTTGAATGAGTACTAAGTTTTCCACAGTTTGGGTCATGAGGCCCACCTGGAGAACAGGAAATTCCTAAAGGGCCTTCAGGGTTTCCATCCTTCTTTTGGGCGCGATGGGCCCTTTTTCACTAATTCTTTACGAAGAATTGATGATTTTTGACCCTTAAATGAGATCCTTTATCTAGATTTTGTGCCTTCGCTATGATAAAGGCCCTTTTTAGCTTGATTTTTGACCCTTTGTGCACAATAGGAGATTTTTTTTTCTAGATTTTGTTCCTTTGTTGCTCAGAAAAAAAAAACCCTTTTTATTTTGAGTTGAGTTTTCATTCTTTTTGGACACTAGGGGCCCTTTTAACTAGATTTGGTGCCTTTGCTTTGAAAAAGGCCCTTTTAGGTAGATTTCTTTCAGAAAATCTACCTATTGCAATGGGGGCAGTAGTCTCAGAATCAAAAATTTTTGTGACAGGTTTTCATTTCAGACCCCCTGGACCCCAAAACCACCCTCAACTCAAAAGTTTATATATATATATATATGTATATATGTATATATGTATATATATATATATTCGCACGATAACTTGAGTAATTTTTACTTGACGATCATGAAATTCGGTATTTAGGGCTTTTAAACTAATAGAATTTATGAGTTCGTTAACGGCTGAAATCGGACCAGCGGTTTTGGTAGTTTGCTTAGGGCCTAAACTGCGTATCTCCTAAACCGTTCATCCAATTGCTTTCAAACTTAAAAGTGATGTTATGGGGATGTCTAAGAAAGATTTAAAGTTGGTTTGGATCAGCTGGGTGTAATAGATTTGAATCTAGGTAAAAAAGAAAATTTTTGAATTTTTACCGGGAAACAGATGATTTTTTTTTCTTCGAATTTTAGAAACTTCGAGATCTAACCATCTGAAAGAAATCTACCTCTTTAGTCCTGCTGCCGCGGGACTCATTTTTTAGCTTGATTTTTGACCCTTTGTGGGCAATAAGAGCCCTATTAACTAGACTGTTCTTTGACGACAAAAAGGCCCTTTTTAGTTGATTTGTTATCCTTTTTTGACACTATAGGGCCCCTTTTAACTAGACTTTGATCCTTTATGACAAAAAAGGCCCTTTTTAGCTTGATTTTTGATCCTTTGAGCGTAATAGGAGCACTTTTATCTAGCTTTTTTTTTTACCTTCATGTTTGATCTATTTTGGAAACTGGGAGCTTTTTTAACTAGATACGATTCCTTTACGACAAATTGGGCCCTTTTTAGCTTTTTTTTTTTAAATATTTTTTTTTTGGCATGAGGGGTCCTTTTTTTACTAAATTTTGTTCCTTCATGAGGAAAAGGGCCCAGATGCTATTCCTTTACGATAAAATGGGAACTTTTAAGATTGGTTTTTGGTATTTTTTGACACGATTAACCCTTTTAACTAGATGTTGTTCATTTCTGACGAAAAGAGCCTTCTCAGCTTGATTTTTCATCTATTCTGAGCACTAGGGGCTCTTTAAATGGATACGATTCCTTAACGACGAATCGGGCCCTTTTTTTTAGCTTGGTTTTAACTTTTGACATGAGGGGTCCTTAACGAAATTTTGTTCCTTTTTGAGGAAAAGGACTCTTTATAGGTTGATTTTCGATCCATTTTTGGCAACAAAAAAATATCAATAAAAAAAAAAAATAAAATATCAATTTTCGTTGTTTCATCACCTTAACTCATCGTATCCTTTTAAGGTAAAAATATTGGTCTATTAAACATAAAATAATTTGGCCACACCTAATACTTCAGGAATTACGTTCTTAAACGTTTTGATTTTATTTTTGTTTTAAATCGCCTTCTGAAATTTATCTGGCTAGCCCGAAGGCGTTTATGTTAATTTCTTTATTGGGTTTGTAGACCGGTTGTTCCTGTCAGGACTCGTTTAAAGAAACGCTTTATGCGTTTCGGACGTTTTTTGTTGAAATATTTCTTGTAATTTAGTTGTTTCGCACACAATTACTTTTCTCGTTTTGTCTCGTGAATTATCGCCTACTGAGTTTGAAATATTTCAGACCAACTGGGCATCCAGACGAGTTTTAGTGTTGAGGGAAGCAAAATATTCGAAAAACCATTTCGATAATTTGCTCCATGAATTATTTTTTAATGGGACTATTTTGTCACCCCTTTAGGTCAAAAAACGAATTTACGAAAATCGATTGTTCTATGGAGTTGCAATAATGAACGAGACAGTTTTTAATCTGAAAGATTAAAGCAGTGAGACGCCATCTAGAGCTTTACATGAGAACTACAGTTCACTTTGTTTCCTCCCAATAGATTGAGTGGTTTTCAGCGTGCAATAAAATTACAATGTTGGCACTGTTCAGACTTGAAAATCAACATATTATGAAGAATTTGTACATTATGTAATGTACATTTCAATAGTAAAATTAAACGATTTTTAAGTTTGAGCGTAACTGTGTTTGGTCTTTAGTATATTCTTAAAATATTTTAATACCTCTTACGACATTAACTGAAAGATAAAATTGTATTTCGAAACCACTTCAGAATCGTGTTTCTCACCTAAAAAACGTAAGCCAAATTTCGGGGCGAATTTAAAAATAAATAAAATTTGGCAGGAAATAACTGGAGGGGTTGGAGTTTTGTGTGTTCAGTGATTTGTTTTGATCAAGAACCTTTTTCGAGAGAATTCGTTTGAGAGTTTATAGGTTAAGAATTGAAGAGGTTATGGAACTTTAATTAGAAATACATAAAAAAAATTAACCTTCCCCATCTTCGTCAATTTCGGCCCAAATCATTAAAGAGATTTTTTCTTAAGTCTTCCCAAAAACTGATACCTACTTATTTACTGTGTTCTAAGCTATAGTATCATCATTCATCACCAATTTGGTAAAACAACAATAATTTTGAAGTAAATCCTTCTTGGAGAATGGAAGCTCTTTTTTTTTCGATCACTTACTTGGTAGAATTTTTTAATCAGGTCCTTTGTATGGATTATAAAATGAACTTAATATTATTCATAATCCTGAATTACAGCGGTCCAATACGAGATGAATTCTTGACGCCTCTCGTGGGAGTGACATCATGAGGACCTTGAAATCCTTTTCCTTCTCGAACAGGACCAATGATTTACAATTCGTAGGGTCTCCTC
>JAGWEN010000439.1:0-94558 GCA_018703685.1 Orius laevigatus
AAGAGCTCCTTTGTAGCCTTATTTTGAATCTTTTTCACTAGTAAAGATTGGTTTAAACGAATGGAATCCCTTCAAAATCTGATTAAATTTTAACGCCTTATTTCCCTGTTATTTAGGGAGAGGGTGGATAATACGAAAAATCCCTTTTGATATGCTAAAAGCATTTAGAATATAAATAATTCGCGTTAAGAATATGAATAAATTCGCAACAATTTGACCTCTGTCCATTGTGTAAAAGAAAAAGAAAAAGAAAAAAAAATTTTAATACCTATAAAGTTCTCCAACTTTTACCTTCAATAAGTATAAATTAATTTTAAAATCCAAGTTAATTCGAATTTAATTGCCTCCTGGTCCGACATCCTCTAAAGCCCAAGACATGACGTTAAGGGTCGTTTAGGGGTGTAAAGACGTTTTAACTGCCCCATTACTTAAAAGAGCGATTACATCATTTCATTCTAAACATCAGTTCCCTTTAACGTTTCAATTCTAAATTTTATTTTCGTCAATTATAGACATCAAGGGAGAAAAAAAAAGTCGAAAAAGGAAAATGATGAAAAATCATAAAAAAACGTCTGTGGCGTGCTTTCATTAATTAACAAAAGCTTTTAATTAAACGGGTAATTTAAAAGTAATGGTTTTAACCCTTTGATAGCTCACATCAAGCCGATTATAACGTTCAAATGTCATCTGCCCATCTCTATTAATTGCATCATAATATTTATTTTCGAGTAATTATTTCTATTTTAATATTATCGGAGAAAAAGTCAGACTGATTTTCAATTATTAGCATTTCATAAAAATGATGACCTATTTTTTAAAAATAATTTCTTGGAAAATTAAAATGTAAATTGTCTTATTTTGAAATGTTATATCATTTTTAAAAGAAAAAAAAAATATTAATATGCGCCTGAAAATTATTTTATTGGGATCTTACACGTGTAGGGGTTCGTTCGGTTTGGAGGCATCGAAGGTGATTAACTGTCTAGATAGGACGTTATGGGCTGTTAGAAACTGAGTGGCCTAAATTAACGGAGTTACGATTTTTGGATTTAAAAAAAAAATGAAAAATAAAATTTACTGGGGTTACGATTTTTAACTTTCTCAAAGAGAAGTTATTGTAATACCGTCGGATTCGGGTTTTTGGGGAAGGGTCTTCCAGACCCCCTAGGGGCTGACTTTTGATCTTTGTCAGACATGACTTTGTCTGTGGTGCCGGCCGTCCGTCGCCTTTTTTTCCGGAACACTTCACGGCCACAATTTTCATCCGATTTTCACGAAATTTTCACACACTCTTCTTTTCGTGGTTATCTTGAAAGTGACGAGAGCGATTTTTGAAATTCGACAAAATGGCGGAGATATGTCTGTCAGAAGTTTGCAAAAATGTGCTACGGGCTTTCTATCGGTCCGATCTTCACCAAATTTTAACCAAATAATCTTCACGTGATCCCGATTAAATTTCATTAACTAATTAGGTAATTAATTATGTAATTAGGTAATTATGACTAATTAACTTAATTTTCCCATTTTCATAAAATTATCACCAAATTCAAGTTATGATTGCACAAAAAAAAATTTTTTTGTCAAAAATTGATTAATTAATTAATTAACTAATTAGGTAATTATAATGAGTTTGAGTGAAATTAGTCCCATTTTCATGAAATTATCACCAAATTCAAGTTATGATTGAAAAAAAAAATTCTCAAAAATTAATTAATTAACTAATTAGGTAATTATAATGAGTTTGAGTGAAATTAGTCCCATTTTCATGAAATTATCACCAAATTCAAGTTATGATTGAAAAAAAAATTCTCAAAAATTAACTAATTAGGTAATTATAATGTATTTGAGTGAAATTAGTCCCATTTTCATAAAATTATCACAAAATTCGAGTTATGACTGAAAAAATTTTTTTTCCAAAAATTAATTAATTAATTAACTAATTAGGTAATTATGATGTGTTTGAGCGGAATTAGTCCTATTTTCATAAAATTATCACCCAATTCAAGTTATGATTGAGTTTTTTCCATTATTATAATGTGTTTGAGTGAAATTAGTCCCATTTTCATAAAATTATCACCAAATTCAAGTTATGTTAGAAAAAAAGGATTCATTTCCCCTGAAATTTATGGATCCCCCGAAATCAGTAGACCTTTGAGAAAGTTTGTGTCTCTGGGCAAGCTCCAGGACCAATTTTTTTTTCTTCTTTCTCTTTTTCTTTATATTATTTTTATTTCAAGGCCTTCTGAGAGCAAACAAACAAGAAATCGAATAGAGGAGCTTCAAACAAAGGGGCTGGAACAAAATTCCTTCCTAGCCTGGGGATCGAACCCAGGACTCCTTGGTGGGGAGGAACAATGTAAACATTATTCTCCAACATTTTCCATAATTGGGTTGTCTAAAAGTGGTAATCGGGGTATTTTAAGAGGCTTTGAGTATGAAAAAAATGTGGAAAGCAGAGGGGCAATCTGTTCAGTAATGTTTAAAAGTTTCGAAGTCAAATTGTTGTAAAAGTGAGGAGTGTAATGGTCCCCTGAGGAGAAGCGAGGTCATTAGTTAGCATTTTCTTGGTTTCCCCCTTGTCTATATCGTTTGTAAAACTTGTCTCGGGATACTTTGGCTTTTATGTTTTAAGTAAAAGGTCCGTTGTTGGCCGAATAGGTGAGAGAAGTTGTATAGGAGAAAAACGAGTTTCCATCACCGGGTAAGAGCGAAGCTAATGAGAACGTTTCCTTTGTAGAAGCCACTTCGAATTAAACTTCCAAAGCAGTTTATCCAACGCCAGTAGATGGACAGTACCACCATCTGCTCGATCCCTCGGGGGAATTTACTTACAGATTCAACTTCATTACAACGTCCACTCTGGTCGAAAACGTTAAATTAACGGGCGATTCAACTCCCCCCTTTGTAAACAAAGATATTAATTTTCTAACCTTTGCTCTCGAAATTTAGGTTCAGTTCCTCATTTCCATGCCCGCTGAAAGCACATTAGGTCCACCCTTCAGGCAAAACGTCCTATTTACAACCTCCTTTCTTAAAAACGTTTTCTTTTTATTTCGTTAAATTCAATCTCATCTCGTATAAAGTTAACTTAATATTCTATTCGAGTTTCCTTTGAATAACAAAGTGGATCCAGCGGACATGCCTCCCAGTTGTACAATAATGGAGGCATAGCTCACGAGGAAATACGCAATATGAAGGGGTATAAAGGATGGTAAACAGCTCCATCAAATATAGAGTAACTACTGTCCTCGTTTTATGTTGTATAAACCGACCTTTTTGAGCTTCAAATATGCCACTTAAACTACCAGAGCATATAAAAGACTTAGAACCAAAATAAAAAGCGATCATCATAAGGAAAACGATGCATATAAACTGGGCTTTTCTATTTTTTGTATGGATGTGAAAATGAAAAAATAAATACAAATGAAAACTAATTGACATGTCTATTTAAAACATGATACCCTCATCCTTTTGTATACCTCACGAAATTTCTGTTTTGGTTACGATTTTAAGTAGGCAAGCCAGAAATACATGAGGGTCTTGCAACTAAAGTATACCTGCTACACCATTTCCAAATAGGGTGACCAAATGGTACGCATTATGCGTGATTTTACGCATTTCCAATGATTTTTACGCCACACGAATTGGACTTTTTACGAATTTCTTGGACGAGAACAATCCAAAAAAGATAGTAAAGCTATATTTTGAACTATATTTGACAAGAAAAGACCCATTTCAGCCTAATTTTGAACCTTTTTTATATAGGAAAATACTTCTTTTAGCTGGATTTTGACCCATTTCAGACAGATTTCGACCCTTTTTGCTAAAAAAGACCTTTTAACTAGATTTTGACGCTTTTCTGACAAGAAAAGACCCTTTTTAGCTAGATTTTGACCCTTTTTAAAAGACCCTTTTCAGCCAGATTTTGACCCTTTTCAAACAGATTCTGACCTTATTTGGCAAGAAAATACCCTTTTTTAGGGAAATGTTCCATCTTTTCTACAAGAAGAGCCCTTTTTAGCCTGATTTTGAACCCAAAAAAAAGGTTAAATTCTATTGAAACGATTATCGCTAAGTAGATGTACTTATAATATTCAATGAGGCGTAAATTGGCCCAGAGAGCGGTTTATATGAGACTAAAATGACTTGGTAGTCAAATTGGAGAAGGGGGCAATTTGGGTGCTCTATCAATATTTCTGGATAAGGCGTGACAGTTTAAAGTGATGTCCAACGGGTACACTTTGTCAGTTAACACCCAGAAACTGTTAAATGAGCTCTTGACAAGATTAATGCACCGTTCACCCCTTATGATTACGAGGCCCATATATAATGAGCACCTGTCCCATTCGCCGCAAAGGTAGACAGGATATGTCATGACCTTTTCCATTCGTATTGGACCCTTTTAAAGGGGAACATCAAATTAATCTGGCGTTAATATGAGAGGCGAGTCTGGGAAAACGGATTTCCGAATGCCTCGGTCATTGATTACAGCTAACAAATTAAAAGCAGTTCCATTTCGACCTCAACTTGACTTCAAGTAGGCTTTTCTCTCATCTCATGTTGGCTTATTAGTCTCGACTAAGAATCCCCTACTGTCAATACTCCGGAGAGGACGGGCTACGGTAAGAACTTTAATTAATCTTCCCGAGGAAAGAACCGAGTGGCGAGGGTTTAAACAGCACAACTAGCTTCCCTCATTTTAAATACTTTTCCTTTCCCGACCATCCTCAACTTCCAAACTTTTAGACCTTTTCAATCAGAAAAACATTTCACCACTTTAACTATGGATCTTTTTTTTTTTTAGTCATGAATTTATGAGGTATCCAGGTGTTCATTTTTGTAAAAAGGGGAGAGATATTTTGTATGTAGTGGTATAAAGTTTGTGAAAGCTCTAGGTATCAATATTTTTATAGGTAAACATTTTTATGTCCTTTCCTTCAAGGACTTGATTCAATAAGTTTAAAGGGAAAAAGACTTTTCGGTGTACGACGATATAAAGTTGGAATCGGAAAAATATTCATGTTTTTTTTAGTGTTCACTCGCCAAAATAACTATTTCCGATGTTTAAAACATAAGAAAGACAAAAATCCTAGGCTGGGAAGGAAGGATGGTGTCGTGATAAGGTCAACGTGCTAAGGATGTAGAGACCACCTAAGGACGAATGCGGGCCTGACCTAAGGACGGATGCAGGCCCGACCTAAGGACGGATGCAGGGCCGATCTAAGGACGGATGCAGGGCCGACCTAAGGACGGATGCAGGGCCGACCTAAGGACGGATGCAGGGCCGACCTAAGGACGGATGCAGGCACGACCTAAGGACGGATGCAGGCCTGACCTAAGGACGGATGCAGGCACGACCTAAGGACGGATGCAGGGCCGACCTAAGGACGGATGCAGGGCCGACCTAAGGACGGATGCAGGGCCGACCTAAGGACGGATGCAGGCCCGACCTAAGGACGGATGCAGGGCCGACCTAAGGACGGATGCAGGGCCGACCTAAGGACGGATGCAGGCACGACCTAAGGACGGATGCAGGCCCGACCTAAGGACGGATGCAGGCCCGACCTAAGGACGGATGCAGGCACGACCTAAGGACGGATGCAGGCACGACCTAAGGACGGATGCAGGCACGACCTAAGGACGGATGCAGGCCCGACCTAAGGACGGATGCAGGGCCGACCTAAGGACGGATGCAGGCCGACCTAAGGACGGATGCAGGGCCGACCTAAGGACGGATGCAGGCCTGACCTAAGGACGGATGCAGGCCTGACCTAAGGACGGATGCAGGCCTGACCTAAGGACGGATGCAGGCCTGACCTAAGGACGGATGCAGGCCTGACCTAAGGACGGATGGAGGCCTGACCTAAGGACGGATGGAGGGCCGACCTAAGGACGGATGGAGGTCCGACCTAAGGACGGATGGAGGTCCGACCTAAGGACGGATGGAGGGCCGACCTAAGGACGGATGGAGGGCCGACCTAAGGACGGATGCAGGCCTGAACTAAGGATGGATGTAGAGGCAACCTAAAGAACGATGTGACCATGAACTATCCACATTTTTCTTTGGTTTTATTTGTGCAACTTATATAAGTTGGCCCCTTTCCTTGTGTTATTTTTCTTATTGAAAATGAAAATAAACCTTTCGTTTGTTTAGATGCTCTATTTTCATGGTTAATTTTTGATTTAAAGCTGTTTTTAAGGAGTCTTTTATATATAAATTTTGTTTATGTATTTTTTTTATTATTGCGGTTGACCAAATGGAAGTTTTATGGTTTCCAGGAGGAAAAAAAACCTAGCGAGGAACAAACTGCACGGATGTGGGAGGGTTGGGGGGCACGAGAAGTCGCGCGTGGGGCCGAGAGCCAAAGGCGGCTTCCTTGACGTTCAACTTGATTTACTTCCTAATATTTCTCGACGATTTGTGGAGCGTTTTGGCCCCATTTTACCAGAATAGAAAAATAGCAAAAAAGGAAGGTGACCTCTCAAGTGCTAAACGATTTTCCAGTGAATTCATTACTATTGTTTTCGTTTTTGTCGACAGGAACACATTTTAAGAGACTTAAACGTTAATTATTTATATCGTTATTTTATCCATGATGGTCTCTACTATAAGTTTGGCTACCCCTCAACTCGACAATAGCCCCTAGACTATGGCCATTAAAAAAAATCCTAGACTAAAAAGTGCTATATAATATAGATACACATACCTAATACAATACTCTGAGGTAGCATACATAATAGTTATGATCAGGAAAACGTATAAGTAATTCAAGAGGGGCGAGATAAACTGTTAATAATTGCGTGTCCCTTTAGTTCATATTTTATCAATGGGAGACTGTAAATTACTCAGGAGATCATAACAGTGCACCTGTTTCGAACAGACGTCGCCGTCGCGTCGTGTTCTCAAGTGATTAACACCTGTATAATCAATCTTCTTATAATAATGATAAGTTAATCTTATTATAATCGAACAAATTGTCATATTGTTCATACTATGAGGTTGGTAAATGCATGGGGTAGAGAAGGTGGTTGTGAGGGGCAGGGGCGGACTGGGACCTTAGGACGTGGGTGGGTTTTCAGTTAAGGGGCGCCCGGTTGGCTCAGAAAATTTTGACAGAAAATTGGCTTTTAGAAAAATATATTCAGCAAAAACAGAGGTTCCCAAGCTTATTCACTGTGCGCCACCCTTTAAAACAAATTAAAACCTTCGCCCCCTAAAGTTTTGAATGTTAACTTTGAGGTTTTTGAATGAAATTTGGGTTTTATAATGTTGATTCTGAGGTTTTTGATAAAAGAAATTGCATCTAAAACGTTGATTTTGAGATTTTTTGACAAAAAATTTGCTCTTATAACCATGATTTGGAGGTTTTTGACAAAAAATTGCCAATTTAAAGTTGATTTTGAGGTTTTTTGACGAAAATTAGGCATTTATAAAGGTTAATTTTGATGTTGTTTGAAGTTGATTTTTTTTTTTCTGACTAAAATTAGGTTTTACAAATGTTGATTTTGAGGTTTTTGAGGAAAATTTGGCTTTTTAAATGTTGATTTTAAGGTTTTTGGACGAAAATTAGGCTTCATAAATGTTGAGTTTGAGGTTTTTTGACGAAAATTAGGCTTTACAAATGTTGATTTTGAAGTTTGTAATGAATTTTTGGTGATATTTGAACAAAAAAAAAAAAATCTTGAGCTTTCCCTCACCCCCCTGGGGACAGCTTACGCCCCCCTAGGGGGGCGCGCCTCCAGTTTGGGAGCCACTGAGCAAAAAGAACTCTAAAACCCCTGCCCTGACCCCGTGGGGGGCGCCGCCTCTATGTATTCTCGGGGGGGCGCGGGTGGGTTCTGTCCACGGGCCAGTCCGCCCCTGGTGAGGGGGGGGGTGTGGGTAGGGATGGTGAGGGATGTGGGAAGGGGGTCCATCTTTGTGTTCGTGAAAAGGAGATTTTAAAAGTTAAAAAACCAGTGGTTTGGTGGCACTATCTAGCGGCGTTTATCTAAAACTCACTGTTTGTTTAAAAGAGACCCAATTAAATGTCAATTTTACTGACATTTGCTTCAATTATCCAAAATTATATTTTCAAAAAAAAAAAATTTAATAAATAATTTAATAAAAAAAGTTTAATTAATTTTTACTTTGGAATGTTCTGAGGAATTTTCAATTGACACCATTGATTTTTTTCAAATTCCAATGGGCTCAAAGCCCAAAGGGATTTCCCTCATTAAATACAAAAAGAACAATAATTACCGATCTAATTAATAATTTAATTTGCTTTTGTCACTTGAAAGTCCCTGCTTTTTCCTTATTTACCAGGTTGTGCTGTACGACCTTTATGATTGGCCCAACAATATACCTAAATTATTAGCAGAAATAAGTTGTATGAACCGAACGAAAGATACTATAGGTACCTCACAAAGATGCTACTCATTGCCTCATTCCCCTGGGAGGTAATACTTCTCTGGCTTATCTGTTTATGTACTGTTTATAGACAGCGATAAAACAAAAAATAAATCAAATAGTTAATTTCAAAAATAAATTTTTAATCAAACAGTCTTCATGGTAAATTGGTTATCTTGATGCTTCAAATTTCTTGAAAAACGTGATCTTGATTTTAATTTGCCAACTTGTGGGTTGGACTTTTGAGGCATCGTGCGCTGGTTTTTGGAAGCTTGCTGAAGTCGAGGCATTCCTCGGCACACAAGGTGACAGCGGTGCAAAGCTTGCTGAAAAGTCGACTTGTCCTCGATCCTTTGCTGTCATTTTTCTTTCGTTCTTCGCGTTTTAGGTTCTTCTTTACCTTTTGCTTCGCCAGATCTCGGTATCGTTTTCCTTCCTTGGCTTCGGCTTCATCCAAGCCCATATGGAGCATCTGAGAGAGCACCGATATGAGCGACAAATGAGAAAAGGAATTATTTAAAACGTTCGTGGCTGTCGTATCAAAATTCAAATGTCGCTTTCCGGTGATATCGTTCTTTTGGAAAAAACAATCGTGGACTTCAGGAATCTTTTTTTTAATTTGGCTTTTCTTTGGTTTAAACAAAAACGCTCGTGATTTGACTGCTGGCAATTTGCGATTGATGGTTAATTTTGGAGTTACAGCATTTGGCTTCTTTTTTGGTACTGTGACTTTATTTATGGTTTTTGGCACTGTAGGAACTTTGGGTAAGACCTTGGGCTGAATTGGTCGCTTAGGGCTTCGCTTTTTAGGGATAGCGACTTTCTCGCATTTATGTTTGGAAATTTTGATTGAAGGTTTTTTCTTCGGTTGTTTTTTCAAGTTTTTAGCGGGGACTTTCTTTTTGGGCTTTTCTTTACTGTTCTTGGGATTTCCAAGCAACAATGACAAACGTTGCGAATTATTCGGTTTCATTTTTTTTGATTTTTGAGTCGAAGTGCGTTTTTGTTTAAAATTGCCAGCTTTGAAGTCCATCAAATTTTCTTTACTGAACACCTTGGAGCGAATAAATGCTAATTTTTTGGCTTGATTGTTGTATTTTCGTTTCATGCTTTGTTTGTTTTTTTCTTTGAGTATGGCGATCAGTTCACTTAATGAGCGTATTCTTTTGCATTTATTATTCGTATTTAGTTCGTGTTTTATGTTTTTTTGAGCGTTGCTTTGAAGTAAATTTTTGAGAGTGCGAGGTCTCGAAAAAAGGTTTTTGAAAAGTCTTTTATTTTTGACGGTACCATTTTCGGTGCCGATGTTTCTCAAAAGTTTTTTGATGCGATCAATAGTGAATATTATTTCTGCGATATCGTTCTGGAACTTTTTGCGAGCAGCGGCAGCATGAGCCTGCTTTATGATCCTTTCCACGCTTCCAGATTGGTCTTGATCTTTTGAAGATTCGCTTTGGAAGAGTTTTTCGAATAGGTTTATGCTTAAACGTTCGATGATTTCATCTAACCGGTGCATGTTGAATTTGAACTTATGATACATCTTTTTGGAAGCGATTTTCTCGATCATTAATACCATCTCATCTCTGATTTGCTTCTCTTGGAACAATTTGACTAGAAGTTTTAGTTGAAAAGAATGATCAGGCTTCAACGAGCGGATGTCGACATCTTTAGCCTTTTCAGCGGATTCTTGATCATTCGCAAACGACTCTTCAACCAAAGGTGGAAAAAATAATCTACAATCATCGCCATCAAAAAGGCTTTCCTGCGAACAATCTTTATAAATAATGCCAGGCTTCACCGCTGAATTCTTATTCACAAACTTCTGCTCCGCACCTTTGCTCGATTTGTCGTAAACGATTTCAGCAAGCTTAACTGAAGAAATGAGAGGATTTTTTGGAGGTTTTTTCACACTTTTTTTGCTCTCTTTTAATTTATAGTAACTAGTGCTGGCAATATCCTCTTCGGCAAATGAGGGCATCTCCTGCTTTACTTCTTTTTCCAACCTATTGAGCACTTCTTGCCCTTCTTTTTTCAACTTTTCATTTTTCTTCATCATTTCGACTTCTTTTGCCATTAAAGGGCTAAATGTGAACACATCTTTTAAGAAGTAAGCCAATTTCCTGTCCAATTCTCTGTCTTCTTCTTTCTCAAATATGAACATTTCTTCAGATTTTTCTTTTAAGTAGTTTTCATTTTGATAAATTGTTTCGACATCGTTTGTTTTGGGTTCGTTTTCGGGTTCGGTGTCATAAAAAAAGCGAGTATCGTAGCCCGATGCTGAATCGGAAGGCTCGGGAGGAATGTAGTGCTCCATGGCTGATTTGCCAATTCGAAAGGACTTTAAGATATCATAAGGATCTTCTCCGTTTTCATTTGGTTTATTAGTCCAAACCTCACCGGATATTTCCGCTTCGTTTAGTTTAGGTCGGACAGATAGTCTTGTCTCGACAATGTCTGATGTTGGATCGACAAGCGGAATAGTGCGGATTTGAGTGCGCGTTCTATCCTGACAAACATCATCGTGAAGTCCACGGGTTTTTTTGATCATTGGTGGACGAACATATCCGTAGAACTTTCTTCTAGGGTTGAATTCTTTGTAGTTGGTTCTCGGCTCATAGAACGTCGGCAAATCTGGCACCGAAGGCTCGACAGGAATCAAGTCGTTGTTTAAGCAATCTTTGATTTCTTTTTTTAAAGACAAAAGGTATCCTTTGGCTTTCACGACTGTATTGTTAAGATCATACTCCTCGAGTAGAACTTTGATTACTCTGAGTAAACTCTCTAATTTGAGTCTTGAGTTTCGCTTGGCGGATTCGTTGCCGTGAAGTTTGAGCGATCGCCAACAGTCGACTTTTGGTCCGACTTCTTTGATGATCTTTTTGATTATCAGGGTGCTTTTGCTGCAGCTTGTCGCTGTATTAGGGGGCGTCGATTGTGGACTTTCTTCGACTTCGCGAGGAAGATGATCGAGATCTCGCAATGGCTCAACGCTTTCTCGGGCCAATTCTACACCAAGTTTGGACGCGATTGAGGGCAATGATGGCTCTTTTTTTGTTGATACTTTCCGAATTGATTTCTTCTTGTTTTTCTTTTTACTCATAACAGGCTTCGGTTGGACTTTTTTCTTCCCTTTCAGGCTAACCAAGTCTTTTCGCTGGACTTTCGGTTGGCTTTTTGGTTGAGCTTTTAGTTGGATTTTTAGTTGAGATTTTGGTTGGATTTTTGGTTGAGATTTTGCTTTGATTTTAGGTTTTGGTTGGATTTTCGGTTGAGCTTTTGGTTGGATTTTCGGTTGAGATTTTGGTTTGATTTTCGTTTGAGATTTCGGTTTGATTTTCGTTTGAGATTTCGGTTTCGTTTTTGGTACAGCTTTTGGCTGGATTTTAGTTTGAGATTTTGGTTTCGTTTTTGGCTGAACTTTTGGCCTAACTTTTGGCTGGACTTTCGGTTGAACTTTGGCCTGAACTTTTGGCTTTTTCTTCTCTTTTTCTTTGTCAGTTTGAGTAAAACTAGAAGAAACTTCTTTCACCTTGACTTCTTCAACTTCCTCAGTCGCTGTTTCCAATTTTTCTGGTTCTTGAGGCTTCTCCGCTGGTTCAGGCTCGACACTCGGCTGCGCTTCTTCAGTCGCATATGGGTCACGATAAAAATCTGAAAATAAACAAAATTTTTAAAAATATATCATAAAATAAAAGGATTTAAACATTTGTTTCCTTCTACATCATCTTCACCGGATGAATTGAATAAAAAGTGATGATGAAGTAAAAAGGTGAAATGACGTCACAACTCATCAATTTAAAGTAAATAAATAATCAAACTATGATCCCATTAATTTGAATTTCCAGTTAAAACCTATTGTTTAAACAAACATTACAATAATATAGTTAAATTGCTTAATTTTATTAGTTTTACTTTAAATTTAGGTTAGTTTTGTCTCAACTTACGCGCTCGGTAGTTTTGTATGTTAAAAGGGAATCGTCGACGACGTCCCATTTCTTCCAACATCCACAACAACATGTTTGACAATAAATTTGAAAAATGAAACAAAAAATTTAGTGTTTAATCAAATAAATTTAGAAAAATTTAGAACATAAAAAGGGACGGTGAAATGATTTTGAGAAAAGTGAAAAAACAAAAGAGCAACGAGTGGGAGGTTATTTTATAGTTCAAAGATAAAAGATCAGTTGGAACGTCATAAGAACCGTGAAATTGGGTTTTTATTGTGTTTTCTTATATTTTTAATTCCAATTTAACAAATTTAACTTGATATATCGTTTTTTTACAATCCTGAAATTTTACAATCCTGAAATAATTCCAGAATGATTCGCTGCTGATCATTTACAAAAAGGAACAGTTCCATTTGAAACCAAAAGTACGTCATTTGGATCAGAAGGAGCAGCTCATACGTAAAAAAAAAAATCGAAACTAACATATGTTAATAAATAAAAATTAACTCAACCATTTTGGAAATTTCCTTTATTGTCGCCATTGAAACTTTGATAAGTAAATATAAATTTTTGTTCCCTTATTTCCTATACAGCGATATTTTTCGAGGTAAGACGAGTTGCATGAACGTACAATGACAAACTTTGCATATTTCTGTTAGGAATTTTGAAGAAAATGGAATTTTCACAATCAAGGAAGAAACACGTTCTCGAAAACGAATGGACGTACTTTTACCTGATTCCGGAATCAACGAAAAAATGGCAAGAATCCATTATAAATGTCGATTCCTTTAAAACTATCGAGGATTTTTTTTCGTATGTTTTTAATAATAATGGTAGCTGTAATTTTGCTATTTTATACAATTATTCCGACTATAAAATGTTTTAATGAGGCAAATTTTGTGATTTTTGAGGTTCATGAGGGACATTTTGTGGTTGAGGTTAGGTTAGAGGTTACACTAAACGAAGCTTGTTTACTGGACGTGAATAAACACGTTTTTGGCTAGATCTTTTCTCCCTTATTTGCTCCCGGAATCCACAAAATTATGAATTTTTTGACTAATTTTTAATTTTTATGTAGGATATCAGAGGACGTTTTTCCGACAACTGATGTATTATCGTGTGCTATAAATTACCATGTGTTCAAAAAAGGGATTATGCCAACGTGGGAGGACAGAGCGAACTCTAGAGGACACCGTTGGTCCATATTCTTCGAAAGGAACTATGATTTCAGTCAACTTAAAGAACAATGGATTCGACTGGTAGGTATTTTGATCCCTTTTGATCTATAAAAAAGACCCTCTTTAGCCAGATTTTGATCCTTTTTGACAAGAAAAGACCCTTTTCAGCCGGATTTTGATTCTTTTTGACAAGAAAAGAGCCTTTCCTTAATTTTTATTTCCTTATCTTAATTTCTTATTTTTTAGGTGCTGGCCATTATCAGAGAAAAATTTGAACCCAAAAACTGCATAAACGGGGCGTCTCTTCAATATCGTAGAAGAGGGCGATCGACGATATTCATTTGGATGAAACACCGTGCAGAAAATTTGGAAGAAATCCATTCCGTTGGGTATATATTTTAGTTTTTACGATCAAAAATCAAAATAATACATTCATATTCGTCTCCAGGATTATGGCGAAGTGGGTAATGAAGTATTCGTTACAGAAAGCAATTGTGTTGGAAACTCACGATCCGAGGATGAAGTACAACGGCCATGGACGTGTGGAACATTTATTTTAGTGTGAAAAAAAAATTCAAGATTTTTTCGTTTTTTCAGTAAATAAACTTTTTTTGCTTCGATTTTTCTTAATTACTTTAACATCTGGGTCAAAATCTGGCTGAAAAGGGTCTTTTCTTGTCAAAAAGGGTTAAAATCTGGCAGAAAGGTGTCTTTACTTGTCAAAAAGAATCAAAATCTGGCTGAAAAGGGTCTGTTATTGTCTAAAGGGGTCAAAATCTGGCTGAAAAGGGTCTTTTCTAGTCAAAAAGGGTCAAAATCTGGCTAAAGAGGGTCTTTTCTTGTCAAAAAGAATCAAAATCTGGCTGAAAAGGGTCTTATCTTGTCAAAAAGGGTTAAAATCTGGCAGAAAGGGGTCTTTACTTGTCAAAAAGAATCAAAATCTGGCTGAAAAGGGTCTTTTATTGTCTAAAGGGGTCAAAACCTGGCTGAAAAGGGTCTTTCTTGTCAAAAAGGGTCAAAATCTGGCTAAAGAGGGTCTTTTTTTGGGTCAAAAGGGATCAAAATCTGGCAGAAAAGGTTCTTTTCTTGCCAAAAAGGGTTAAAATCTGGCTAAAAACTGTCTTTTGTCAAAAAGGGTTAAAATCTGGTTGAAAAGTGTCTTTTGTTGTCAAAAAGGATCAAATTCTCGCTTAAAAGGGCCTCTTTAGTCGAAAAATGGTCCGAATCTGTCTGCAAAGTGTATTTTCTTGTTAAAAAGGGTCATATTTTGGCTGACAAGGGTCTTATATTGTCGAAAAATATTCAAAATCTGTCTGAAAAGTGATTTTCCTTGACGAAAATGGTAAAAATCTGACAGAAAAGGGCCTCTCTAGTCGAAAAAAGGTCCGAATCAGTCTGAAATGTGTATTTTTCTAAAAAAAAGGGTCATAATCTGGCTGAAAAGGGTACTTTCTCGTCTAGATAGGTACAGAATCTGGATAAAAGGGGTCATTTCTTGTACAAAAAAACTGTCCAGAAAGCGTCTTTTCTTGCCAATAAGGTCAAAATCTGTCTAAAAAGATGTCAAAACTGGTCCGAATCTGTCTGAAAAGTGTATTTTCTTGTCGAAAAAGATTCAACATCTTTCTGAAAAGGGTTTTTTTGTCGAAAATTTTACGAAATCTTTTCGAAATCGCTCTTGTCTTGTCAAAACAAGGTTCAAAAAGCATGAATGTCAACCTTTTTTTCTTAAAAAATTGATCTTAAAATTGTTTTTCCCCCATATAGTGAAAAGAGTGAGATCGTGGAAAATGGTTATGACGTAAGCACTGCATTAAAGGATGTGTTGTTATATTTTTTCGCTCTGAAATGGACATGTTGTGTTTTTTCGAGCTGAAGTGGTTGCGACTTATGGCTTTTAAAAACGAGTCGCTTCCCCCTCCACGCTGATTAAAAGCGACGAATTTAATTCAGAGGCGACCGCCGGACAATTCGCTCGTCACGTCATTAAAATAAAAACGTTTCCTAAAGCAATTAAACGAAATACTTGCTCGCCGCAACTCGTTCCCGAACATCAACCAACGAGGCAATTTGAAAAAGAAAGAAAAAAACAAAAGCTCGTAATAAATCAGAAAAAGTAGGCCATCCGGGCTAGTAGTTGTCAACTGTCAAAAAATGAAAAACATAAAATAAAAAGGTTTTTACGGAAATGGGGGCAGAATAGGGTGGCGATTTCTTTTCACCCCTTTTGAGGGTCCAAGTGTAATTTGCGGGCTCTACGTGTACCGCAAAATGTTTATTTTATTCCCAAATGATTTCCCGTATTTGGCTATAAATTATATCTAATATAATCTAGGGTAGGAAGCTAATAACAATGCTCATCCCATTTCCATCCGGCCGGTGATACAGGTTTTCCGACACGCATTCCTCATCTTCTATAGTCAATCAGGAAAACCGTTGCTGAGTGGCCGTTGTTGTTAACTTATTATTTAACAGTTTCAGGAAGGGAGACCATGGCTATTCAATTTTTGTCTGCAGGACATTAAAATTCTAGCTAAAATTTGGTTACTTGTCATAAGGGTCAAAATCTGGCAGAAAAGGGTCTTTTCTTGTCAAAAATTATTAAAATATGGCTGAAAAGGGTCTTTTTTTGTCAAAAAGAATCAGAATCTGGCTGAAAAGGCTCTTTTCTTGTCAAAAAGGATCAAAATCTGACTAAAAAGGGTCTTTCATTGTCAAAAAAAAATCTAAATCTGGCTGAAAAGGTTCTTTTATTGTCAAAAAGGATCAAAATCTGGCTGAAAAGGATCTTTTCTTGTCTGAAAGGATCAAAATCTGGCTAAGAAGGCTCTTTTATTGTCAAAAAGGATCAAAATCTGGCTGAAAAGGCTCTTTTATTTTCAAAAAGAATCAGAATCTTTCTAAAAAGGCTCTTTTCTTGTTTAAAAAAAATCAAAATCTGGCTGAAAAGGTTCTGTTACTGTCAAAAAGAATCAAAATATGACTGAAAAGGGTCTTTTTTGGGTCAAAAAGGGTCAAAATCTGGCAGGAAAGGATATTTCCTTGTCAAAAAAGATCAAAATCTACCTGAAAACGCTTTTTTCTCGTCTAAAAGGATCAAAGTCTGGCTGAAAAGGCTCTTTTCTTGTCAAACAGGATCAAAATCTGGCTGAAAAGGCTCTTTTCTTTTCAAAAAGAATCAGAATCTGGCTGATAAGGTTCTTTTATTGTCAAAAAGGATCAAAATCTGGCTGAAAAGGTTCTTTTCTTGTCTAAAAGGATCAAAATCTGGCTGAGAAGGCTCTTTTCTTTTCAAAAAGAATCAGAATCTGGCTGATAAGGTTCTTTTATTGTCAAAAAGGATCAAAATCTGGCTGAAAAGGTTCTTTTCTTGTCTAAAAGGATCAAAATCTGGCTGAAAAGGCTCTTTTCTTTTCAAAAAGAATCAGAATCTGGCTGATAAGGTTCTTTTATTGTCAAAAAGGATCAAAATCTGGCTGAAAAGGTTCTTTTCTTGTCTAAAAGGATCAAAATCTGGCTGAAAAGGCTCTTTTCTTTTCAAAAAGAATCAGAATCTGGCTGAGAAGGCTCTTTTATTGTCAAAAAGGATCAAAATCTGGCTGAAAAGGCTCTTTTCTTTTCAAAAAAGAATCAGAATCTGGCTCAAAAGGCTCTTTTCTTGTTTAAAAAAATCAAAATCTGGCTGAAAAGGTTCTGTTACTGTCAAAAAGAATCAAAATATGACTGAAAACGGTCTTTTTTGGGTCAAAATCTGGCAGGAAAGGATATTTCCTTGTCAAAAAAGATCAAAATCTAACTGAAAAGGCTTTTTTCTCGTCTAAAAGGATCAAAGTCTGGCTGAAAAGGCTCTTTTCTTTTCAAAAAGAATCAGAATATGGCTGAAAAGGTTCTTTTATTGTCAAAAAGGATCAAAATCTGGCTGAAATGGCTCTTTTCTTGTCTAAAAGGATCAAAATCTGGCTGAAAAGTATCTTTTTTTCTCCAAAAGGTCTCAAGTATCTCGTCGAAAAAGATTCAAAATCTGTCTGAAAAGTGTATTTTCCAAAAAGATTTAAAAATCTGGATAAAAAGGGTCTTTTCTTGTCTAAAAAAGTTCAAAATCAGGCTGAAAATGGTCTTTTCTAGTCAAAAAAAGTTTAAAATCAGGCTAGGAAGTGTCTTTTATAAAAATCTGACTAATTTCTTACAATTAGTAGGGTAGGTAACTAAATAGGTAATAGCGAGTTTTAATTAACCCACCACTCGCTAAGATTTTCAACTTGTGACACCAACATTTCTCTTTAATAAAATATCCATCATGATTTTAATTAAAAGTCGGGATCCAACAATGGCTGCATTCGGGCCGGAATTTATAGCGGAGGTGTAGATTGTAGAAAGGGCGTCAAAATAATTTATTAAGCCTGAGCTAGACGTACCGTCTTTTATATTTTTCTCCGCTCCCTTACATTTTCGAAAATGTTGAAACACACAGAACTGTTCTTGGAGCCATTATCACATTTGACGACCTTGAAGGTGAAAGACGAGCCATATTTGCTTTCCAATAATTAACTCCCCATCCCCCTCAATTCTAAGCCTTAAAAACCTCATACCGACGAATCTATTCATCCGATCTTCTTAATATTAGCATTTTTGAAATCAGCTCGTCAAAAACTATAAGATGACGACTTGTTTTTTCAAAATTAAAGTTTTGGTGAAAAATTATGTTTTCTATTTTTCAGAAGAAAATTTTTTTCTCAAAATCTGCTCTCTAAGCAACTTGTAGTTTTCCAAAAGAAAGAGAAAGCGTTTTTCAAAAAAAAATTTCCGATCATTTTTAGTGCCCAAAAAGTGGAAAATACTTATCTTCCCTCTCTGTGGCTCACTTGGTAAAATTTTGATGTCGGATCCGCCTTAAGGATGACGATTTAAATTCTGTAATTACTGCATAAGGTCTAATTAGAAACGTTATCTCAAGCGCCTCTGTTGATAGTGTAGTCTTCGAGACGAAGATTTATTGTAAAAAGCGTTCCGTGCTTTCAAAAGGGAGGATCGACCTCCTAATTATTTTAGGTTTAAATAACAGAATATCAGATTGGACTCCTAATTATAAGAAAATTCAAAACATCTAAAACCAGACCATGGAAAATTGGAATGAATGTTTCCATTGTTTTTTATATGCACGTCATAGATTAACAAAATTCTTTCTTTCATTCCAGTTTAGGAAAGTTTTATCGGTTGCTACCTTATAAAATAGCATGAATCACGTTTTATAATTGATGGTAGGAGATGAAATAGGAAATGCTCTTTTCCTTGTACGTTTTGAAAAAAGATGGTGGAGGGTGCGTTTCTAGGAGGGTTTTGTTCGAGAAGGTAAAGGCTCTCTTGTGTCGATACTTTAATCACATTTTGTTCGACTTCGTTCCATTACCTCCGAGGCCAATCAAGTGGCGACCATTCAAAGAAATCCTTATCGGATAATACCCCAGTGGATTATCCGCTTCAAGAAATCGCTAATAAAAGATTTATAACGAGGGATCATATTTTATGGGCTGAATTACTCATTTCTGATGAAAGTAAAAATCTTAACATTAGCTGCCATTAAAAAAAAAGTTTTAATTATTTAATTATTAAGGTTTTTTTTTTAAAAACTTGAAAATTTGAACGACCTTATCTCGATAGAAAGGCAAGTTTTTTCTTTCTCTCTCTCAATTTTCCGTGTGTGAGAAAAAAAAAGTGGAGGCCCGAGAGTGCTTCGTCAGTGGGGAGAATGAAGTTAAGAATGCGCTAGGGAAATAGGAAGAGCGCTGAGCTAAACCTGTTAAGTCCAATAGAACCCAGACCTACGTTTCCTAACTTTTAACTTCCTATTCGTCTCCTAAATCGCTAACAAGAAATCAAAGAAAACTAATCGAATGTACCTTTTAAAATTAATTTTTATATCACCGTTAATCCATATCCTCTAAACTATTCAACCTAAACGCACACCATAAATCTATTGTATCGATAATCCCATGGGAGTGAATGTTAGTGGATTGGGAGAATCGTACACTTTGATGGACGGCGCTGCCCCTGGATAAATTTTATATAGCAACCTACAAATGGTTTGATGTTTATTGCGGTCATTTGGGGCTCCCTCGACCTCCAATAAAATACAATTTTAAACCCAAATCCCAGAGCTATGCATAAACTTAATAAAAAAAAAAAGACTAAAAATAGCCTTGGGCGGTAAAATTTGATTAATTTTAAATCTTATAAAATTATTTAACCATTTCCGCTCATTTTTCAAGTGGTCCCATATTTTTATTTTAATTGGAAGTATTTATTTGTATTAAAAGAAAAAAAAATTTTTTCAGGCATATCGCTGCTGTTGATAACTTCAATCCCCCTCTCCTGAAAAATTTTTTTTCCTTAAATTTTTTTTTTAATCGAGACATAAAATTACATATAAATGTACAATAAATTTACACATTATATTTCATGGGAGTTCCACTCATGGGTGCCCTTAATTATTTTTAAGAATGTGAACATTGTTGCTTAGTTTTATTACCTATTGTTTACTTGACGTTTGGCATGGAGTTTTAGATTCTTGTCAATACTCAAGCTTCGGAGATTTAAGGGTCGTTTTAATATTGAAAGGGTTGTCTGTTCCCTATTTACGTAGCTGAGTGTACGCCCTTAGCATTCTGAGCTTTCACCGAGGCCTTGTATTCACATATGCACCTTGATTGCTTAAGCATGTAATCAATGGCCAACGAGTGGAAGATTGTATTGTTCCTTTTCTTCCCCTTTTTATTCTGGTTTTCAAGAAAGTCGCAAATTCTTTACTTTTTTTATTAGATTCCAAATGCAAAGGCACCACAGAAATTTGGTTATTTTGAATCGGGGGAGGGTTGAGGAGGGTTATGTGAAGTGGTGGGGGTGAGTCGGGGTAAGGGAGGTGATGGATGAGTTCGGTGAGGTGGGGGGAGCGTCTAGGAGTCTAAGGGGAGCTGATGCAAGAGTGGTATTCACAGGAATAAATTATTTTAATGGTTTAGAAAGTGAAAATGGAATAATCAAGTCAAGATTCTTCTGTTTTATTTTTCCTTAAATTATACCAAGCGAATCGTCAATAATATAAATACTTAAAAAAAATTGACTCAATAAAATAAAACTTCTTGAAAAGTCAGTTATTAATAAATTATGTTTTTATATAAATAATTTCATACAACATCAGGCTATATGAAAACAAAATAAATATACTTTCAGCTTCTTTTTATGCTTTAGATTTCGTTTTTTTGCACTCCTCCCGAGAAGAATTTTCAGGCCAATCACAAATCTGTCCAATTTGGTTCCACACAGTTCCAGGTTTACAGGAAAATTCAATCGGCTTGTTGTGGACACACTGATAGTACTGAAAAACATAAAAAACAAAATGTTAGTAACAAAAAAAAAATTTTTTTTTTGTAAATTGTTAAAATATGGAGAGAAATAAATAAAAAACGCTAAATAATCAAAAAATAATAAGCTTTAGAGCCTAGCACACACTCTATTGGAAAAACAAAGAAGGTAGTAGTACACACATATCCCTCTAGATGGAAGTAAAGTGATTTTTAGCTACTAATTTGGATATTGATATAGTATACCACAGATTATCTATATATATATATATATATAGATGGATATTGATATAATATACCTTGCTGCAATCTTGATGAGGTTTATAACCATCATTTTGGCAATCAACGTCTGCTTTGTGATGATCCTCTGGTGGAGTTATGGAAGGAGTTTCACTAGTCGGTGTTGATGTTGATGTTGTAGGTTGTTGAGTTGTGATTTGTTCCGGTTTTTCTTCTTCTGTGGCTTCTTCGGTGGTCGGTTTGGAAGTCGTTGTTGTTTTTCGGGTTGTTTTTATTGGCTTAGGTGTTGTAGGTTTTGGCTTCGGTTTGGGCTTGGTTCCTGCTGATGGCGTGCTTGGTGGTCGGGCCCATTCAGGCTGAAGAAAGATTAAAGTTTATGGTATGAGAAGCATCTTACCCTTGGTGTAGTTGTTCCAGTAAATTTTGGAACTTCATAATCTTTCATTGATTCCCAAAGAACTTTTATAAGAGGATTCTTTTCCCCGCAAACTGCATTGAAGTCATCCATATCGATAGCCCATACCATAGCGCCGGCATATCCTTTGGTTTTTATCCAATCCATTTTTATCTTAAGACTTTTTGTGTTTTCATATCCAACCCATTGTGTACCTAAAGAAAAAAGTAAAACAAAAATCTTGAAATGAGACAACCTTTGTAAGCATATGGGCAGTATCCTGCTGCATCCCATTCTTGCGTCCAGCCATTGTCCTCTTTTTGAAGCTCCATACAAATTTCATAGTATGACCAAAACCCTTTGGCGTTGGTGTACGGTGCTGGTGCTCCACCACCTGCTTCTTTATTTATATAAGTTCCAAGTCCATGGTTGGTGTTTCCTTGACTTAAAGTGAACGATCGCCCATAAAAGGGAACTCCGACGACAAGTTTCTCCGGTGGGCAGCCAAAATCAACCCAAAGTTGAAGACCGTCATTCTATCACATAAAATTGGTTCCATGGCTTGATAAAACTTAAATTATACTTACAACATTGAGTTTTTCGTATGCATACTGATCATGAGGTCGCTTATATAGTGGACTGTGTACATCAGCAAAGCCAGCCCAATTTCCTCTCAAGTCGTAAGCCATTACATGTATAGCGTCGATATTTCTGCAAAGTTAGTGAAATATGAGGGCAGATAGTTTGCAAATAGACAGCATGATAGACCCAGGGGGATGAGGCAAGGGTGTTGCCGGTTTGGGTAATTTATAGCAAATTGGGCTACTTCTTTTGGCCCAATGTGGCAACCTTGAAATCCTACAAAGTCGGGCTTTTGAAAGTGTTGCCATTTTGGGCGATTTGTCTCAAATTGGGATAGTTCTTTGGCCCGATGTAACTCTGGAATCCCACAAAGTTGGGCTTTTCACAGTGTGCCAGTTTGAGCGATTTTTCCAAAATTGGGCTACTTCTTTTGGCCCAATATGGCAACCCTGCAATCCCACAAAGTTGGACTTTTGAGTGTTACTAATTTGGAAGATTTTTCCCTAATTGGGCCGCTTTTGAACTCCCAATCCGACAACCCCAAAGTTCTACAAAGTTGCACCTTTGGGGATAACCTAGAGATAAGAGATAACCTCCTTTTATAGTTCAGAGGTTATCGGCCATGTTTTTGGTGACGTCATACAAAAAGTTCGGATCTAAAAAGACTTAAGTTACAATTCGTACTCACTCGCAGAGTTCAGGGACGTGATAACCTTCATTAAGTCGAAATTTAGCAAGCGGTACTGCCATCGTGATTTCCCATCCTTTCCCTTCTGCATCAAAAGCCCTTCGCAGCTCTTCCACAAAATACAAAAACCTATCTTTATCCGAAAAACTTCCTCCGCGATCTGCAGCACCCGGATACTCCCAATCCAAGTCGAAACCATCAAATCCATACTTGTACATGAACTCTAAAAAATAATTAAAAAATTCAAATCATCCCAAAATTTAACTCACCAACGATGCTTCTGATGAAGCCATCTCGCCTTTCTTTGACAGCAACCAACTGGGAATACTTCCTCCCCCCTTCTCCCCATCCACCAACAGCAACAGACGTCTTCAAATGCGGATATTTCGTTTTCAACTGCGTAAAATTGCTAAATCCATTTTGCTCGACGTCGACCTAAATTTTGTTTTTTTATTAACAATTTAAAAGGCATTAACCTTACCTCTTCGTCAAGTATGAGATATTCCCAAGTAACATTGCTCACTCCAATAAATGAGTAAATAACATGAGTGCACATATCACCAGGTATGTCATCTATGGTATACCTCCCTATCCCTGGACGGTATATCGCCCAGTTGCTGAAGTAACAAACCACTCTTGAGGCATCTTAAAACCAAAAAAATTGAAAATTCTTCTTTCCCAAATATTGAATTCTAACATTAAAAACATCAAAAAATATTTGATGTCCGAGCGTTTCTTCCCCGAGGGGGTTCGTGGCTATTGAAGTCAAAATACGAATTTTCCAAAATCGATAAATAGGCTATTGATTTTTATGTAAAATTGCACGAGGAATTCGATGGCATCAATTAAAAAATTCAAGGACCAATATTTTTCGAGATATCGCTAAAAAACCGCTTTGGGAACTAAGTAAACTACCCTAGGAAAAATTTTCTCTTAAAAAACAACATTATATTCGTACTCAGCACCCCAAAAAACCTAAAAGTATTAAATTTTATCAAGGAATCACTAAGAGAAAAAAAATTTATGTTTTAATCTTGATAAAATTTAATATCTTTAGGTTTCTTTGAGTTCTGAGTACGAAAATAATGTTGTTTTTGACAAAAAAAAATTTCCTGGGGTAGTTTACTTAGTTCCAAAAGCGGTTTTTTAGCGATAACTCGAAAAATATTGGTCTTAGAATTTTTTAATTGATGCCATCGGATTCCTCGTGCAATTTTACATAGAAATCAATAGCCTTTTTGTCGATTTTGAAAAATTCGTATTTTGACTTCAAGGTGCCCAAGTGCTCGGACATGTCAACTTTTGATATAGAATCACCAAAAAAATTTTGGCCTGATCGGGTCGCCCTTGTAAACTATGAAAAATGCATATCTTACTTGATGATACGTAGCTTACTCCAATTATTCCAAAAAGTAACAAAGAAAACAACTTGGACATGATTGAACGACTGAAGTCGTTTTTAAAACTCGGAACAATATATAACTTTGGTTCAATGCCACCTGGAGTCAGCCTGAAACAATAGGTAATACACCTGAGGAATAACAAAAATGGAAAGTTAGCAATCTACGCCAAGCATTTTGATTACCTATGAACTTATACATAAAAATCAATTTTCAAACAAGTCAAATGACACACTAAACAAGTCTGGAATAAATTCGCTCCTTATATTCACAGCATCTGAGTGAATTAATGGGGCGTTTATTCATGAATCACATGTTGAATATTTTCTTTTCTTTTCCGTGTGCAAACACGAAAGTTCTTTGACATTTGGGAGGAAAAATAGGGCGAAAAATTCAATATTCCAGGGGAGTAAGATAAAAATCCGAAGCGACTTAACGGTTAAGCGACGATTGTATTAAATATTTACGAATCCGGTTTGAGACCGTTTTTATGTTTCGAGTCCCCCTGGGTAGGAGACGGAGTCAACAGGGACATCGCTAACATCTCAGGAACCCAATCGTTTTCCGGTATTCGTTTTCCTTATAAAGAGAGACGCCTTTCGCATAAAATAACGAGCAACCTTGCGTCTTTTTATTTCGCGAATATTTCAAGCGTCTCCAACGATGGTTTTTAAAAAATTGCTTTTCCCCAAAGAAAAAACTTCTCAATCGGGTATAAATCTTAAAAATCAATTTTTTAGACATGAAATTTTTTATTTTTTGTTTTCCTCCAAAATATGGTTTTTAACCTTTTTTATGATGAGAAACACGATTCTGAAGTCGTTTTTGCGAAAATTATCACCCAGTTTACTGCACCCAAAGCAAATAAAATTTTTTTGGGGAATTTCAAACAAAATCATGTTTTTGGGGGCAAGGAATACGAATCTGTTAGTTTTGAGATAAAAAATTTCCGTGAGCGAGAATACCCTTAAAAAGTGCGAAAAATGACCATTTCTTGAGTTTTTTAGGTTTTTTAAAAATAAAATTAAAAACTTTTCCCTAAAAAAAACCTCTCAAGCAGGTAAAAATAGGCCTAAAAATCAATTTTTTAAACATGAAATTTGGGGGTACGGCCTAGCGACTCTGTTACACCGGTTCCCACTAGATCACCGAAGTTAAGCAGAGTCGGCCGAGGTTAGAACATGGATGGGTGACCACTCTAGTCATATTCATGTTCTAAACGCGGCGCTGTATTCCCTATCTCCCAACTCAGGGGATTGAGGCAATGAGTAGTACCTTTCGTGAGGTACGATTTGGTCAAACGCTTCAAATATTTGTGTAAGACGTTTGACCACGTCTGACCGTGCCTATGGCTTAGGAGGGCTAGCGTACGTTAAATCGAAAAAAAAAAAAAAAAAATCCTTTTTATCCCCTACTTTACTGCACCCAAAGCAAATAATTTTTTTTTAATTTCAAACAAAACCATATTATTTGGGGGCAAGGAATACGAATCTGTTAGTTTTGAGATAAAAATTTCCGTGAGCGAGAATACCCTTAAAAAGTGCGAAAAATTACCATTTATTGAGTTTTTTAAAGGTTTTTTAAAATTAAATAAAAAATATTTTAAAATTTTTGTCACCTTTTTTTTTGCGCGAAAAATTTGAAATAATTACAGCTTATCCTCACATGTAAAAGCTCCAAAAATATTAGAAATAAAGCTATTGCAGAAAAACGAAAAATTAAAAAAAAACTGATTTTTAGCTTTAGCGATCGAGTAGAGGCTAAAGGAAAAAAAAAGTTCAATATAACTTTAATTTGTTGGAAGGGACTTTTTACCCCCATATCTACACCCCGTAGGTCCAAAAATGAATGCAGAGCAAAAATAGAGGTAAAAAAAGGTCTCATAATGATTTTATATCAAAATCTGACCAAAACAATAAGAAAATTAAGGAAATAATTTATTTTTTGTATGCTGTACGTAGTTTTTAGCATTTACGCATACCAACGTGGTTTTCAGCCTTGTTATTGCAAAGAAATAAATAAGAGAAAATTTCCTTATTGGTTTTGAAAGGTTTTCGATGGTTCGAGTAATTTGAGCATTAGGGTGACTTACCTCGAATAGGAAGTGTTCTTAGGGTGACAGTGGCAATCCGATTGTTGTTACCGTAGGACGCTCTTGGGTTAATAACCCAAGCACACAAACCGGTTCATCACTTCTCAGTGTAACTTTGGACCGGCCTCCTTCGAATCCTGTTATCTCAAGAAAAAAAAAGTTTTGAATGTAAAAATTTTTATTTTATTTATTTATTTATTTATTTTTTTTTCATAAAAACCAGGTACACGTTTTGTAGGTTACGACGAGCTACAGTCGACTCTCGATAAATCGAATTTTTCGTTAAATCGAACTTCCAAGCCTGTCACTTTGGTAATTCGAAAAAATCCTTTGTATTTGGATACGCTCGATAATTCGAAATCATTTTTCTCTAAAAGGGATAACAAAACGCTCTATAAATCGAAATTATTCCTTCCCAACGTTCTATAAATCGAATTTTCAATGCTCGATAATTCGAAATAACTTTTTTCATAACGTTCTGTAAATCGAATTTTTAGTTTCCAATGTTTACATGTTTGATAATTCGAATTATTTTTTTCTGCCTCTCGATATTTCGAACATGTTGTTAATTCGAAAACTCGATAATTCGAATTTTTTCTGAGGTCCCTTGGATTTCGAATTATCGAGAGTCGACTGTATTTCCAAATCTGTTAATAATTTCAAAATCGGTTAAAAAACGCCGTCGTAATCGCTGTCACAAGATTTAGATGGTGCGGACCGTCTGGGATGTCAATAAGGAAGAAATTTAGAAATAGAAACAAAGATTCATTTAAAGAAATTGTATTTAACTTTCTTAGTAAAGAGAATTAAAACTTGCACATACTTATTTGCCGAACAAAGTGACGTAACTGTCATCGTAGCTTGAGAGCCTTTTTCGTTTATCCTGGGTCGCTAAACAATAATAAAATAAAAATAAGAAGAGGAAGAAAAAAAGAATGAATACATAAATACGCACCATCTAATTATTAATTATTCTTGACAATAATGTAGGTAAATAGTTCAACCTTTTTTTTTAGATAAGTATTTAGTTCATTTATGATTCAGACAATTAATCATCCCGCATCGAAATTTTTTTTTCCCTTTTCCTAACGCTAGTATGGAGGAAAAACACCGGGTACTCGAACATTCACATAAAGTCGGGGATCTACTGACCTCCCCACTAAATATCCCATCACTAATCCCTCCACTGTGGCCATAAGGAAAACCTGCGACAGGTCAGGGTATTTTGACTTTTCAGGGTCCCTTCCAAAATCATGTACAATAAACTTTCTTTGGGCTACGGGGCAGCGCGGCGGCGTTGATACCCCGATGGGTGACCGCTCCTGTTCTACCCAAGTCCTGTAGACTCCCTTTCTACGGCCTCCCCTTTAGATGGTATGTCCTTTGAAGGGGGCCATGGCATTAAAGGGAAAGCCCCCGCTTGCCACCCTCCCTCTCGGAACAACCTTATGGTTATCGAGGAATAAAGAATAACATAATAAAAATAGTGCGAGTTTCTCCGATTGAACTGATTCATGTTATGTATTAAAAAAAATGGCTTGAAAAAATATTTACCCATAGTAGAGGCAAGTCCTACTAATAAGAAAACAACGATCAAAAGGAGTCCAGCGGGTTTCATGTCTTCACTCTTTTTTTTAAATTAAGGTTTCTCCAATTTCTCGCTTTTATATTCTTCAGTCAATGATACATCAACATTTAAAATACAAAATATATTACCTAATTAACTGTAATAAACTACATATTATAAAAGCTATTTTATCTAATTTTTATTTATTTATTTTTTTCGTTTTTAAGGCCAAAAAAGAGACAGTTCCGTTTTATTTATTGGTATACTTATTTTATTTGTATCAAAATACGATAATTATAAATGAGTCCCGCGGCAGCAGGACTAAAGAGGTAGATTTCTTTCAGATGGTTAGATCTAGAACTTTTAGCGGATTTCCGGAGGAAAGCAGGCTATTGGGGTCGGCCTCACGGCGGCTTTCGGCTTAGAGGCTTACATATTCGTAATCAGGACGATCTCCTGATCACGAAAATATATGTCATTCCAAACCTGGGGATATATGTATATGTAAAACTATCTTTATTTTCGATCATATGTTCTCAAAATTACTCTTCAGTCTAGAAAAAGTCTCTGGACGATGAACATATAATTTAATTCTTCTCATGTTTTTCGAAGAATAAAATTGTTTCTAAAAAATCTTTAGAAATTAAATTATAAGATCTTGATTCCAGAGACGAAGATGGATTTTTTACACATAAGAATTTCGAAAATTGGTGAGTCAAATTTTCATGTTCAAGCTTTATCGCTCGACAAACTTGTTTGGTATTTGATACCACAAGAGAAATTGGATTTGGACAATCACAAGATCCTAAAGACGAAAAAAACCCATTATTAACGCAAAGAAGGCTATAAATAAGATCAATGGATTTCGCACGATTGCTCTTAAAATTGACGAAAATCTTAAAAAGGAATATTTCGATGATGACGGAAACATCAGTTTTGAAGAATTTCCGTTAGAAGAGCTAATTGATGATTTTAAATCAAATCAATCACGGTTCGTGCGCATTTCTGTAAGAAAAATTCAAGAATTTTTCCAGAATATTTTCCAGGACACTAGTTGGTTTAGGTAATTATCAGGGGGGGGGGGGGTTAATTAAGGAAAAAACACATTAAAATTTGGATTGAAATCATGTATGTCTAATGTCTTAAAAAAGATCACATGTCATGTTATGTATTAAAAAAAATGGCTTGAAAAAATATTTACCCATAGTAGAGGCAAGTCCTACTAATAAGAAAACAACGATCAAAAGGAGTCCAGCGGGTTTCATGTCTTCACTCTTTTTTTTAAATTAAGGTTTCTCCAATTTCTCGCTTTTATATTCTTCAGTCAATGATACATCAACATTTAAAATACAAAATATATTACCTAATTAACTGTAATAAACTACATATTATAAAAGCTATTTTATCTAATTTTTATTTATTTATTTTTTTTCGTTTTTAAGGCCAAAAAAGAGACAGCTCCGTTTTATTTATTGGTATACTTATTTTATTTGTATCAAAATACGATAATTATAAATGAGTCCCGCGGCAGCAGGACTAAAGAGGTAAATTTCTTTCAGATGGTTAGATCTAGAACTTTTAGCGGATTTCCGGAGGAAAGCAGGCTATTGGGGTCGGCCTCACGGCGGCTTTCGGCTTAGAGGCTTTTTTAAATTCCTTTTTATTTAAATATATTTATTTATTTCCTTTGTAAGTAAAAAATTGGAAAAGAAGCAATTTTTGAGTAGGTAGTGTCAAAAATGGCAAAAGAAGAATATTACTTATTTCTTAAACATTAGTATACTAATTAAACTTCATTAATTTTGTTTCCTTTGCGATATGATATAATTTATAATATTTTGTTTTTTTAAAAACTTTTCGATGTGTTGAAAGTGTTGTTCTTCCCAAGTTTGAGAGAAAATTAAAATATCGTCGATATAATTAATACAAAATTCGTCCAAATCGTTCCGTCTTATTATGTTCGATAGTATTCTCTGAAAAATAGCAGGAGCGTTCTTTAAGCCAAAAGGTAAAACTTTAAATTTGAACTTTCAGGTATTTTGTTATAAAAGAAGTTTTTTCTTGACCTTCAGCCTTTAGAGTGATACACCAAAACGCCGAGTTAATGTCCAAAACGGTGAAATATTCGCAGTTCACTATTTTGTCGATCACTTCCTGAATTGTTGGAAACGGAAAACATTCAGGGACTACCAATTTGTTCAATTTTCGGAAATCGATGCATAAACGAGACTTCTTTTTTTCTTCTTTTTTATATGGCAAAGTAACGGGAGACGCAAAAGGAGATTCTGATTCTTCAATAATCTTGTGCTCCAACAAAGCTTTTATCTGATTTCTAATTTCCTCATCGTCAGGAATAGAAGTTTTATACGCACGCGATGTGACATACTCATCTTTTAATAGTTTAATCGGGTGTATACATTTCGGCCTTAACCCCACTCGGCCTACTTTCAACATAACCGAATCTGGGCCTAAAAAATTCGGATGAAATTATGCCGAGTGGGGTTTAGGCCCAAACGACTGAAAATAGAGCAAAATATAAGCCTTTTTTTTGTTAATTTAAAAACGTTGGAACAGTCGTTTCGGCCTAAACCCCACTCGGACTAATTTCATCCGAATTTTTTAGGCCGAGATTCGGTTATGTTGAAAGTAGGCCGAGTGGGGTTTAGGCCGAAACGACTGACCCCGTTTAATCTCAGCCTCTTTCGATTTCACTCTACCGATGTCAAATTTGTCTTTGGCGAAAATAGGACGATATAGCCCAACTAACCTCCAAATCTGTTGCTTTCTTTCTTCTGAATCGACATGGTCTAACTTAATCTCAAAATCTTGAGTATATAGATTCTTATTGAAATTGACTTCAATTGCATCTTCTAACTCGTATTGAGTCGAATTATGATCCATATTACTGAAACGCAAAACCTCGATCTGATCCATTTCGGAACGGAAAACATCAATCTGATCCATATCGGACCGCGAAGCAACAATCTGATCCATTTCGGAACGCAAAACATCAATCTAAATATCTGATCCAAATCTTTTTTATATTAGCCCGGGCAGAAGAGAAATTAGTTCCAATGATAGTCTTTAATGCACCTTTTTCATTGATCAACGGCAACATAAGTTTATCCGCAACCCGTTGATTAACTAAAGTGGCATTCGAACCTGTGTCATAAATTGCGTCGACTTGCAGTGTGTCGTCAATGGTTGCTCTAACTTTTATCAGTGGATCTGATTTCGCCCGGATATTTAGTTTAAAGAATTCGTAGTTTTCGCCTTGTTCTTCTGTCGGCATTCGTTTTCTTGGTGAAAACGATTTGGATATCCCAATGCTGCACAAAAGGGACACGGTTTGCGATCTTTCTTTTCCGATTCTTTTCCGTTCGATCTCTTGGGCGAAAAAGACGACCGTTTCTTTGAAAAACCAAATTCGAGTTTTCTGACTTCCTCAAAGAGCAAAGCCATCGAAGTCACTTTTTCTCGATCGAGTCTTTCCTGAATTTCATCGGGCAATCCATAAACGATGAGATTAATGCGAGATAACTCAGTTCCATGCGGTTCGGCTTCAAGACAAAGTTTTTCTTTCGCCATCACGTATTCAACTATGGATCCACCTAAGTACTTGAATGAAAATGCTTTTTTTATTATTGACCATCCTTTGTCCACAAAAACGTTCAAAAAGGAGTCTTTCCAATCGGCCCATTTTGCTGTCAATCCAATTTTCCTTATGTTCGCGTCATACCAATTTTCAGCTGGACCCTCCAAAAAAAATCTTAATGCTCCGATTTTGAAATCGCTCGCATTCGCTTTCAAAAGATTGAAACCACTCCAAGGCATCATATGTTTTTTTAAATTTTTTAAAAATAAATTTCTTTTCCACATTGTGAAGTTTTATTTTATCGTCTTCCGGTTCAGATGGAGAAATTTCAAGTGAACGTGGCGATTGACATGGTTCGTGCGCATTCTTGAAAAACTGGAAAATTCTTGAATTTCATTTTATTTTTCCAGATTCTTGAAATACTCTTGAATTTAAAAAAAAAGTGTAATATTCTGGAAAAATTCTTGAAATCAATTTTAATTTTGCTTTTCTTTCTTTCTGTAAGTAGGTAGTAGGCTTTTTAAAAAAAATCTACCTAAAAGAAGAATCTACCTAAAATTACTTTATTTATTTATATTTAGGTATACTTATTTTACAACTATGTACTACGTCTTACACCACACCGGCTCTAGGCCGGTTTCAAGTTCTCCAAACTTAATGAACAAATAGAAAAAAAATCAATATTTTTTCTTCCTTTTTTTGCAATCATTTTACGTTCGTAAAGGGCATATTGTGATCTTTTTTAAGACATTAGACATACATGATTTCAATCCAAATTTTAATGTGTTTTTTCCTTAATTAACCTGATAATTACCTAAACCAACTAGTGTCCTGGAAAATATTCTGGAAAAATTCTTGAATTTTTCTTACAGAAATGCGCACGAACCGTGATTGATTTGATTTAAAATCATCAATTAGCTCTTCTAACGGAAATTCTTCAAAACTGATGTTTCCGTCATCATCGAAATATTCCTTTTTAAGATTTTCGTCAATTTTAAGAGCAATCGTGCGAAATCCATTGATCTTATTTATAGCCTTCTTTGCGTTAATAATGGGTTTTTTCGTCTTTAGGATCTTGTGATTGTCCAAATCCAATTTCTCTTGTGGTATCAAATACCAAACAAGTTTGTCGAGCGATAAAGCTTGAACATGAAAATTTGACTCACCAATTTTCGAAATTCTTATGTGTAAAAAATCCATCTTCGTCTCTGGAATCAAGATCTTATAATTTAATTTCTAAAGATTTTTTAGAAACAATTTTATTCTTCGAAAAACATGAGAAGAATTAAATTATATGTTCATCGTCCAGAGACTTTTTCTAGACTGAAGAGTAATTTTGAGAACATATGATCGAAAATAAAGATAGTTTTACATATACATATATCCCCAGGTTTGGAATGACATATATTTTCGTGATCAGGAGATCGTCCTGATTACGAATATGTAAGCCTCTAAGCCGAAAGCCGCCGTGAGGCCGACCCCAATAGCCTGCTTTCCTCCGGAAATCCGCTAAAAGTTCTAGATCTAACCATCTGAAAGAAATCTACCTCTTTAGTCCTGCTGCCGCGGGACTCATTTATAATTATCGTATTTTGATACAAATAAAATAAGTATACCAATAAATAAAACGGAACTGTCTCTTTTTTGGCCTTAAAAACGAAAAAAATAATAAATAAAAATTAGATAAAATAGCTTTTATAATATGTAGTTTATTACAGTTAATTAGGTAATATATTTTGTATTTTAAATGTTGATGTATCATTGACTGAAGAATATAAAAGCGAGAAATTGGAGAAACCTTAATTTAAAAAAAAGAGTGAAGACATGAAACCCGCTGGACTCCTTTTGATCGTTGTTTTCTTATTAGTAGGACTTGCCTCTACTATGGGTAAATATTTTTTCAAGCCATTTTTTTTAATACATAACATGAATCAGTTCAATCGGAGAAACTCGCACTATTTTTATTATGTTATTCTTTATTCCTCGATAACCATAAGGTTGTTCCGAGAGGGAGGGTGGCAAGCGGGGGCTTTCCCTTTAATGCCATGGCCCCCTTCAAAGGACATACCATCTAAAGGGGAGGCCGTAGAAAGGGAGTCTACAGGACTTGGGTAGAACAGGAGCGGTCACCCATCGGGGTATCAACGCCGCCGCGCTGCCCCGTAGCCCAAAGAAAGTTTATTGTACATGATTTTGGAAGGGACCCTGAAAAGTCAAAATACCCTGACCTGTCGCAGGTTTTCCTTATGGCCACAGTGGAGGGATTAGTGATGGGATATTTAGTGGGGAGGTCAGTAGATCCCCGACTTTATGTGAATGTTCGAGTACCCGGTGTTTTTCCTCCATACTAGCGTTAGGAAAAGGGAAAAAAAAATTTCGATGCGGGATGATTAATTGTCTGAATCATAAATGAACTAAATACTTATCTAAAAAAAAAAAGGTTGAACTATTTACCTACATTATTGTCAAGAATAATTAATAATTAGATGGTGCGTATTTATGTATTCATTCTTTTTTTCTTCCTCTTCTTATTTTTATTTTATCATTGTTTAGCGACCCAGGATAAACGAAAAAGGCTCTCAAGCTACGATGACAGTTACGTCACTTTGTTCGGCAAATAAGTATGTGCAAGTTTTAATTCTCTTTACTAAGAAAGTTAAATACAATTTCTTTAAATGAATCTTTGTTTCTATTTCTAAATTTCTTCCTTATTGACATCCCAGACGGTCCGCACCATCTAAATCTTGTGACAGCGATTACGACGGCGTTTTTTAACCGATTTTGAAATTATTAACAGATTTGGAAATACAGTCGACTCTCGATAATTCGAAATCCAAGGGACTTCAGAAAAAATTCGAATTATCTAGTTTTCGAATTAACAACATGTTCGAAATAACGAGAGGCAGAAAAAAATAATTCGAATTATCAAACATGTAAACATTGGAAACTAAAAATTCGATTTACAGAACGTTATGAAAAAAGTTATTTCGAATTATCGAGCATTGAAAATTCGATTTATAGAACGTTGGGAAGGAATAATTTCGATTTATAGAGCGTTTTGTTATCCCTTCTAGAGAAAAATGATTTCGAATTATCGAGCGTATCCAAATACAAAGGATTTTTTCGAATTACCAAAGTGACAGGCTTGGAAGTTCGATTTAACGAAAAATTCGATTTATCGAGAGTCGACTGTTGCTCGTCGTACCCTACAAAACGTGTAGAAAGCATAATCGATAATTTTACATCTTTCATATTATAAAATTCTCTGGATAAAGTACAACACTATGAAAAGTACTCGTAGGTACGCGTAGTAAGTACTAGCCAAAGTGTTTTCGCCGACGATCTTGCCCTACTTGCATATGCACCCATTGGTTTGCAAAGGAAACTCAAAGCCCTAAAAGAATATTGTGCTTTGATCAAACTGGAAGTAAATTCAGACAAATCCAGGGTTGTCGTATTTCGAAGGAAAGGTCGTTTATCGAAGTCTCTGAGGTTTAACTATGATGGATGTGCACTAAAAATTGAAAAATGTTTTAATTACCTAGGGGTGTCTTTCTCGAGTTCTGCTTTGTTTGTCGATCAATTGGCAATTGCTCTTAAAAAAGGTTCGTCGGCTTCAGCCGCATTACTCCCTATCTGCCATTATAATCGGAATAACTCTAAAGCAACTTGGACAACCCTCTTCAACGGTCAATGGTCACCGCTTTGTATGCTTCAGAAATCTGGGGTCTATTACATTCGGAAGCGTTAAAGAAAATTCAGATCCAATTTTATAAGTCGATCCTTCAGATTGCTCGAAACCCTCCTAATCACTACGTCAGACGAAAAAAAATATTGGTCCTGGAGCTTGCCCAGAGACACGAACTTTCTCAAAGGTCTACAGATTTCGGGGGATCCATAAATTTCGGGGGAAATGAATCCTTTTTTTCTAACATAACTTGAATTTGGTGATAATTTTATGAAAATGAGACTAATTTCACTCAAACACATTGTTATTACCTAATTAGTTAATTAAATAATTAATTTTTGGAAAAAATTTTTTTTTCAATCTTAACATGAATTTGGTGATAATTTTCTAAAAATGGGAATAAATTCACTCAAACACATTATTATTACCTTATTAATTAATTAGTAATTAATTAATTAATGGGGAAAACTTTTTTTAATTTCAATCATAACTTGAATTTGGTGGTAATTTTATGAAAATAGTACTAATTCCGCTCAAACACATTATAATTACCTAATTAGTTAATTACTTAATTAATTAATTAATTTTTGGGAAAAAATTTTTTCAGTCATAACTTGAATTTGGTTATAATTTTATGAAAATGGGACCAATTTCACTCAAACACATTATAATTACCTAATTAGTTAATTGGTTAATTAGTTAATTAATTAATTACCTAATTAGTTAATGAAATTTAATCGGGATCACGTGAAGATTATTTGGTTAAAATTTGGTGAAGATCGGACCGGTAGAAAGCCCGTAGCACATTTTTGCAAACGTTAGGTTAATTACTTAATTAATTAATTAATTTTTGGGAAAATTTTTTTTCATTCATAACTTGAATTTGGTTATAATTTTATGAAAATGGGACCAATTTCACTCAAACACATTATAATTAACTAATTAGTTAATTAGTTAATTAATAACCTAATTAGTTAATGAAATTTAATCGGGATCACGTGAAGATTATTTGGTTAAAATTTGGTGAAGATCGGACTGGTAGAAAGCCCGTAGCACATTTTTGCAAACTTTAGACAGACATAACTCCGCCATTTTGTCGAATTTCAAAAATCGCTCTCGTCACTTTCAAGATAACCACGAAAGGAAGATTGTGTAAAAATTTCGTGAAAATCGGATGAAAATTGTGGCCGTGAAGTGTTCCGGAAAAAAGGCGACGGACGGACGGACGGACGGACGGACGGACGGACGGACGGACGGACGGACGGCCGGCACCACAGACAAAGTCATGTCCGACAAAGATCAAAAGTCAGTTTGACCCTAGGGGGTCTGGAAGACCCTTCCCCAAAAACCCGAATCCGACGGTATTACAATAACTTCTCTTTGAGAAAGTTAAAAAAAAAAAAAAAAAACCACTGATATCGATATTGTTTTATGATATCGATATCCCATCCCTAATTCGGGGATCTATAGGCCTCTCCACAAACAGCAAAACCCCTTCCCCAACCTCCCACATCAAATAACTGGTTCATTTATTCAAGCTTTTCAATTTTTCATGGATGTGACCAGTAATGGTCAAGTTCTCAGCAGCCAATCGATTAGTGACGCCATCTTTTATTTCTGTTTTTTTTTTTATTTATTAAGAGGTAAAGAAAGAAATGTTCAACACTCAGTCATATTTATTTAACACTTAGAATAAAGTTATTAATTTGTATACAGTGTTTATAAATCATATATGAAAATATACATATAAAATGTATTTTGAAAGCTAATTAATCCTTTTTATTTCTAAAATAATGTAAATTATCAAATACAATCGCCATGCACTAGTTATATCACAGGAAAGCAATTTTGCACGGATTTATGCATTTAGTTACTTTAATACAATATTTAACGCATAAAACAATTTTATTATTTAAAAAACAGTTTTGAAACAACCTAAAAATTTGAATCTTTTAAGTAAATGGAGCTTAGGTACATAAAAACAATTTGAAAATTTATTTTGAAAAACGTTACACGACAGCTTTAACATTTAAAAAATTGCCTCTTTTTGAATAATATTGTGACAAATTCAATTTTCTACTCATGTCGAACTTTATTATGCCAACACACATTTACCACAGCCTATACAAAGACCTAAAATACAAATCGCATAAAATACTCATTTAAAAAAACAAACTAATTAGTTGATAGTTTTTTCATTTTTATAAATATACATTCTTTTACTAGTTACAAATAAATAAAAATTATTAAAAACACAAATATATTTACACAAAAATATAATTTCATATAAAAAATGACTATGTTGTTGCATCTGACTGACCTCTATCAATGTTTTAGTATTCTAGTAAACAAACTATATGTACATAACTTAATTTATATATACATAAAATGTAAGAATATTTGATAAAGCATCCGACACATTAATTATTGCTTCCACGACTTTTTGACATCGAAAATTTTTTAATTTTTTTAAACTAAAAATATTTGTTAAGAATTTTTTAAAAATACTCATGGGTAGTCAATTTGGGTATTTCTAATGAGTCGCGGAAGCCCTTGGAATTAGGAGAAAATTTTAAAATAAGTTCAATTTTAAATTTTAGTTTAAGCTTTGAATAGTATTCACTTATAAGAACAATAAATAGAAGGAAAAATAATTTTTTTTTTACGCTATTTTTGTATTTTGATGATGAATTATGTGAATCAAAGAGTCTAAAATTATTAAAAATCATAAAGAATAATCGACATTATAGGGCTAAATATTTTAAACTCCCTCCTAAAAATTTAAAAAATATTTTTTATCATGTTTTGCCCATTTCTTTAAAAATTGGTTACTTTCAACAAATACTCTACACAGCCCCAATTTAAAAAAGAATTTTTTAATGTTTATTTCAGCATCTACCTACTTTTTTGTTTTTAAATGCGAATTTTCTATTTATTTTTTTTTTTTAAATTATCATTATTATACAATTACATACAAGGACTACTAATTTAATAACGAAACCAGGGCGAATTATGATTAAATTTTATATACATACCTATAGTTTTGGTCCAAATATAAATATTTTTTAGATGTTTTTTCTTTTTAAATATTTAATGGAATGACTTTTTTTTGTTTACTCTTTTGTGTATAAAATCTAAATTTAAAATATTAAAATATACGAGTTGACAAAAAATCGCACCCTTTAGCACCATTTCACACACCTTAAACCGTGTTTTTAAATCCTTTCACTTTTCAAAAGAACCTTCTAAAAAAAAATGACAAAAATATAGAGAGCTTTTAGAATTTTTTATAACTTTTGATTTTAATTAATTGACGGATGTTAAACGACGGATTCCTTATTTATTGTTCAAATGTCTTTTTAATAATTTTTCTAAAATAAAATATTTTGTAATTATAAATTTTTATGAAGAAGCATAATAATACTGATAATTTATAAAATAGGGTTAAAAAAAATCTATTTTCTTGTACTTTCACACATAAGGTCAGAGGAGCCTACAACTAATTCAAGTAAAATACTGCAATACTGCTTTGTTTTGAGGAAAATCTACACTACAAATGGCTTTGTTTTCGATAGAGAAATTTTTTGAAAACTGAATTAAAATGAAACCTCATCCAATCTTGCTATCAGCACGGAAAGTGAATGATGATACTGAAATACATCTTTGGCTTTAAATAGTCATGGCAGACATAAATCGACCCGTTAAGAAATTCAAAAAAGCATCCCATTTTTTAAAAAAGTTTAAAATTAGCCCATTTAGTTGAAATTGTATTGAATACAGTTTCAGGTTAGGTTTTGAGGTTAGGTTTTTATCAACTTTTTGTTAGCAAAAAATTTTCTGTTAATTCCTGATTAACATGTTTTGATCTTTGCTGACCTATTTTTGTTTTCTTAATAAAAATGGGCATTTAAAAAAAAATACGTTACTAGCTATCCAGAAATTTTTTGAAAAATATAAAGCACGTTAAAGGAATTAGTAAATAATATCAAAGGAACTCATTAAATTAAAAACTAAATAACACATATATAAACAATGAGAACCATTCTTAGAATAGTCTTATTTACATGCATACTAACAATATTTGAATTTGAATGTAGAGTTATGATTTTTTATTGAGGTTGCGGTCGTTTTGCAGAAAGGGCGAAGATGTTTGACTAGGATTAGGAGAAGTTTCAGCGCTCGCATGAAGGATGGCGTAGCACGGGTTTTCATCTTCATGCTGTACGCTGGTTTCTGCGGCTGATGGGATTGTTGTTAGGAAGCGTACTGTGAGGCGAGCAGGAGATCCCGGGATTTCGGTGTCGTCTTGGACAGCGCTTTGTCTCGTAAGTCGAGGTTTCGATCTAGTTTCGCTTGAATTGCTCGACCGTGAGACGCGTGACATCGTCGTGCTGTTTGTCGTCGCAGAACCTGAAGAATCGTTTCTTGAACTTGAAAGATTCGAATCTTGCGACGTTTTCCTCGTCACTATCCATGATGAGGCTCTTCTCTTAGGATCGAGTAGCCTCATAGGGATCCCGCAGTGATGGTGGTTTTGACGCCAAGAGTCCGACCTGCTCGAACTAAAGTTTTCACTCGATGATACCGAAGACGCCCTTTTGTGCTGCTTCTGCTGGATTTCTGCGATCTGATACGCATATTGATCCGACCTCGTTCTATGCCTCGAGCCACCATTTCTATGAGCGCAAACAGAAAACCATCGAAGTTTGTTCGCAAACCATCTCGACGGATTGTTCTTAGAATTGGAAGTATCCCCTAAAAGTTTGACATTGCAACTACAAGGTTGATGGACTTGCTGATCCCTTGATGAACGATCAATGAGGCTGTTTGTGTTGGCAGGAGTTTGGCGGTTGCTGAAATTCGAGCTGTGGCGACACCGCCCAATCCCTCTGGTAACTCGAGACTCTTCTATCGCTTTACAAATCAGTACACAATCTTTTTTAAACTGTTTTGTCAATATCGCATACAGAAACGGATTACAGCACGAATTCAACGGCAAAACGAAAACAGTGAACACTTTAGCTTGCTCTAAACTTACTAACTGGAGGCCAAAAGCGGCCGTTAAAGAGAAAAATGCGATCGGAGACCAACATAAGAAATCAGTGAATACTAAAAGAGCCATCCGCTTAGCGATTCTTGAATCATTCGAATTCCATGCTTGAGACCCTCTAATGGCACAATACATTTTTAAATAACAACCCATTAAAATTAGGAAAGCTAAACCGTTAATAAACATTAAAAATACAACATAAGTCAGACTCCAAGAAGTGCTCGTCTCAAAAGGCAAGCAAGTAGCGAACTTTCTGTAATCTGAAACCCCTAATAATGGCAAAGTCGCCATAATGATGGCAAACGTCCAACCACATAGCATAATGTAGCCGGCGTGCTTTAAAGAAAGGCGTTTGTTGAGATGCATGGCATGTGTGATGGCATAATTTCTCTCTAGCGTAATGACAGCAAGAGTATAGACAGAGAGCTCGGAGCTTAAAACGCCCAAAAACCCGGCAAGTTGACATCCCGCGGACATCTGCCATGGAATCGCATACATTTCGAACTCTCCAAGTGTAGAAGCGTCCACTACAGCCAGCATACCTGAAAACAAAATGAAACACCCAAAACTTTTCTTTTTCATTTTTACCCAAATAAACACCCATGAAAAAATCAGCGGCTGCTAAATTACACACGAGGAATCGAGGAACATCAATTTTACTTCTGGAGAAGATCAAAACAAACACAACCGTGCCATTTCCTAGCATGGCGAGTAAAAATACGACCCAGACTCCACACCTCAATGTCCACCAATCAAATAAGTCGACGCATGGTAAGAAAGGACCTAAAAATTAAATTAGTAATGGGCACGATAGAGATATCTTTTACCTGGAGTGGGCAAACATTGGATTCTCCCTGGAGGCGTATCAGTCTGCTTGTTGATATCTTGCTCTTCAAAATATTCCTCGACGTAAGCTGGAAGATTGCCTGGGTAGGTGAAGTCGTTGCCGAAATTATCCCAAAGTTGGTTTATTTGAGTTCCAAACTTTTTGCTCAAGTTTTCTACAATTTTAATTAATTTAAATTTTTGAGAAAAAAAAATTCTTACGCAGTTGGGGCCAGATGTCTGTCAAACTAGAGTTCCATAAGCTCATGTCAAATTCATTGTCAGTCGGAAACAATACAGATTCATGGACTGGAATCCTCGGAGGAGGTTCGACAGGTATCAGGGGTAAAAATGCGCAGCAATGATAAGCGTATGATAGAGCGAGAGTTTGAACACGTGGGAATTTCTCCGGTGGAGGAAAAACCCTCAATTTTGGATTGTTGAAGGTTTTCAAATGGAGAAGCCTATCTAACCCATCGGTCGGTAGAACTGGGAAAATATTGTTACCTAGATTTCTGAAAATTAAAATTTTAAAAGTCGACCCAATGATGAATTTATGCACACTCACAGGTCCTCTAATTGATTAAATTCTGTGAACGCTTCTGGATGAATTTCATTGATGAAGTTGCTTTCAAGGTCTCTGTAAATAAATTTTCTTCTTCAATAAAAAATAAATTTTCAATAAATATGCAGGTTTAGAGGAGTGTCTAGGTTGTGGTTAAGACCAGCGATTGATCTAGAGGAGTGTCTAGATTGTGGTTAAGACCAGCGATTGGTCTAGAGGAGTGTCTAGGTTGTGGTTACGGCCAGCGATTGGTCTAGAGGAGTGTCTAGGTTGTGGTTAAGACCAGCGATTGGTCTAGAGGAGTGTCTAGGTTGTGGTTACGGCCAGCGATTGGTCTAGAGGAGTGTCTAGGTTGTGGTTAAGACCAGCGATTGGTCCAGAGGGGTGTCTAGGTTGTGGTTAAGGCCAGCGATTGGTCTAGAGGGGTGTCTAGGTTGTGGTTAAGGCCAGCGATTGGTCTAGAGGGGTGTCTAGGTTGTGGTTAAGGCCAGCGATTGGTCTAGAGGAGTGTCTAGGTTGTGGTTAAGACCAGCGATTGGTCTAGAGGAGTGTCTAGGTTGTGGTTAAGACCGGCGATTGGTCTAGAGGAGTGTCTAGGTTGTGGTTAAGACCGGCGATTGGTCTAGAGGAGTGTCTAGGTTGTGGTTACGGCCAGCGATTGGTCTAGAGGAGTGTCTAGGTTGTGGTTAAGACCAGCGATTGGTCTAGAGGAGTGTCTAGGTTGTGGTTACGGCCAGCGATTGGTCTAGAGGAGTGTCTAGGTTGTGGTTAAGACCAGCGATTGGTCTAGAGGGGTGTCTAGGTTGTGGTTAAGACCAGCGATTGGTCTAGAGGAGTGTCTAGGTTGTGGTTAAGACCAGCGATTGGTCTAGAGGAGTGTCTAGGTTGTAGTTAAGACCAGTTATTGGTCTAGAGGAGTGTCTAGGTTGTGGTTAAGGCCAGCGATTGGTCTAGAGGAGTGTCTAGGTTGTGGTTAAGGCCAGCGATTGGTCTAGAGGAGTGTCTAGGTTGTGGTTAAGGCCAGCGATTGGTCTAGAGGAGTGTCTAGGTTGTGGTTAAGACCAGCGATTGGTCTAGAGGAGTGTCTAAATTGTGGTTAAGGCCAGCGATTGGTCTAGAGGTTGTGGTTAAGACCAGCGATTGGTCTAGAGGAGTGTCTAGGTTGTGGTTAAGACCAGCGATTGGTCTAGAGGAGTGTCTAGGTTGTGGTTAAGACCAGCGGTTGGTCTAGAATAGTGTCTAGGTTGTGGTTAAGGCCAGCGATTGGTCTAGAGGAGTGTCTAGGTTGTGGTTAAGGCCAGCGGTTGGTCTAGAGGAGTGTCTAGGTTGTGGTTAAGGCCAGCGATTGGTCTAGAGGAGTGTCTAGGTTGTGGTTAAGGCCAGCGGTTGGTCTAGAGGAGTGTCTAGGTTGTAATTAAGGCCAGTTATTGGTCCAGGTGAATTTCTAAGTTGTCTTAGGAATACGAAAACAAAGTCACCTCAAAGTCTCCAACATCCAGACAAGTCCAGTAATTCTGAAAGTGTTTTCAGTTTTGGTTATACAGAAACTTGGATGTTTTTTGTTTCTGTTTATTGAAGGCTTTTGTTCGAATTCTGTCTTTTTAGTCAATGTTGCTTGTAAACTCAACTTTTATTATTAGATCGGGATCAATACTTACAGAACTTGGAGTTTTGATAAACCGAAAAATGCATCTTTTGGAATTTTCGTTATTTCATTGTGCGATAGTAACATGTCGTGAAGCAAATTCAACCCTTGGAATAACTTCCCTTCTAATGATGTTATTTTGTTTCCTGCCAAGTCTCTAAAACGGAAAAAGTCAACATTTTATCGAGCTTTAGACCAATTTAAATTCATAAGTAATAAAGAAAAGCTTACAAAACACGAAGATCCTTGCATCCCAACAAATCTGGAACTTGATACAAATTGTTCGACTTGAGATCTCTGAAATTGAACGAAAATCACGAAATGTCGAGAAAAAAGAAATGACTCTTACAAGCTTTTTATTTTCGGACAAGTTCTACACAAAGTTTCTGGAACTGTGATTAAACTGGCTCTATCTATTCTTAAAATTTCCAACGCTGAAGTCCCATTTAAACTAGGAAACTCAGTTAATTCCCTGGCATCTGATAAAATCCTGAAATCGAAAAAATAACAGTTTTCAAGCCACAAAAATGTGATACTTACAACTTTCGTAATTTCGGAAGAAAAGAGAAGGCATGTGGATCCACACCTACTAACGGATTCCCTTTCAATTCTAGGTGTGCTAGCCCTTGTGACTTTTGCAAAATTCCACTAGGTATATACTTGATTTTGTTACCAGAAACCGACCTATTAAAAAAAAAAAATAAATAAATAAATAAAAATAAATTAAATTTTTTAACACTTTTATCCCAACTTACAGCTCTTGAAGTGATGTCAGCTTGGTCAAAGCTATCGGAATATGGGTCAACAGGTTGTCATCAAGTTCCCTAAATTCATCAAATAGAAAAGAAACTAATTTATATTTTTAAAACTCACAATACTCGAAGAGAAGTCAGATTTGCAAATGCGTCATCATGAATTGAAGATATTTGATTTCTTTTTACGTATCTAGTAACATAAAAAAATCATTATAAATGTGAAAATTACGAAATTTTAAAAAAATAAGGTTTCATTGGGAAAAAGCGTTATTTCGAATTGAAGTGGATCGTAAACTTGGTCCCAGATGTCGGACTCCACTTTTCCCTTGAAAAGCTTACCTGAGTAAACGCTTTTTTTCCCACGAATGTTGGTTTTTTTTTCTCAAGTATTTTTTTGGTTCAAGGGTTTCAAGTAAAAAATCGCACTTACAAAATTAAAAGGTTTGGCAGTGTTGAGAACGCACTCACAGGAATATTGGTTAAAAGATTGGATCCAAGATTTCTGAAAAAATTTGGTAATTTATAATCCAGAAATTGTTTAGTTACTCACAATGCTTCCAGGGAAGGGAAATATGAGAAGGCTTCTGTAGGAATCACTTTTAGTTTGTTGTTGTCCAATCGCAAATTTCTCAGCTCGGCCAATTGTAACATTTCATCGCCTTCAAGCTTCCAGATTTCGTTTTGATCCAATTGTCTGAAAAGAAAAGGTAGTCAATAATTAAAATTAAAAAAAGGTTCCAAAAATTGGCAGTCCATGAGTTTTAGCGGATTTCTGGAGGAAAGCAGGCTATTGAGGTCGGTCTCAGAGGATTATCGCAATCAGGGAGATCACGAAATCAATTTTTTTTACCTCGTAGTTTTCTTAGTAATACAATATACAAAAAAAATGTCATTTTTGAACCTAGATAACTCCTGAACAGCTTGACCGATTTTGGCTTTTGAAAGCTCATTAGACGCAGAATTTAATAATCTTTCTTTTTTTACTTCGTGGTTAAGTCGCCAAAATGCATTGTTTTTGAGCTAGAGATCAAAAACTAAAAAAGTTCAAAATCTGGCCGATTTTTCAAAATGGCGGACGAAACACAGGAGGGGTCTAAGGAGGTTATGGAAATTATCAGACCAAGCCTCCTATTTCTGATCAGCTAGAATCAACATTATTTTTTACACCTTAATTTTAATTTCATGTGACAGTACTTAGATTTATTATAGATTAAAAAAAATTATATTAAAAATTTATAATCAGATTTAGCCTTTCTTGATAAAGTAGAATTATCTCGTTATGTTCGGACTTGAGAGTAGCAAAAACTTTGCGACCGATGTAAACAGGCTCATAAATCCATAGGCTCTCGCGGTCGTATAGACGCATAAAACCTATTTCCTACCCTCCTTTTTGTAATATCTTTTCAAAAATAAATCATTTCCCTTTTTCTTCATCTCCAAAATCAAACATTGATTGTTGATTTAATTTTTGTTCAAAAAAAACATTTAATAATTTATTAATAATCAAGCGTAAAGAATAGAAAAGTGTTAATAATCTTACTTCTTGACTAATAGTCCAGTTGCCAGAGCAAAAAAAAGGGGGTCTGCTGGAAAAAATCGGGAAATGACCTAATTGAACTAATTGAACATGTTAGAGGGCCAAAACCATCTGTTTTTTGAAATTCTCTAACTTAGATAGGGCGTATCTCGATAAGGAGTAAGGTTACGGGAAAATTTATTAAATTGTAAATTGTTGGAAATTGTATGCCCTACAATATTAAATAGAGTAGGTTTTGTCATACAACGCTTAGTTTAGGACTTATAGGCAAAAAACTGAAAATCAGCTTGGTTTTTCGTCCTTCCTGAGGTTAGCACAGGTTTCTCGAGTTTGAAAAATTAACCGAGTCATCCCACATGAGCCCCGAACAAACTGTAAAAGTTTCAAAAAGTCCCCAATTTTTTCCAGGTTCAATGTATATAATGACTGGACTATAAGGAAGAATAATAAAACAAGTTATGAATACTAAACCCGCATGACCGGAAGGTCTTGCGTCAATCGGACCTATAATCAGTTTTCTAAATAAAAACTCGTCTTAAGTCGGTTCTGGGGTCGGAGGGGATTGGAAAATGTTAATTTCCGGAGAAAATGGAGTAAAGGTCAACTATCGGAGGTCATAAATTACACTGAAACGCAGTAAATAAATTTTATCTCGATAACGCACAATCGATAAGTTCGAAAATACGAATACGAGATAGTGAAAAATCGTGATAAAAAGACCCTGCGCAAAAAGCTGGTAAAATGCACATTTTTAACAGGACATTTTACGATCCCTTCAATTATCGTTGGACTTTTCCGAACGAGAAAATGAGAACAATGGACTTTATTGATACATCAGAGCCTTTAATCCTCCCCAACGACAGCATTGAGTTGAAAAAAATTATTAGGCAATACTTACAGGGATGTTAGATGTTTCAATGGATATAATGCTTCCCAGGGTACATCGACGATGCCGCAGTTCTGCATTGATCTGAAAAATAAAACGGTTCCTTTTAAGGACGTTCTAGCTGACAAGGGTTGCCATTCAGGCCAAAATTTTTATGGTGATTCTACATCAAAAAATTGTTGACATTTTTTTCTTGGGCACCTTGAAGTCAAAATACGAATATGTCAAAATCGACAAACAGGCTATTGATTTCTATGTAAAATTGCACGAGGAATCCGATGGCATCAATTTAAAAATTCTAGGACCAATATTTTTCGAGTTATCGCTAAAAAACCGCTTTCGGAACTAAGTAAACTACCCCAGGAAAAATTTTCTCGTCAAAAACAACATTATATTCGTACTCAGCACCCCAAAAAACCTATAGATATTGAATTTTATCAAGATTAAAAAATAAAAAAATTTTTCCTTAGCGATTCCTTGATAAAATTCAATATCTATAGGTTTTTTGGGGTGCTGAGTACGAATATAATGTTGTTTTTGACGAGAAAATTTTTCCTGGGGTAGTTTACTTAGTTCCAAAAGCTGTTTTTTGGCGATAACTCGAAAAATAAGGGCCCTAGAATTTTTTAACTGATGCCATCGGATTCCTCGTGCAATTTTACATAGAAATCGATATGTCGATTTTGAAAAATTCATATTTTCAAGAGGGTGCAGCGCCCCAACTGGGGCCCATTGGAAAAAACGCTCGGACACCTATCAACTATTTTTTGATGTAGAATAAGAAAATGGCCTAATCGGCGACCCACTCACCGCGACCTCCCCTTGTGAGTGAGCAAGATGGGTTAATATTAACTGATTTTTTAACTTTTCTTTCATCATAACACGCAAATCACGCTCAACTTTTGCGTTGCGTGGTGTCTACACGATTTTAATCTCTATTCTACACATTCTTACATGTTATGACGCTGTTAATATCTCAAATCCGAATTAATTCTAAATAACTTCAGTCTTTAAAAAGGGTAATTAAAATAAAAATAGACTTGCAAGGCCATAAAAGTTGAAAAGTTGAATCGTAGAACCAAAAAAAATATTTGAAGAGCCAGGGGAAAAAAGATGAAAGTCACTTTTTTGTCGATTTTGAGATATTAGTGCTATCTAGGGGCTATGGAGGAGTACTATAATCTGGTAGAACAACGTAGCACACAAGGTTTAACTTCATATATGTGTTTGGAATAGTGTGGGAGCGAAAATAATAAAAATCGATTGTTAATTGATTAGTTTTAATGATTGAGGGTAAGCTCTATGCTCTCCTCAGAACCACCCCCGGGCTAGGCATTTTGTGAAAGTAGACGAAGGGGTGTGTTACCCCTTACCACCCCTTCGAGGCAAGAGTGGGGAGCACGGTGAGAGCCCCAAGTCCAAGGGACATTAAGATTTCGAAACTCAGACAAGAGAGGCGCAATAGTGGGATCAGAAGTGGAAGGGTTAAAGGTCAAAATCTTTAAAAAGTCAAAAGCCTCCCTTTTGATCCCATCACTTCCTCCACCTCCCCATATCACCAACAGACTCCCACCTCGCCCATCATTGTTTTTGAGATAAAGTCATTAAATTGATCTTTTAATTGGGGATTTCATTGTGCACTAATTCCATACAACAATTTCAATTTGTATTAGGGACAATTAAGATTACATTACAGATTATGGCGAAGTTAATTCCATCAATTAATAAAGGGCATGGAAGTGTTCATAATGTAGGTTTCCTGAACTAACACTTGCAAGGGTATGTAACCTCAGATCTTGACAAAAATTTTTTGGTGTTTTTAGACCCAAGTTTCGCTGTGAGCTCAGGAAGCCCAGGAAAAATTCGGAGCCAAAATATGAATTTTTGAAAATCTTCAAATGAGATATTGATTCATATGTAAAATTGGACGAGGAATACAATGGAATTAATTTAAAAAAATTCAGACCAATATTTTTCGAGTTATCGCCAAAAAAGAGCATTTGGAACTAAGTAAACTACCATAGGAAAAAATTTCTCAGCAAAAACAACATCATATTCGTACTTAGCACCCCAAAAAACCTAAAGATATCAATTTTTATCGTGATTTAAAAAACAATTTTTTTTCATTAGCGATTTGCTCCAAATGCCACTTCCCTACATTTCGTCTCCTCCCATCACCTCCCTACCCTCATGAGCCTTCCCCCACCTCCCCACAATGTCCTATTGTAATGCATGTAACATCTTTGTTCCCTCTTGGTGTTCTACCTGAAAATACTCCGTCTAATATCTCAAAATCGACCCAAAAGTGACTTTAATCTTTTTCCCCCCCTATTATGCTCGAAATATAGCCGCGTTAGTATTAAATCGTACTTACAGTCTTTTGAGCCTTGGAATCGAAGAAAAAGCCTTTGGATGAATTTTTTCCAACTTGTTGTCTCCCAGTATTCTGAAAGAAAAAAACACATTTTATTTAACTTTTTGTCATTTTCAAATTGTGAAAATAGCGGAACTTGGAAGTCAAGATCAGCTCTGGGAACCGTTTTGCGCTTTCCAATTAGACGAGAAGATACAGATATAAATCTTGGGACTCAATAAAATAAGAAAGTTGGCATACATTGAATCACAATTTTTTTTTTCTGTGAAAAATGAGAGAGGACACCGAAGAAAAATTTGTTTTGTACAAAGAAGAAAAGACTGCAGAGCTACTTTTTTTATATTGGAGGTGGATGGACAAAAGTGCGAAGAAAAATGTCAGGAAAACAACCAAGCACTGCTAAAAAGATCAATGAGAACTCCTGCATAATGCATTTCTGTACGATTTCTCGTTCGTGATCCGTTATCTATTCTGTCCCGTTTCCCATATTTAACTCAAGTCAACGTATCTTGGGAAGAAATAAATTCTTAAGAAAAAAAAGTAGAATTCATTGCAGCGAAATGTCCTGCAATGTCCAAAGAGTTGAAGAAAATGTCCGAAAACACTTAAGTCGGCCAGATAACGTAACGAATTTGAGCCAAGTGGCACTTAAGGTGTTGGTTGTCATTTTAAAAAATGACCTGTCTTGGGTGGCTTTATTGGAGAGACTTAGCGGAAAAAGGGTTCCACGACCCTGGGCCACTTTAAGACTATAAAGACAATATTGCCCTTTAGATAGATGAAGGCGTTCCACTTTGACACAGACAGCCACCCCCGCCATGTCTAACAAAACCTCTCAAACTGTTTTTTTCCCGACAAAAACCATTTTATACCTCAAGGCGAATCAATTGTATTTTACCAGAGGGGTCAAGAAGCACGCAACAGGATCAGTTTTTCAATTTTGTAATTTTCTTGGAAAAAGCCTCGTGTCAATAAACCAAAGAAAATGATGGGGTCGTCAAAGTTAACAAATTAAAGGAGCTTAATTTCCAATTTAACTTATCGAATCCGCTTGGCCTCAAAAGCTAAAATTAACTTCAGAAATACTGCAGATTGTTTCCGACCTTCTTCCGTTTTGAAAGCCAAGTTTACTCGAAACTAAAACTAACAAACTGAATCTTGTTTCGATTTAAGGGTGACCAGAAGAAATTTTTCATTTTGGGTACTCCGAGGGTTAAAATCTGGCTGAAAAGGGTCTTTTCTTGTCAAAAAGGGTTCAAATCTGGCTCAAAAAGGTCTTGGATTGTGAAAAAAGTTTAAAATCTGGCTAATAAGGGCTCTTTTTGTCGAAAAGATAAAAAATATTCCTAAAAAGGGTACTTTCTAGTCAAATAAAGGTTCAAAATTAGGGCAAAAATGGGTCAAAATCTGTCTGAAAAGTATCTCTTTTTGTAATAAGGGTCAAAATCTGGCTGAAAAGGGTCTTTTCTTGTCAAATAGGGTTAAATCTGGCTAAAAAAGGTCTTTGATTGTGAAAAAAAGTTTAAAATCTGGCTAAAAAGGGCTCTTTTTGTCGAAAAGATAAAAAATCTTCCTAAAAAGGGTACTTTCAAGTCAAATAAAGGTTCAAAATTAGGCCAAAAATGGGTCAAAATCTGGTTAAAAAGAGTCTCTTCTTGTCAAAAATCTGTCTGAAAAGTATCTTTTCTTGTAAAAAGGGCCAAAATCAGGCTGAAAAGTATCTTTGCTTGCAAAAATGGTTAAAATTAGGCTGAAAAGGGTCCTTTTATTTATTTATTTATTTATTTTTTTTTTTTTCAAAAAAAGTTCATAGTTTGGCTGAAAAGGGCCTTTTTTGGTCAAAAAAGGTTCAAAATTAGTCTGAAAAGGGTCTTTTCTTGTCTTTAAGGGTCAAAATCTAGCTGAAAAGAGTCTTTTCTTATCAAAAAAGGTTCAAAATTAGACTAAAAAGGGTCTTTCCTTGTCAAAGTCTAGCCAAAAAGTATAATTTCTTATCAAAAGAGGTTCAAAATTAGGCAAAAAAAGTGCCTTTCCTAGTCAAAAAGGGTCCAAAGGGTTCAAAATATGGGTTTATCTGGGGTTGTAGTCCCAGAAATGCGTGAAAAATTGTGGTCACCCAACCCGTAGATGACATTGGATCAATTATTATTATTATTATTTTATTTATTTATTTTTTTTTTAAATGGTATAAAATTATTTAACCATTTTCGCTCATTTCCAAAGTGGTCCCATATTTTTATTTTGATTGGAAGTATTTATTTTTATTAAAAGAAAAAATTCTTTCAGGCATAAAGCTGCTGTTGATATCCCATCTCCTGAAAAGTTCTAGTTTTTGGGAATACGTCTGTCTCCTAAATGGCTGAATGAAATGGAATAAAATTTAAAAATAATTACGAAATCCCTGACTTTTTATATTGAAGCCATAGATTCAGAGAAAAATTGCCAAAAGGTAAAAACCTCCTATATCCCTACTCTGTTCATGGTGGAAATTTGGTGAAGATCGGTGCTTTTCTAACAAAATCTCCATATTTGGGGGAGGGCGGAACGCTGCCACGTTCCTACCCCTCCTAATACCCTACCCTCGGTGGTAAATTCGTGAATATCGGACCGTTACAAAGAAAAATGAATTCGGAAACAGGTCAACTTACGTTTCCAATTTGAAGTGGACAAAGGTCTTTTAATTAAGTAGAAGCCTTTTTCCTCTCGTAAATATTTAACGTCTCGGTGCCTCCTTTTCGTTACTAAAACTACCTTCTCCCTCATTCACAGCCTCTTTCCTTCGGTAAACCTTCCGTTTGTTTACAATGTTTGCATAACTTGATTGGTTTGCTTAGAACGTCTTGTTTGAAAAGAGAGGAAGTGAAAAAGTAGAACAAAAAAACGTTAATTTTTCTTCATTTATGTGATGATTTCTATATTTTATTAATTTTAATAAATGATTCTTTTTGATGAAGCGGAAAAAAGGCATTTATCTGAAATAAACTTTTGTCGGAATTCATTGATGTCCCCTCAAGGTTTTTCTCGAAAAACAGAAATAATTGAAGAAAAAGAAGTTTTAATAGGATATGCGTTATTTGTTCGAATCTCCTGGCCTGGTTCGACGTTCCCTTTTCGGAATTAAATGAAAATGGAACTTCCACTACATTTGGCAACTAAACAATACTTGATCCAATATATTAGATTCTATTCTACTGTAAAAGAACATTGAAGTGGACATTCGTTAATCTCGAGCCGGCTCTGAAAAAGACAGATACCTAACGATAAAAATAACAGGCGATAAATTCTTCTTTTTCGAATGTAACTTTTGTAGTTACCAAACGGCTATTAGCGACACATAAATCTTTTCTTTCAGGAAGAGAAATAATTAAAAACTTAAATCATTCCAAACCAAACAAACCCTCTTTTAAACAAATGACAACCTTTACCCCCCCCCCCAAAAAAAAAGTTTTGAATGTTAACTTTGAGGTTTTTGAAGAAAATTTGGGTTTTAAAGTGTTGATTTTGAGTTTTTTGACAAAATAAATTGCACTTAAAACGTTGATTTTGAGGTTTTTTTGACGAAAAATTGTCTCTTAAAACCATGATTTTGAAGTTTCTGACGAAAAATTGTCACTTTAAAGTTGATTTTGAGGTTTTTTTAAACGAAAATTTAGCTTTATAAATTTTGATTTTGAGATTTTTAAAAAAAAAAAGGCTCTTAAAACGTTGATTTTGAGGGTTTTTTCGACAAAAAATGTCTCTTAAAACCATGATTTTGAGGTTTTTGACGAAAAATTGTCTCTTTAAAGTTGATTTTGAGGTTTTTTTAAACAAAAATTTGGCTTTATAAATGTTGATTTTGAGGTTTTTGACGAAAATTTGGCTCTCAAAACCTGGATTTTGAGGTTTTTGACAAAAGCTCTTCAAACCTCGATTTTGAGGTTTTTGGACGAAAATTAGGCTTCTATTTTATACTTAAATAATATATGACCGCTTTAGTTAATGATGCGGTAAACACCGGTCATAAATTAAAAAAAAATGTGGGCTTGGGAAAGGAGGAAAAATAAATAAAAATGTATGTAAACGAGTTATAAATAACGGCCAACAAGTCTCAATTTTTAATCCATAATGAATCTCGATTCAGTTCAGAATTAGCAATTTCGTTTATTCACCATCTTTTTGTGGCTTGTTAATTCTAAAAATTAACGTGTTAAACTAGCTCGCGATCGCCCTCTTTTTGAAATTCTGGTCAAATGTTAAAATAGCGCTCCAAGCGGATTCTTTTGTAAACCTCTTGTAAACACTGGCATTTGATGAAAGTGGCCAAATCGTGTTAATTGATGATCGTGAGTACCCCCTACTTGATATTATCGATCTTCGGAAGCTGGAACAAAGTTTTTTCCTTTTCTATGCTACGAAAGAGTCTTTTTAAAAGTAATTCCACCAAGTTGGCCGTCCCGAATGTCCGGATTATAAAATGGGTTATAAATAACGTTTGAACGCTTATTTAAAGTTTGGATTAAAATATCTCACTTCCGGTTAAAGTTAGGGTGGAAGGCTTGCTTTAAGTTCTCAAGGAAACTACGTGCCTCGGCAATCCGCATAAACTGAAAAAGTTTCAACGTTAATCATGAGCTTGAAAAGGAGAAGTTATACACTCAGAACTGTAAACATTCATAGAGGAAAATAATTATGGAAAACCGTGGCTTTCAACTTTCTGTTATAAAACAGTTTTCAAATTTTTGCACTTGAACATTTTGAATGGTTCGAAGATTTTAAAAAAAATCTTGTTATTCTTTAGGAGAATGTTTCCGCGAGAAGGGAAAGTCCTAAAAGAAACGCCTGAGTTAGGAAATCTAATTTCAAAAACGAGATTTTCAAGAAACTTTATTTAGGAAACCATAGGAGTCTAAAAGCCTCGAAAATAAATTGAATTCAAACGGGCTTAACTTCGTGTTCCCCTCCGACATTCTACACCATAAGTGGACAGTTTTCTCCTACCGCAAACCGATACCCAGCCTCCCTATTGTTTCCCTTCCGCTTTTCTTCCTTGAAAAGTTCCTCAAATCTTGTTCGAAATATTGGCCGGAGAGCATTTTTCGAGCACTTATCGAATGTGGATAAATTGAGAGTCCCTTAGGCCGTTCCGTGTCAAGAAAGAATTCATCACTTGTTTTATCAGGTTGGGCTTATTTTGGGTATCCTGAAAGGTAAAATGGAGAAAAAAAAATCTATAATTACTTTCAGATAACACTTTTAACGCAAGCACTGTTCACTTGATTCTGTTCAAATGTAGGTCTTAAGGGGTGAAATTTGATCAAAAAATTAGTTTTCAATTTTATAACATTGTTTAACCATTTACTCTCATTTTCCAAGTGGTTCCATATTTTTATTTTGATTTGAAGTATTTATTTTTATTAAAAGAAAAAATTCTTTCAGGCATATCGTGCTGTTGATATCCCATCTCCTGAAAAGTTCTAGTTTTGGGGAATTCGTCTCTCCTAAATGGCTGAATCGAATGAAAGTTTTTGAAAGAAAGAAAAAAAAATCCCAAAGGGTCAAAAGATGTGGTTTTTTTTTTCAAACTTGAGAGTGAAAAAAGTAAGTTTTACTTTCATACTTTTATAGAGGTAGGCATATACCTCATTAAATAAGAATAAAAAAAAAGTTTAAAAAGCAATAGGGCTTATCAGGGTTAATCCTCTTAGCTCTCCCACAAGCATTCCTTTTAATCTCTGTTCACCTCCATTACGTTCTAATCTGGCATATTCTTTGACCGATTCCAGTCCATTTATTCGATTAGCTCGAAATCCTGAAAGGACCAACTGGGAGGTACCTATTTCACAATTTTACTCATAAAAACAGGCCTTAAAAAAAGGGGCCATTTTTAAACATCGATATCTCCTGAACGGCTAAACCGATTTTGGCTTTCGAAAGCTCATAAGACGCAGAATTTAATAATCTTTCTTTTTTTACTTAGTGGTTAAGTCGCTAAAATGCATCGTTTTTGCGCTAGAGATCAAAAACTGAAAAAAAATTCCAAATTTGGACGGTTTTTTTAATGGGAACCACAGGAGAGGGGGTCCCGCAAACTTGCATTTAGAACTACCTAATGGTCCTAAACAATAAAAAAAACTTACTTTAGGGCCATTTTTTCACCTCTGTCTTTTGGACTATACTAGGGGCAAAAAAAGGAACGATACGTAAAACCTGAGTGGGACACTTAACAGCACGCGATCCTTACCACTCTTTATCTGGCCATAGCACGGATTAGCGACTTCAGTTTGTAGTTCAGATAATGTGGAAAACACTCGATAAGACTTTTGTCCTTTATACGCTCGCCATTTATTTCGAAACGTGAATCATTTTACTTTTCATGTAAAGTGCTATTTAAACAAAGCCGGAGTTGAATTTTGAATCATGGAAATGGTGGGGGTGGCACTTGAGCGGATATGTGGACGGGCTCTTCTATTAGGTTTGTATGCATGTGTGTGTTTTCGGGCGTTTAATATACGTTGTCTATTTGCATCCGAGGGCGATTTCAATGTTAATTTTCACCACTTAATATATCAGCTAGGGAAGCTCTCTCGTTTTAAATATTACGGTTTTTTATAACTTGGTCTGTCGAAGAAGGATTGGAGGGCGGACGCGGCTTAAAAGGTTAATGCGTCACTGGAACATTTTCAATGTTCAAAAAGTAGGCGTGGATGACATCCAGAAGAGGAAAGCTGTAAAACTTTTCTGGCCCGGTTTCCACTTCTGAATGAGTTCCTAGCCTTGGAGCTTAAAGTACTCGAGCTTTTATCAAGTTTTGGTCGCAACGTATGCTCTAAATTTTTTAAAAAGAGTAAAAACAAAAGAAATATCTGATTGCCTTAGCGTTTTTGGTGATTTCTTTGCAGTTCTTTGTAGATTTTTTTTGGTTTTTAGTAATCAGAACTATAGCAGAATGAAATGCACTTTTGAATTGAAATTTCTCATAATTTGGGGCCTCTCCATAAAACCAAAGACATTCAACCACAACCTTCCACCCCATCCCCACACTATCCCATCATCTCCCCTTCCCAATTTTCATTTTTTGGTTTCATCCAAAATGTGGTTTTTGACCATTTTTAGGTTGAAAAACAAGAATCCGAGGTCATTTTTGGGATATAAAAACATTTTTTTTTCTCACCGAAGAGGGGACCCTTCTTCACTTTTTGGGCCCGAAAATTTTCATTTTTTGATTTCATCCATAATTTGGTTTTGACCATTTTTAGGTTGAAAAACAAGAATCCGAGGTCATTTTTGGGATATAAAAACATTTTTTTTCCTCACCGAAGAGGGGACCCTTCTTCACTTTTTGGGCCCGAAAATTTTCATTTTTTGATTTCATCCAAAATGTGGTTTTTTAACATTTTTGGGGTGAAAAACAAGAATCTGAGGTCATTTTAGGGATATAAAAACATTTTTTTTTACCTCACCAAAGAGGGGAAACTTCTTCACTTTTTGGGCCCGAAAATTTTCATTTTTTTATTTCATCCAAAATGTGTTTTTTGACCATTTTTAGGGTGAAAAACAAGAACATGAAGTACGTTTTGGAATAAAAAAATTTTTCTTTTTGACCTCACCAAGGGGGGACCCTTCCTCACTTTTTAGACCTGACAATTTTTATTTTTCGATTTCATTCAAAATGTCGTTTTTGACCATTTTTAGGGTGAAAAACAAGAATCTGAAGTCTGTTTTTGAATATAAGAACTTTTTTTTTCGACCTCACCAAAGGGGGGACCCTTCTGCACTTTTTGGGCTCGAAAAATTCCCATTTTTGATTTTATCCAAAATGTGGTTTTTGACCATTTTTGGGGTGAAAAACAAGAATCCGAGGTCATTTTTGGGATATAAAAACCTTTTTTTTGACCTCACCAAAGGGGGGACCCTTCTTCACTTTTTGGGCTCGAAAATTTCCATTTTTGATTTTATCCAAAATGTGGTTTTTGACCATTTTTGGGGTGAAAAACAAGAATCCGAGGTCATTTTTGGGATATAAAAACATTTTTTTGACCTCACCAAAGGGGGGACCCTTCTGCACTTTTTGGGCTCGAAAAATTTCATTTTTTGATTTCATCCAAAATGTGGTTTTTGACCATTTTTGGGGTGAAAAACAAGAATCCGAGGTCATTTTTGGGATATAAAAACCTTTTTTTTACCTCACCAAAGGGGGGACCCTTCTTCACTTTTTGGTCCTGAAAATTTTCATTTTTTTATATCATCCAATACGTGGTTTTTGACTATTTTTAGAGGATCTTTGGTTCTGTAAACGAATTTTAGAATATGAAACCAAATATTTTATAAAAATAATTAGGTTTTTTATTTATACTGTAGTCGCCCATTTGCAGCCCAGGGTCACGTTTTTCGCATGTCGTATTCGTTAATAAAATAGCGAGTTGAAGTTCGAGGCGTGTTATTCCAGAAAGTTTTCTCTGTTTATTTGCCGTCCTTGAATCAGTGGGCTTAATTTTCTTTCCCTCTTTTTATTATGGGTCAACGCTCGAAATCCCCCTCTATTCCTCCACGCCTATTACGTCTCCTTTTTTACCTTTGGACACCTACGCTCGTAATTTCGCTCAAAGAAAATAACACGACGGTTTCAGGTTAAACAACCCCTTGCGTGTCGCTTTAATAAAAGGATTTAAATTTTAATTTTCTGGCCTAAAATTGTCCATTATTAATTCATTATTTTCCAACAAAAAGATAATCGATGGGTTCGTTAAACTCCTAATTTCGCTATACGCGTTAAATATTGTTTAACTTTTCTTAACACGAAACTTGATTTAATGACCCGATACGTCATAACCTGTAATTAATTCCTTTACAAGGGTCGTGGCCGAAGCATATTACACTCATACATCACCGCTAACAATGAAATAGCCAATATCCCATCGTGCGTTTTAAGTCTTCAATGCTCCTAAGGAAACAAAATGATTTTTACTTCCTCTGTATTATTTTCGGCCGTAAAACGAGATACCTTCGCTTCTACACTTTATGTTATACCTATAAAGCAAGATATAGCTATAAAAACATACATATTACATCCGATATTTATAGTTCGTAAAGGTACCTGTCTGGAGTAAATCTAGACCAAACTTCTTTACAAGGTTTGGTTTAGTTTTTATCTAACTGGGATGGTTGGTGTCATCGCTTTTGCGGATATGTACCTCCAAAATTGGTCGAAAATCACATTTTGGATGAAATCAAAAAATGAAAATTTTCGGGCCGAAAAAAAAGCCAAACTTTCTCAAAAAGGTTTTCGATGGTTTTCTACAAAAATCTCCATTTTGGAGATCCATTTTCCAATTCACCGATTCAATTTTATACTTGAAAACCTTTTCTCCTTTTTTATGTGGAATGAAAAAAATTTGAGCAGCCTGAATTGAAAAGTTGCCCTTAAAAGAAAAGAAAACGTCGGACTCGGACCCGAGTCTATTTTGAGTCCCCTGGGATTGGCTCAATATCGATTACGCGACCCTCCGCAAGAAAAGGTGGTCAATTGCTCGGAGTAAGTACGGACCGGAAGTTCTTTGACTATTTACGAGGTCCCCTCCAAGTGCTCCCGCGGGTCGATAAGGTTTTATCCGCCGAGATATAATAATTAGGGCTTTCCGGGCTGAATAGCCGTTAAAATCCTTTTGTAAGCCATTCACGGCTCGATCATTCCCTTTTATCTCTGATACGAACTTTTTCTATAACGAAGGAAAACGACTTAATTGGCATTTAAATCGTTTTCATATAAAATCGATAAATTGGGCTTCTCGTTTAATATTTAAATCGAACCCGTCTTGAAAAGTTCATCGATCTATTTTTTTTTAATCAACTTTAAAAAGATTTACCAAACAAACGATCGAAACGTAAGCTGTAAGTGCACTTGTTATAAAAAGAGGGAAAAGCTCTAGGTATAAAACTGTATGTAGAGGCGACTTATGGATGGATATAGAGGCGACCTAAAGATGGATGTGGAAGCGACCTAAGGATGGATATAGAGGTGACCTAAGGATGGATATAGAGGCGACCTAAGGATAGAGGCGACCTAAGGATGGATATAGAGGCGACCTAAGGATGGATATAGAGGCGACCTAAGGATAGAGGCGACCTAAGGATGGATATAGAGGCGACCAAAGGATGGATATACAGGCGATCTAAGGATGGATATAGAGGCGACCTAAGGATGGATATAGAGGCGACCTAAGGATGGATATAGAGGCGACCTAAGGATAGAGGCGACCTAAGGATAGAGGCGACCTAAGGATGGATATAGAGGCGACCAAAGGATGGATATACAGGCGACCTAAAAATGGATATAGAGGCGACCTAAGGATAGATGTAGAGGCGACCTAAGGATAGATGTAGAGGCGACCTAAGGATGGATATAGAGGCGACTTAAGGATGGATATAGAGGCGACTTAAGGATAGAGATAGAGGCGACCTAAGGATGGATATAGAGGCGACCTAAGGATGGATATAGAGGCGACCTAAGGATGGATATAGAGGCGACCTAAGGATAGAGGCGACCTAAGGATAGAGGCGACATAAAGATAGAGGCGACCTAAGGATAGAGGCGACCTAAGGATAGAGGCGACCTAAGGATAGAGGCGACCTAAGGACAGAGGCGACCTAAGGATGGATATAGAGGCGACCTAAGGATGGATATAGATGCGACCTAAGGATAGAGGCGACCTAAGGATGGATATAGAGGCGACCAAAGGATGGATATAGAGGCGACCTAAGGATAGATATAGAGGCGACCTAAGGATGGATATACAGGCGACCTAAGGATGGATATAGAGGCGACCTAAGGATAGATATAGAGGCGACCTAAGGATGGATATAGAGGCGACCTAAGGATGGATATAGAGGCGACCTAAGGATGGATATAGAGGCGACCTAAGGATAGAGGCGACCTAAGGATAGAGGCGACCTAAGGATAGAGGCGACCTAAGGATAGAGGCGACCTAAGGATAGAGGCGACCTAAGGATAGAGGCGACCTAAGGATAGAGGCGACCTAAGGATGGATATAGAGGCGACCTAAGGATGGACTATAGATGAGCGACCTAAGGATGGAGGCGACCTAAGGATGGATATAGATGCGACCTAAGGATAGAGGCGACCTAAGGATGGATATAGAGGCGACCAAAGGATGGATATAGAGGCGACTTAAGGATAGAGGCGACCTAAGGATAGAGGCGACCTAAGGATGGATATACAGGTGACCTAAGGATGGATATAGAGGCGACCTAAGGATAGATATAGAGGCGACCTAAGGATGGATATAGAGGCGACCTAAGGATAGATGTAGAGGCGACCTAAGGATGGATATATAGGCGACCTAAGGATGGATATATAGGCGACTTAAGGATAGATGTAGAAGCGACCTAAGGATGGATGTTATTCAAATACATAACTTAAGGGGAAAAAAAACTACCTATTCGAAACTTTTTAATTTTTTTCCCCAATTCAATTCCATTTTATTTCCACACCTTTGGGAAATCGGCCCCTTTTCGCCCGTGGGAGTTCGTAGAGTTAAAAAAAAAATGTTTCCATCGAAAAGCTTTGGGGATAATTGATGTTTTTCAAGAGTCCAATTAGGGATCAAAAAAAAAGTATGTTGAGGAAAAAAATTAAGACTAACGGTGCCCAAATGTCAAATGATGAAGGTGTATGATATATATTTTTTATGATTTATATAACATTTTAAAAATAAAAAAGTTAATAAATTATTATGGTTTTCTGATGCAAAATATCGAATAATTATTTCTTAAAATAAACGTTTTGACCCAGATTTTGGATTATTTTAAAAATAGTTGAATCGAAAATATCTCCTTTTTTTCTTCGAACCAAAAGTTTAAAGGCTTTAGGAGCGTCTAAACGAATTTAGACTTCTCGACAGATGGGTGTTGACTTTTTGTTTTTTCTCTCTTCGAATAATTTACAGTTGGTTTATTTTTCTCTATTCTTTTAGGCAGAATGACAACCATTGTGGGGATTGAAAGAAAATTTCAAAAGGATTCGAAAATTGAATCTTTTCGCTCCATAAAATTTCACTTTTGTTTAATTATTCTGTTGTCTACTTTAACCTCTAAGCACCTCTTAAGACGTCATCCGAAAAGCTTCAGGTGAGGAGAATGAATATTCAAAATAACGTTTATGGGCCAAACTAGGTTTCAGCCCTATGAATAATTTAGCACAACCCAGTTCTTTTTGCTTTTAATCCAGCTTCTCTTCTAATTTTTCAAATCTTTTATCAAAATTTAGAAGAAGCAGAAGTGGAATTCGATTGTGGCTTGTTAATTTAAAAAGTTAACATGTTAAACTCGTAAAGATCGCCAAAGTCCTCTTTTTTGTCGTCTGGTTTTTATTGTTAAACTAGCGCTCCAAGCGGCTTCTTTTGTAAACCTCTTGTAAACATTAGCAATTGTCTAAAGCAATTTTTAACTAACAATAATAAAAATTTTAAACCGTGGATTGCGTGATAAAGGAAAAAAATATAAATAAAAATAGTGAGGCCGGACAATACTTCATTTCTTTTTTCGAGAGGGGAGTTGAAGAAAATATTTTGCGGAAAACGTTTCCGGGGGAATAAATTTCGTTGGACGGAAAAGAAGATGAAATAGGAGTTTTAACGGTGGTTTTAACCCTTCCCAAGGGGCCCGCCTAGCGCGGCGGGGGTGGCGACTTCCCCGGCCCGTAGACCCACGTAAATGCTACCTTGCTGAGAATGATTTAAGCATCGCTCCGTAAAAAGATGACAGAAGAGCACGTGGACCTTTGCCAGGAGATACGTGACCCAACCCCGGCCACTTATCAAAAATATAAATCCACACATTTCTATTGTAAAAATACTTTTCTGGATTGATTTTTAAGTTTTCGACCCATACAAGCTTACTCCGCAGTAGGTGCTTTTAAACCGACGAATCTATTCATCCGATCATCTTAATATTTGAATATTTGAAATCACCAAGTTGAAACCTACATGATAATTGTTCAAAATTAAAGCTTTGGTAAATAGGAAAATATCCTGTGAAAATTAAAGTTAAAACCACCGATTTGCTATTTTCCTTGTCTAACCACCTATTTATAATAATTAGTTTTAGAGCAATGAAAGTTTAAGAAATTTCCTTCAAGTTCCTCAGGTTTACTCGACGGTTCCGCCCATGTGAAGTCACTCGTAATGACTCATTCGAGAAAGTTAAGTTTAAACGGTCTCTTTTCGAGATAAGTTCGTCTGGAAATTTTGCGGGTAGGATAAGCCGGGTTGACGTCCCCAGTCCGTTTAAACGATGAAGTCAAAAATGTGCGTTTTTATAGACTATTGACTTCACGAAAAAAAAATCTAAGTAAATCCTCCTTAATTTTGAGCGAGGAATCGATTGGGGTCAATAACTTTTGGATCCGACGTACAGGATGCTCCAGAACGACCCTAACTTCGTTATTTTAAATGCGAACACTATGTTTTGACAAAAGAAATCGATTCTACGCTGGATTTCCAGTAACTTTTACTTAAAGCACTTTTTTTATAGGACCAAACGTTCGGACGAATTTCCCCTTATAACAGGTCCAGTGTCTCTAATTACAGATTTTTGAAACAAAAAATATAGTTTTGGCCCACTGTTCACCGTTCTAACAATAAAAGGCGCAAAGGGGTTCCCTTCCCTTTTGATATGTAAGCCATTCGTCTTGGCGAAAACCACTTCGTCTCGAGTCGAGAAGCGAACAACAACTTTCTTGACAATATCACGAGTTGATCGCTGTTCCAGACATCGGCTCTTAACATCAACAACACTCTCGTGTTTAACCTGAAAATTAATCTTCTTCAAATCTAAAACACACGTCCGCACTCTTAAATAACACCCCAAGCTAAGCCCCCAGCAACATCTAACAATTTACGACTTAACAATAATTTATTTAAGAAAAAAAATTTTACACGTGAAAGATATTTTGAGAAGGGTTTCTTTTTAATGTGGGAGGGGAAAAAAGGCAGTTTGTTTCACGAAGGGTGAGGATTTAACGAGGCGAGCGAGACTTTTTTTTCTTTTGTTTATTTTCCACTTGGAGTATTAGCCACAGAAGCAACTCTCGATACTCTAATTTATTTTGATACCTCACTCAAATCGCTTTTTTGTTTTTTCAACTTTTACATTTTTATTAAAACTGTTGAAACCTTATAAGGGCACCCAATTTCACTAGGAGAAACGAATTCAAGGAAGAAAAATAAAACTTTTCAGGAGATGGGATTGAAGTTATCAACAGCGATATGCCTGAAAAATTTTTCTTTTAATAAAAATTAATACTTCCGCACAAAATAAAAATGTGGGACCACTTGAAAAATGAGTAAAAATGGTTAAATGATTAAAAAAACAAAAATTTATAACAATTTCCGCTCTTAAGTAAAGTGGAGTACATTTTTCTTTGGGTGACATTTTTAGGGTATTTTCTTTCTGGGGGAGCTAAGTAGACTGTTAAAGGGAAAGACTGACGTGCCAGTAATGAAGCCGGAATGTCCTTAAAGGATCTGAGAAGGCGGGACTGGGGAAGGAAATAAGAAAGGAGATAGAACGCATGTTTCCTGCTACATGTGTAAGAAGGGACCCCCACTAAAGCTTTTATGTCAGCCCTTTCCAACATATGAGCTAATTTCCAGAGCCGCCGTTGTCCGAACACCCCCAACATCCTCCCTCCTTATTTATGCGCCGACTTACAACTCTTACCACTTCAGGATCCTCGATTTATCTTAAGGGGAGGTCATGGGGATCAGGCCAAATGTGTCCGAGCGCTTCCGATGGGACCCGAGGGGGTTATTTTCAAAAATTTTGACTTCAAGGGTTTGCCACGCCCTTCCTGCGCCCAATTGGAAGAACATGCGTTTTTTAATGTAGAATCACCAAAATTATGTTTCTGAATGATCTTCTGCTCATAATTTTTGTCATTAAGGGCTCCTTATACGCTTTTCTCCAATGCCCTGAGAAAACTGTTGGTTTTTTAAAAAAATTTCATTTGAATTTTAGTTTTAGAATACATTAATATAGGTCGCCAAGTTTTTATTTTTTTGAAAATCACAATTTTTATGACTAAAACAATGAAAGTCGAAAAAAGGAGATTCACCGTACGATTTGCCCCTAGCGGATGTTTTTATAACTTAATGGTGGCCAGTTGTCAGGATAATATTGAAATAACTGCAATATGAGGATCGAGATATTTCAGGTGAAACAAAGGGAGAAGGGTAATAAATCTAATGTAATGAGCCGAGTCCTCCATAAATCTCCCTCGGATAGATATTTTGACGTCTAGCTTTTCAAACAATTAGAAGCGAAATCCGCCAGCTCGAAATATCACGGATGTATTACAATATATGGGATCCAGTCCAGAAGGCAATATCCTTTTAATTAAATTTTCAAAATATAATAAATCCGTATTTTGAAAGAGAAATTCGAGACAAACACTATGACAAATGATCAATATAAAGAGGTGGAGTAGGGGTAAGTATATAATATGTACGTGTCTTGAAAAGGAAAGGATAAAGAAAAGGGAAAATTTTTTTGGCACCGGCTCGCAGGAGAATCTCAAGTGATGTCATAATAAACAAAACTATTTTATCATATAAATAAGACGGAAATCCAGTTAAGGGGATGGGTGTGGGGGAGAAATAAATGGTACAACTTGCACGGAATTCAGATAGCTGGAATTATATTTTCTCCGGCTATCATTCTATATTTCGACATAATAGATAGACCGAGGAAAGTTATTGATGGTAGCACTTGTCAGCTCAGAAAAATACAGGTCATTTTTTCCCTTTAGGTCTCGACGGGAGGAACTTCCTGTATTAATATTTGGATTTTTTTTTTCTTATATTTACGGCTCGAATGATTTACGATGGATGTGTGAACCGAAGATGACAAATGTGTTTGTCGGAGCCATCCTAGTCTGTCCAACCAAGGATTTACACAAATGGTAAAAGTAGAAACAAGATTTTCGAACTTCTAATTGATGTTTAGAGACAAAAAGACCTTTTTTGAATTTCGAATCTGTGGTCACCAAAATTCTGAGAAAAATCGAGTTCTTAAGGAATTTGAAATCCTCGATCGCTTTCGAAAGACGTCCTGTTATTTGATTCTTTCCTGTTATTTTTTTTTAAGGTGAAAGGTTATCTTTGTTGAATTCTGAATTTTTATGGACGTCGAACAAAATACCACTGAAATCTTTAGGCATTCCTTTTTCAGAAAACCAGTCATGTCCCTTTTTTTTCTTTTGCATTTCAAATGTCCTTTTATGTCGAAAATCATCTTCATAGTGGAAAAAAAACTTTTGAACAGATGCTAAGGTTGTATTTAGGGAAATTTGAAGTGAGAGTGGATTTTATAAACTAGATCAAAAATTATTTTTTTAAGAATCCTGACAACCGGTTTTGGGCTTTCTCGCTTCGTCAATCTACGCCTGGAAAAGTATTTTGTTTCTCTGCGGGAATATGTAGTCTGTTCCCTGATTAAAGGCGAATTGTCTCGCTTTTTCGCCAATATCTCGAAAACCGTACGTCGTAGGTGGAAATTGTATAAGTACAAAATTAAAGCTTACTTATTTTCCTAAAGGTTTTATTTAAAACGTTTTTTTGTAGGACCAAAGCTATTTGAGCTATGAGGTGACAAAAAAACGGGACTTTCAATTTTGACCTGTAAAGGAGGGAAGACTTCTTCTAATCAAAAAGTTTATTTCGTAAAAGTTGTATATAATTTAATTACCTTGCACAAAGTACTTATGGTTTTTTCACCTACGGCGTGCGGTTTTTGAGATATTGGCGAAAAACAGTGAAAATTCGCCTTCGCCGTAAATATGCTTTTTGAACTAAAAAAAAAAAAACGATTTGAAATCCATCATCCGTTGTTTAAAAGCAGATGTCATTTCGATGTTTGACGTTCGATTTGCATACTCGGTTAGCATTTGAGTCGACAGCCGTTAAGTTATTCTCGAGCGGATGTGTATGTGTAAGCAAACCGAGCGGAAGAAAAAGTTTGATAACCCTTTGAACCGATTTCGTCCCAACGACAAAAGCGAACTAACTCCATCGCAACCACGTTTCCATTTTTTAACTTATTTATAACACTTTACAAAACGGATTGGTAGAAAACCACTGTAGGAGATTTCGGTAGAAAACCACAGATTCTCACCAAATCACCAGACCAGACCTTTATTTATCGAAAGGGTCACTCTATAATCTTCGCACGGTTTAACTCGAGTATTTAAAATATTTCCCGCGGGTGTCAACGGAGACGAAAGTGACGCATCGCTATAAATCTGAAAAAAGAGACCGACCGCTGACGTTTTCTTCTCCTCCTCCCGGTAGAAAATACACTCTCGGGATCACTATCAAGGTCTTCCCCTCTTTCGCTCTTGTCTCTTGGTGAGTTCGCGAGACGCTCAGAAAGCATTCCGATGGACGATAAATCAGTCTTGAAAGGCTTCCACTGACTGACAATTTTTTAAAAGTTCGGCCCCCCCTCCTCAGCCTTTCTATAGTTGTTTACCTACTCAATTTTCTGTGTGCGGAGACAGGAAAATAAATACCCTCCCGCATTAGAAGGGGCCGAAAAGATAAGAGGGCTAATTTTCATCAGTCTTTTATCTTTAATCTCGGGGAGACAAACAGGACGCTCTTTTCTTCCTTTTCTTGAATCTTTTACTTCTTACCTTAGCAGATTGTTTTTAAGATAAAACGAATTTTCGGAGAAAGGTGGCTCTTTAAAGATTGAGACGCTTTCAAAGTCCTTATTTAAAACACCTAATTAACTTGACAAGCCCTTTAAAACACCTAAAAAACTGAATAAAATAAAGGCTCTTCAAACCTTGATTTTGACGTTTTTGACCAAAAATTCTTACTTTGAAACCTTGATTTTGAAGTTTTTTTGACGAAAATTTGGTTTTATAAAAGTTGACTTCGAGTTTTTTGACAAAAATCAGGATCTTATAACGACGAAAATTTGGCTCTCGAAACCTTGATTTTGAGGGGTTTTTTAAATCAGAAACCATTTCATTATTGTCTCTTAAAACCTTGATTTTGAAGGTTTTTGACCAAAATTTGGCTTTATAAAAGCTGACTTCGAAAATTTTGAAGAAAAACTAGGTCTTAAAACGTTCATTTTGAGGTTTTTGACGAAAATTTGGATCTTGAAATGTTTATTCAAAGGTTTTTGGCAAAATTTTGGCTCTTTAAATCTTGGTTTTGAGGTTTTTGATCAAAAACCATCTTCATTTAGAGGATTTTGACGAAAAATTGTCTCTAAAAACCTTGATTTTGAAGGTTTTTGACCAAAATTTGGCTTTATAAAAGTTGACTTGGCCGAGATTTTTGACCAAAATATGGCTCTTAAAACGTTGATTTTGAGGTTTTTGACGAAAATTAGACTCCAAACCTTGCTTTTGTAGGTTTTTGATGAAAAATTGCCTCCGAAAAAGTTGATTTTAATGTTTTTGACGAAATATTGACTCTTAAAATGTTGATTTTGACGAAGATTTGACTTTACAAAAGGTTGATTTTGAAGTTTTAGACGAAAATTTGGCTCTTAAAACCTTGATTTTGAGGTTTTTAATTAAAAATTGGCTCTCGAAATGTTTTTGATTGCTTGATAAGCCTTTTATTTTATTTTTTCTTTTTACAAAACTATGTAATTTGAACTTTTTAACTTTTAAAAACTTAAAACGTTAATTTTTGCCATTTCGGAATATTAAGAACAAGAAGATGTGTTTTTAACAATTAAAAATTTCGTGATTTTTTCCGAAAATTGTCTTATTTATGTTTTAACAAGACGTGATTATCTTCATAGTTCATGCCAGTTTTTCTCTATTTTCTGCTCTTTGTTGATTAAATGTACCTAAGAAACTGGGAATTACAAACAGAAATTTGAAAATGCTTTATTTTGCTTTTGAATTCCGAAGGGTTTAGATTTTATCCCCCAATCTAAAGAAATAGGAATTCTCATTGTTTTGGGCAATGAGGGCGCGGCTTAGCCGCTAAAGCTAATATTGATTAGTAAGGACCTTTATAATAGGCGATGCCTAGACTTCAGACTACATAATACCCCCAAGTCACAAGCCGCAAAGCCCCTTTCTAAAAAAAAATAAAAATCCAAATATTTTTACATGGAAACTTTTGGTTCGTAAGCTACACAGAGAATAGAAATGGAAGAAAAGAGAAACTGGAAAACTATTTCTTTCTATTGGCATTTAATTTAAGGATTTTCGGTCTGGATTTTTACCAGTTCCCGTCAAGTTGCAGCCATCTAGACAATATAAGCTCGCCCAAAAATGGCGGGGTTGGGGGGTGGTGGAGGGGGGTTGGGGTTATTTTGGAACGGGGTCCCGTTGACGGGGTGACCGGCTAAGACCTATATTTTTCTTTCTTCGTCTTTCATTATTATTCCGCCCTTGTTTTCCCAAAAAGGAGTACGTGATAAAATTGCACAGTAAACTTGAGAATTGGGATCTACGAATTTCATTTGAATTAATTTAACTTTTGCCGAACGAATTCTTAGTTTATGTGATTCGATATTACCGCCGCCCTTTTCTCCTCCGCCGATTTTGAACCCCCTTCTTCACTTTTTTCAAGCTCCTAAGGCTGTTTTTTATTGTATCGCTTTTCTATTTTTACTTCACAAGTCTTGTTAGGTTCAAATCTTTTCCATTTTTAAAATATACACTTTTCAACCAACGCACGACCTGAAGGTCATGCTGATTGCCTAATTTTGAGATAAAAGGGGCGGACGTATAAGTCAAAAGTAATTTCATTAATAATTATGAATACCATCTAAGGCAAAAGAGAAAGGTTTTCTCTTAAAATGTTGATTGTTAATGATGTTGAATGTTAAATTAATTAAAATGCTAATTTTAATGTTTTTACTAAAATGGTTTTGACGTTTTTGGCGAAATATCGTCTCTTAAAACGTTGATCTTGAGGTTTTTAGGAAAATTTTTGCTCTTGAAAGCTTGATTTTGTGGTTTTTGATGAAAAATTTGCTCTTATGATTTAAACGATAAATGGCTATAAGGCGTTGATTTTGAGGTTTTTGAAGAAAATAGCCTCTTTTCTAATGAAATCAGCTAAAAATGACACTTAGAACGTTCATTTTGACGTTTTGACGAAAAACCTCGATTTCGGGCATTTCTGACGAAAATTTGGCTTTGGTGTCCATTTTGAAGTTTTTGATGAAAAATTTTTCTCTTAAATGAAACCTTGATTTTGAGGTTTTTGATGAAAATTTCTCTCTTCAAATGTTTATTTTGACGAAAAATGGCTCTTAAAACGTCGATTATGTGGTTTTTGATGAAAATTTGGCTCTTAAAACCTTTGAGGTTTTGATGAAAAATAGCCTTAAAATGTTGATTTTGGCGAAAAATGGCTCTTAAAATGTTGATTTTGAGGTTGAGGTGAAAAAATAGTCTCTTAAAACCTTGATTTTGAGGTTTTTGATGAAAGATGGGTTCTTAAAATGTAGATTTTGAAGAAAAAAATGCACTTAAAGCGTTAGTTTTGACGTTTTTGGCGAAATATTGTCTCTTAAAACGTTGATTTTGAGGTTTTTAGGAAAATTTTTGCTCTTGAAAACTTGATTTTGTGGTTTTTGATGAAAAATTTGCTCTTATGATTTAAACGATAAAAGGCTAAAAGGCGTTGATTTTGAGGTTTTCGAAGAAAATAGCCTCTTTTCTACGGAAATCAGCTAAAAATGACCCTTAGAAAGTTAATTTTGACGTTTTGAAGAAAAACCTCGATTTGGGGTTTTCTGACGAAAATTTGGCTTTGGTGTCCATTTTGAAGTTTTTGATGAAAAGTTTTTCTCTTAAATGAAACCTTGATTTTGAGGTTTTTGATGAAAATTTCTCTCTTCAAATGTTTATTTTGACGAAAAATGGCTCTTAAAACGTTGTTTTTGTGGTTTTTGATGAAAATTTGGCTCTTAAAACCTTGAGGTTTTGATGAAAAATAGCCTTAAAATGTTGATTTTGACGAAAAATGGCTCTTAAAATGTTGATTTTGAGGGTTTTTGATGAAGGAATGGGTTCTTTAAAAAGTAGTCTCTTAAAACGACCTTGATTTTGAGGTTTTTGATGAAAGAATGGGTTCTTAAAAAATGTAGATTTTGAAGATCACTGTAAAGCGTTAGTTTTGACGTTTTGGCGAAATATTGTCTCTTAAAACGTTGATTTGAGGTTCTTTAGGAAATTGTTGCTCTTGAAAGCTGATTTTGAGGTTTTGATGAAAATTTGCTCTTGATGATTTTTAACGCTTAATGCTATTAAATCGGTTAATTTTGAGGTTTACGACGAAAAATTATTTCATAGCGAAACGTTGATTTTGAGGTTTTGTTTGCCGAAAATTTCACCTAACAAGGGTTAGATTTGACGGGGTTTGAAGAAAATAGCCTCTTTTCTAATGAAATCAGCTAAAAATGACACTTTTGAAGTTTTGACGAAAAACCTCGATTTCGGGAATTTCTGACCAAAATTTGGCTTTGATGTCCATTTTGAAGTTTTTGATGAAAAGTTTTTTTTTTTTTTTTTTTTTTTTTTTTTTTTTTTTTTTTTTTTTTTTTTTTACATGAAACCTTGATTTTGAGGTTTTTGATGAAAATGTCTCTCTTAAAATGTTGATTTTGACGAAAATTGGATCTTAAAACGTTGATTTTGAGGTTAAAGAAAAAAATGGTCTCTTAAAACCTTGATTTTGAGGTTTTTGATGAAAGATTGGTTCTTAAAATTTTGATGTGTTTTGATTAAAATTGTGGCTCTTAAAAAACCTTGATTTTGTTGTTTTTGATGAAAAATCACTCTTAAAATCCTGATTTTGAGGTTTTTGACAAATTGGCTCTTAATTATTGATTTCAAGAATTAATCGGCTATTAATAACATGTTTATGTCTCCATTTGGAATTTTATGGACAAAAATGTCGTTTTTTTATAACTTAAAATTTTGAGATTTTCGCATCTTTTCATTATGGTTATTAGAATATCTATTTTAAGAAATCGTGTTTCTTTCAAATTGACTAAGATGGGTTGTTCTTGTTGGAATTCCCCCCCCCCACCACTTTTTGTCATGTCTATTCAAGTTTCCATGGTAACGAAATATAAATTACGCCTAAACGAAATGATTTTGAACATTTTAAAGGAGTTTTGAGGTCGTTTGAACGTGAGATTGGTGTCTGAAAGGCCCTACGCTTGGAAGATATTGTGATTCTGTGTCATCATTTTAAAACTTAGACCCAATATATTAAGATCCACCGTGTTTTTCGAATAAAATGAGGTTTGTCAAGCGTCCGAGCAGTTTTACTTGTTTATGGACGGATATAGCAGGCGAAGAGCCAAGGCTTTTCAACGGATTTATAAAATCAAAGTTATGACTTTATATAAAGTAATTGTATGAACTTAAAATAATAAGGGAGGGGGGTATAATAACAATAAAACCAAGTAAAACAGTCTCGTATGATTTATTTTATTTGCTTTGTATAAAAATATGATCCTCGAGGAAGATGTCGAACCGTCCAAAAACTATTCAAGGGTGAATGAACTCGCGAGGGAGATAAATCTGAAAAGTTGAAACTCTGAATATTTCTAGGACATTAGCCATCGAGGGGGGGTTGTTCATTATAGTTCGAATCCTCCCTTTTCTTTCTCACCCTCGCGATTCGACCACTTTTCTTTAGCGAGGCTCATATGCCCATTCTCTTCTCCTTTATATACTTGTTTTTCCTTTTACCGAGCCAGCCATCACTTCAGCAACTTTAACTGCTCGTTCTAACGGCTATTCAAATACAGCGACGACTTCAAGTCCCCACTTTTCCCATCATCGCATCCCTTAGGAGTCAACCGACACCAGTGGCCAAGGGGGGGGGGCGATCGGTGGATGGGGCCCCGTGGCGAGAGGGTGAAAGGAAAAGAAAGAACACAAAATCCCCAAAATTAACATTAATGAAGACAATTTTATGAAAATATTAACAAATTAAAGCCAATTATTCGTCCAAAAAACTCGTCGAGAGAGCGAACTTTTCATCAAAAACTTCAAAATCAGGGTTTTAAGAGCCAAATTTTTCCTGAAAAACCTGAAATTCGAGGTTTTAAGAGACATTTTTTCGTCATGAGCTTTAAAATTAACTTTTAAGAGACTATTTTTCGTCAAAAATCCTCAAAAGCAAGGTTTTTAGAGTCAATTTTTCGTGTTTAAAGGCTCTCTTTCGTCAAAAAGCTTAAAATTTACATTATTTGAGAACCAATCTTTCATCAAAAACCTCAAAATCAACGTTTCAAGAGACAATTATTTTTCGGCAAAAACCTCAAACAACGTTTTAAGAGATAATTTTCGTTAAAAAACCCCTCAAAGTCAACGTTTTAAGAGACAATTTTTCATCAAAAACTTCAGAATCAGGGTTTTAAGAGCCAAATTTTCGTCAAAAACTTTAAAATAAAAATTAACAAAGCCAAATTTTTCCTGCAAAACCTGAAATTCGAGGTTTTAAGAGACATTTTTTCGTCATGAGCTTTAAAATTAACTTTTAAGAGACTATTTTTCGTCAAAAATCCTCAAAAGCAAGGTTTTTAGAGTCAATTTTTCGTCAAAAACATAAAAATTTACATTATTTGTGAACCGATCTTTCATCAAAAACTTCAAAATCGACGTTTTTTAAAGCCAAATTTTTGACAAAAATCCTCAAAATCAACGTTTTAAGAGATAAATTTCGTTTGAAAAACCTCAAAATCAACATTTGAAAAGACAATTTTTCGTCAAAAACCTCAAAATTATCGTTTTAAGGCTCTCTTTCGATAAAAACCTTAAAATTTACATTATTTGAGAACCAATCTTTCATCAAAAACCTCAAAATCGACGTTTTATAAAGCCAAATTTTCGTCAAAAATCCTCAAAATCAACGTTTTAAGAGATAATTTTCGTTTGAAAAACCTCAAAATCAACGTTTAAAGAGACAATTTTTCGTCAAAAACCCCAAAATCATTGTTTTAAGAGCAAAATTGTCGTCAAAAACCTCAAAATCAACATGTAACCTATAAAGCCAAATTTTCGTTTAAAAAAAAAAAAAAACATCAAAATCAACTTTAAAGAGACAATTATTTTTCGGCAAAAACCTCAAACTTAACGTTTTAAGAGATAATTTTCGTTAAAAAAAACCTCGAAATCAACGTTTTAAGAGACAATTATTCGTCAAAAACTTCATAATCAAGTTAAGAGCCTTTTAAAGATTAAGTTTAAAACTTTGTCTTAGGAGGGGCTTTGATTTTTAGAAGTTAATAGACACATTCCTGGCTCCGCCTCTGACCGACACGTGCATTTAAGAGACTTTTCTTCCTCCCTTTTTCATTTTATAACGACATATATAATGAGACGTTACTGATGACTGTAAAACAAAAGAAGAAACTCGTTAATTAACACCATTTTGCATATGAACAAAGTTGTTTTTTGTTCATTATTCAAGAAACAAAAGAAAAGCGGTGATTCATATTCGCTACATTGTAGGTGGAAAATAAATTTATTTATTCTAATCAAAAAGTGACGATGATTTACAACTTTGGGAGAAAAAAAAATTAAGACCGCCTATGATACGAACGGTGAGATCAAGATCGTTGGAAATTACTCAATCCGTTCGCGTGCCGTTCCTGTTTAGTTAAAAGATAAGAAAATCATGGCCTGTTGAAATCGCTTTCGTTTAAAAAGATTGTCCGTTTATTAAGAAAAGACGGCTTTTTAATACACTTCAGCTCAGTGGTGGATCCAGAGGGCACCAGGAGGGAAAAAAAAATTTAGTTGCCAAAAAACATATTCTGATTGCTCATAAAATTTCAAAAACAACATAATAATAGCCAGTTATTCGTTAAAAACCTCAAAATCAACGTTTTAAGAGACAATTTTTCGTCATAAAACTTAAAATCAAAGTTTTAAGAGTAATTTTTTTGTCAAAATCGAGGTTTTGATAGCCAAAAGTTTCGTCAAAAAACATTAAAATCAACATTTTTAGAGCAAATTTTTCATCAAAAGCCTCAAAATCAAGGTTTTAAGAGACAATTTTTCGTCATAAGCCTCAAAATCAACGTTTTTTCATCAAAAACCTTGAAATCGACATTTCAAGGGCAAATTTTTCATCAAAAACCTCAAAATCGAGTTTTTATCTAAAAGCAAAAACTTCAAAATCGACCTTTAAGCCAAACTTTTGTAAAACCTCAAAATTCAGATTTTAAGAAGCAATTTTTCGTCGAAAACCTCAAAATCAACGTTTCAAGAGCCATTTTTAGCGAATTTCCGTAGAAAAGAGGCTATTTCTGTCACAATTTTGTGGGGCGGGGTCTAATTTATGAAAATTTCTGGATTAGCCTCTTCTTTAACTAAAAAAAGTCTAATTTTTCAACAGAAACTCACTTAAACCAGTTCAAATTCTAGATAGAAATTTTTTTACCGAAAAAGGTCTGGTTTCTTCACTCTCTCGATTTTCCCAACACCTCATATAAAAAAATCCTTTAATACTATTACTTGAATACCGAAGGTTAAAAAAAAATATATAGACCGTTCAGATGAATGGGTGAGGGAATACAGGTTAAATGGATCGGAAGAGTGATTCCAAAAGGGTTATTGTATCGAGATCGACCTGTATTCCTAATTCCCCCTTTTTCTGGTCAAATTGACCGCATATTACATCGTGATATTAACAAATTTTAACTATTATTTAAATTAAATTAAGTAGGGAAAGAAAAAAAGACAAAAAAAAAAATAGGGCCTCAGGTGGGATTCGAACCTACGACCTCCTACTTACCAGGCAGACGCTTTAAACCGCTTGATTTTGGTGAATCGAATAATATATTATAATTAATTTAAAATTGTTTTAATGGCTTGCAAAGTGAAACTGGGAAAAAGTTTGTTCCTAAGTTGCTAGTTTATCTTCACTACTAACAAGTTGAGCCAGTCTTACACTTCTCTGATTCCAGCATTTTGTCTTTATCCACATATAATACTTTCCAGTGGAACAATCCTCCAAGTTGGACAGACGAAACTCGGAAGCCACTTGTCCCGAGATAACCGAAAAGACAATATTTTATTAAAATAAACTTTTAAGGAAGAGAGGTTGATTAAAAGCGCTGAAAATAAATCGTGAAACCGAATCTCGTCCTATTTGTTATAAAAACTCGTCTTTAAGAGTGACATGAATATTCATCATTCTGTTTTCTTCTAACCATCAAGTTTTTGGACAAAAGAATTTTCGACTTAAGGGCCCGTTAGAGCTCTCTGATGGGGTGGGAGTTATAAAAACATCCGCTAGTATTTCGGGCGCTAAGGGAAAATATGAAAAATATTATTGTATATATTATATGTATGTATATATAAATAAATATTTAACAAATATTATTGGAGTTTCTACAATCGTACAAAAAATTGGCTGTGTTGAAGAAAAATCTAAATTATTAATGCTACACGTACAGTGAATCTCCTTTTTTCGACTTTTATTGTTTTTGACATAAAAATTGTGATTTTCAAAAAAATAAAAACTTGGCGACCTATATTAATGTATTCTAAAACTAAAATTCAAATGAAATTTTTCAAAAAAACCAACAGTTTTTTCAGGGCATTGGAGAAAAACATGAAAGAAAAAATGGCGCGGTATAAGGGGCCCTTAAGACATGAGTTCCCTAATGAGAATGAATGCTTTTACAAAATTAACTTTTGCTACTTCCGACCTCGAAGCATTAGATTGATTACGGAGGGTGAGGGCCAATTGAAAACTAGTATCGGAATATCAATTAGTCAACCGACGACAATAGTATAAGCTAATTATGTGATTTGTGATAATGTTTGTTTAATTAGTAACTTGTCCTACGAGTTACGACATATTCAACGCCCACGCTCTTGATGAACTCATTTATTTATGGGAACTACATTATTTAACGTCAATAACCAGTTTTTTTTGTTTATCTCCCGTCTATTTTAACCGTTCTGTAAACAAAAGCTTCGTCACTATTTCAATGCATTTCCAAGTCATCACGAATACTCGCTTACCTAGTTGAAACATATCTTGTGTTTTGTTGTTAGTATCTTTTCTCTACTTTACGCAACCGCTTGTTAGTTATCTAGTCAATATCAATATCCGACAGGTAGGATGTTACATATGGAAATTTTTGGAGAGACGAATTTTTCATGGAGAGCGGCTTGAAGTATCAACAGCGAGCGATATATATAGCCTGAAACGAGATTTGTTTTCTTGTTAACGTACAATAAATAGTTCGCAATAAAACTATTAAAAATCCGGGCCCGGTACTATGGAAATGAGCGGAAATGCTCTTAAGTGTATATTACAAAACAAAATCTATCTTTTTGATCTTTCACCTCAGAACATATTAGAGAAAGGTGTGTAAATAGATTTACGCTCTCTGTTTTACAGCTTGATTTATTAATAGTAATATCAAATCCTGAGGAGGTGTGTATGGAAATTCTTTGGGAGACGGCTAGAATTTGTTCATGGAGATGCGGATTGAAGTCTCAACGCACGAGATGCGATATGCCTGAAAGAATTTTTTGCTTGTTAATACAAATAAATAGTTCAATAAAAATAAAGATGGGGACCACTTGAAAACTGAGAGGAAATGTTAAGATTATTTTCTATCTGTCACCTCGAAGCGATTATTAGCGAAATTGTAATAGACTTTCACGCCGGCCTTCTTCAATTCGAGCAGCAAACGAGAAATTCGATGTCGAATCTTGATAGGACATAACGCACGCACTTTCGTGAATAAACTTGAATTTATAAGAATTCGCATGGAGGAGGTAAGGGGTGTCGCATTTTAATTGTCCCTTTCGTGGCTTTTTCTTAAGAGCTAATCAGGTCGACCTCGTTGCATTATTGATCATAAATTCAGGAAAATTAATTTTTATAATTTGACGTTAAAAAAAATTCCCTGCTTGTTAAGAAAATCGAAAAATATTTATTAAAACAATTTTTTAGTTCACATCTTCCATCATGATGACAAGAAAAGATATCGATTGGAGATAGCAGGCGTTAATAACGGCAAGAAAGTTGATACATCGTCGTGGGGGATGACCTCAAACTGACCCTGCGATAGAAAAACGCTCTTCACAATAAGATAATTCCTGTAAAAATTATATTTTGTGGGTTTTTGTAATTTTGAGTGAAGGAAAATTAGAGGGGGGAAAAAAGGTTTGATTTACAACGCGCGTAAATATCACAAAGTATTTGCATACGTTCTGAGCTCGTTTTAGCTAAAGGCGCAAATAGTCTGTTCTCGATGATATCGCCTGAAAAAGTTAATCTTCCTCTATATTTTCCCCCCTTATACTACTTTTTCTTTAAAAATGAAATATTTTTCTAATGGATACAAATTGAAGAAGTGTGACAAGTTGAAATGAGACGGAGAAGTTGAGGCGGATTCACTAAATCTTTTGGAAGTTGAATTTAAGACCCCCGACCCCCTTTTAATAAGTCGCCTTCTCAGGGCAAAATAGCTTTTAATCAGTTGTCATCTAAAAAGATTGAGTAGGTGGACTTTTTTGGGCCAAAAGATGTTCTCGTTGACTAAATCGTACCTCACTGATACTGCTTATTGCCTCAACCCCCTGAGTTTCGATATAGATCGGAGTTCCCAAACTTTTTCAAAGTGCGCCCCCCTTATATACAATTGAAAAGCTTTGCCCACAGAAAAAGTTTTGAATGTTAACTTTGAGGTTTTTGAAGAAAATTGGGGTTTTGAGATTCTTTGACGACAAATCGGCTCTTGAAACCATCATTTGGACGTTTTTGATGAAAAATTGTGTCTTTAAAGTGATTTTTGTGGTAACAAAAATTTGGCTTTATAACAAATCGTCGATTTGTAGGGATTTTGACAAAGTTGCTCTTAAAACCTGATTTTGAGGTTTTCGGACGAAAAATTGGCTCTTTAAACCATGATTTTGTGGGTTTTGACGAAAAATGTCTCTTAAAGTTGATTTTCAGGTTTTTTCTAAACGAAAATTTGGCTTTATAAATGTTGATTTTGGGGTTGTTTGTGTTTTTTGGTTTTTTGCGAAAAGAAAAGTTTGCTTTCTTAAAACCTTGATTTTGAGTTTTTTTGTTTTTGACGAAAAATGGCTCTTAAGACCTCGATTTTGATGGTTTTTTGGGACGAGAAAATTGGCTCTTAAAACCATGTTTGATTTTTGGGTTTTACGAAAAATTGTCTCTTTAACGTGATTTTGAGGTTTTTCTAAACAAAAATTTGGCTTTATAAATGTTGATTTTGAAGTTTTTAACGAAAAGTTTGCTCTTAAAATCTTGATTGAGGTTTGGACGAAAAATTGGCTCTTAAACCAAGATTATGAGGGTTTTGACAAAAATTGTCTCTTTAACGTTGATTTTGAGGTTTTTCTAACAAAAAAAATTGGCTTTATAATGTTGATTTGAGGTTTTTGGCAGAAAAGTTTGCTCTTAAACCTTGATTTTGAGTTCATTTTTTGTTTTGACGAAAATGGCTCTAAGACCTCGATTTGAGGTTTATGGACGAGGAATTGGCTCTTTTAAAACCATGATTTTAGGTTTGACGAAAATATGTCTCATTTAACGTTGATTTTGAGGTTTTTCCTAAACATTTTGGCTTTATAAATGTCGATTTTGAGGTTTTTTGCGAAAAGTTTGTGTCTTAAAAACCTTGATTTTGAGGTTTTTTTGTTTTTGACGAAAAATGGCTCTTAAGCCCTCGATTTTGAGGTTTTTGGACGAGAAATTGGCTCTTAAAACCATGATTTTAAGGGTTTTGACGAAAAATTGTCTATTTAACGTTGATTTTGAGGTTTTTCTAAACAAAAATTTGGCTTATAATGTTGATTTTGAGGTTTTGGCGAAAAGTTTGCTCTCTTAAAACCTTGATTTGAGTTTATTTGTTTTTGACGAAAAATGGCTCTTAAGACTCGATTTTGAGGTTTTGGACGAGAAAATTGGCTCTTAAAACCATGATTTTAGGGTTTTGACGATTTGCCTCTTTAACGTGATTTTGAGGTTTTTCTAAACAAAAATTTGGCTTTATAAATGTTGATTTTGAGGTTTTTGGCGAAAAGTTTGCTCTTAAAACCTTGATTTTGAGTTTTTTTTGTTTTTGACGAAAAATGGCTCTTAAGACCTCGATTTTGAGGTTTTTGGACGAGAAATTGGCTCTTAAAACCATGATTTTGTGGGTTTTGACGAAAAATTGTCTCTTTAACGTTGATTTTGAGGTTTTTCTAAACAAAAATTTGGCTTTATAAATGTCGATTTTGAGCTTTTTGACGAAAAGTTTGCTCTTAAAACCTTGATTTTGAGTTTATTTTGTTTTTGACGAAAAATGGCTCTTAAGACCTCGATTTTGAGGTTTTTGGACGAGAAATTGGCTCTTAAAACCATGATTTTAAGGGTTTTGACGAAAAATTGTCTCTTTAACGTTGAATTTGAGGTTTTTCTAAACAAAAATTTGGCTTTATAAATGTTGATTTTGAAGTTTTTAACGAGAAGTTTGCTCTTATAACCTTGATTTTTTTTTTATACGAAAAATGGCTCTTAAAACTTTGATTTTGAGGTTTTTGGAAGAAAATTAGCCTACAAATGTTTATTTTGAGGTTTTTGACGAAACATTTGCTCTTAAAATGTTGATTTTAAGGTCTTTCATGAAAAATAGCCTTAAAATATGTTAATTTTTGACGAATGGACTTTATCATTTTGTAATTTTATAAGCAAAAGTAGTCAACTAATAAATATCAGTGAACTTAAAAATTCAAATTAAATTACATGCCACAAACCTAAATTTTTAAAGGATAATTGAACAAAACAGTTGAGCCCTGCCCATATATTTATAATTTTTAAATTGAATATTTACTTCATTGATGAGAGGATGGATATTGAAGGGTTCAAGTTGAGAAGAGGTTGGAAAATTCAATTTAGGTGGGGACGTTGTCAGGAGTGGATGGATGCATTCCCGAGTACTCAATAAGACGAAGAGATCCCACCCCATTTGGGGCATCCGTTTGTTGGTCTACACACTTCCCCGCAAGCGATACGAGAGTTTAATGTTGAGCTCTTCCAAATGGCATCATGTCCCGCCCATAAACACCCGTGAATGATTAAACTCGCCTTTAATGGAGTCCCAGCATAAATGTACCGTTTCACTATTGATGTCGAGATTAGGACAATCGCCTATTCAAGCGTAAAAGTGAAGCGATAAGAATCCAATCGATCTTAAAAGATTGATGCGCGAATCCATGAGAGGAAATTGGGAAAATTTCAACTTCTAAGGGTGGACTGAAGTCCATAATCATAGTGGTATCATGGGTGAAATATGAATTGGGTAGGTCCCCTGATTAACCACAAAAAAGTCCCCTACCGAAACCCGTGAGGATTGGCGTCTAGAGCGTTTTTAAGGTGATTTTTTTTTCTTTTTTTCTGCAATATCTCGAAAACCGTTAGTCGTAGGCGAAATAATTTTTAGTACAAAATTAAAGATAATTAAATTTGCTGTAATTTTGAGCAAATATGTTTTTTTCGTAGGACCAAACGTTTCTGAGCTACGAGGTTGCAAAAAAACCGGGGTTTCTATTTTGACCTCTAAAGGACAGAAGACGTCATCTAATCAAAAAAGTGTACTTAATAAAAATTGTAGAAAATTTAAAAAACTTTAAAAAATGACTCTCAAAAAGCAATTAACGATCAAAAGGCAGGGGTGGGGGTAAATTTAAAAAAATTTCAACTTCTAAGGGTGGACTGAAGTCTATAATCATTGTGGTATCATGGGTCAAATATGAAATTCCACACGTATTCAATAAATCCGAGAAAACATGTTAACACGTGACGGGAATATTGCTTTATTTCAGTTCCCCACTCACGAACCGATTGACATGGGTCTACCAAACCTGATATTCACCAAAAACCTCATGGGAAAAGTTTCAAAAACCAACATATCACTCATAAATCAAAAAACTGGAAGAAAAAATAAAATAAAGGTTTGGTCTAGTGCTACAAGGACTTTTGGAGTAAAAAATGTTTTTTTAATTTACCCCCACCCCTACCTGTTGATCTTTAATTCCTTCTCGATAGTAGATTTTAAATGGAAATTGAATTCTCTACAACGTTTACTTAGTACACTTTTTTGATTAGATAACGCCTTCCCTTCTTTTTTCCGACTTTTCTAAAATCAGACTTTTTCATTGGGAAAACTCGAAAATCACCTCGTAGCTCAGAAACGTTTGGTCCTACAAAAAATCGTAGTAAATCAAATTTGTAGCTAATTTTATAAGCTTTAATTTTGTTTTAGTAAAATTTTTTGAAATTTGAACTTTTAAATGAAATGTTTTTTAATTTACCCCCATTCCTGAATATTGATCTTTAATTGCTTTTTGAGAGTTGTTTTTAAACGTTGATTCTCTACAATTATTATTAAGTACACATTTTTTATTAGTCTTCCCTCCTTCAGAGGTCAAAGTAGGAAACTTCGTTTTTTTCCCACCTCGTAGCTCAAATACTTTTGGTCCTACAAAAAATTGTATTAGCTTAAAATTGTAGTAAATTTAATTATCTTTAATTTTCTACTTATAACTTTTCCACCTACGACCTACGGTTTTCGAGATATTGGCGGAAAAAGGAAAAAAATCACCTTAAAACCGCTCCTGAGGTCAAAAGGCGTAGATTGACTGGACTAACAAACTGACATTCGATACAAAATGTCCTTTAAATGAGAGGAAAATGATATTATCTTGTTTTACTACCAATTATAGGTTAAATATTTTAAACAGGAAAAAAACCTAAAACAATTATATCAAACGGCGTGATCTCTTTCCTTTCTTTTGATTCCCAACCGCTTGCATTCTTCGGGCCGAATAAAAAAAATCTGACCCGATGACAATTATTTCAATCGCAATAATCATAAGAAACTTTCCCAAAAAATTTTTTTGACAAATAAAAGGATAAAAAATTTCGAAATTCTAGAAAAACAAGAATATTCAAATATTTCGTTTGAAAATATGGATGACAAAAAACCGCTTTTAGCGTCAACTCATAGTTTTATCGAAGAATCTTACATTTTAAAAGAAATTTCAAGGTAAAAATATTTTTTTTTATAAAATATTTCTGTGATATCTGATACTCCTTTGGTAAGGGAAAAAATATTTATGAAAATCCCCCTTATATTTCATATAAAACCACCGTGAGGTAGACCCAGGGCCAACACAGAAAGGAGAAAAAAGAGGATTCTTTTCCGAGGTTTTTTCAAGAGGAAAAGGTTTAATCAGAGGAGTTCTCGGGAATAAAGCATCCCTTTGAAATGGAGTCTAGCAAACGGGGGGGCTTGGTTCAAGTGGTTTTAAACTTAGAGCCACAAAACATTCTCGGATTAGACAAAAAAAACTTACAGTTCTTCGAGATCCGGAGTCAGTAATAAATCGTGTTCTCCGATTTCCGTGATGTTATTGCTATACAGGTCTCTGAAACAAAAGAAAAGAAAATTAAATATTTTAAATCTTAGGGTTGGTCCCCTGATTAACCACAAAAAAAGGCCCGTTTGGCCTCAGGAGCGGTTTTAATTTGATTTTTTTCGTTTTTTCGCCAATATCTCGAAAACCGTAGGTCGTAGGCGAAATAATTGTTAGTACAAAATTAAAGACTATTAAATTTTCTACAATTTTGAACTAATACGATTTTTTTGTAGGGCCAAACGTTTCTGAGCTACGAGGTGGACAAAAAACCGGTTTTTTCTATTTTGACCTCTGAAGGAGCGAAGACGTCATCAAATCAAAAAAGTGAACTTAATAAAAGTTGTAGAGAATTTAATTACCTTTTAAAAAAACTCTCAAAAATCAATTAATGATCAATAGGAAGGGTAAATTTCAAAAAATTTCATTCAAAGATTGAAATTTCAAAAAAAATTATAAAAACAAAATTAAAGCTTATAAAATTTTCTACAATTTTGATTTAATAAGATTTTTTGTAGGACAAAAAGTTTCCATTATATAAATAATTAAATCCAAAAAGGAATTTTTTCTGTAGGTCCAAACATGGTGGTCCAATTGTAAAGAACGCCCCGAAACCGCTAAATTTTTCTTTCCTATTCATGTCGTAACTTCTTTTTTTTTCTGGGATGCTTTAAACTCCGACTCCGGCGGGTCTCGGGGACGTAAATAAGCTTCAGGGTGTGATATCCGCGTAAAATCACGACCACTATTTCTAGTCCTTTTGACATTTTTTTTAAGTTTACGATTTCAAAATCTTCTTCCAGCGGTTCGCCTACAATGAACGTGAAAAACAGGGCTTTAAAAAAGTTTTTCATTTTTTTGACACGAATGGCGAATTTGTTTTCGCTGCCTTAAATTACAAGTGCACAATAAAAAAAAATAAAAAAATCTTTTATCAATATAAAAGTGATAAATTACAGTGGTATAAATAAAATATATTGTTCTGAAGCTAAATTCACTTAGAAGGCTAAAAAAGAAAGGGTGTCACCGTAATGAAACTGAATACGAATTTTATACGTCCCTATTTGCATAACGATCTAAGAGGAGCTCCTTTAGTCGTGGAAAAGCCAATTATCTACAGGGAAAGATCCGGTTAACGAAATAATTGGCCAAAACAGATGAATATTTAAAATAAAAATTTGACACAAAACGATAGAGAAAAGTGAAAAAAATATGTAATATGAAACGTTAAATGGTGAAGCGGAAGTTAAGAGTAAAAAGAGACGCCTCAAGTGGTGAAATGTGTGAAGGGGGAGGATTCCGAAAAGTCGAGTGGATAAAAGGTTCCGTTACTATTTCTGGCCCCTCTAAAATATGAACGCCGGGAAAAAAGGTCGCTTTTTCGGCCAGCGGCACCGTTTGAATCTCGACGTTATTGTGAAACCAACTTTTTTTATTTCTTGTCTTCTAAAAAGGTTGATAAAAAATAAGAAAATCGGTTCGTTCATTTTTTGAAAAGGCAAAATATTCAACTCGTTTGGAAAATATTCAACCAGCATACAGGATCTTAACTTCCTCCCTTCCTCCTAGGATATCCAGCCCTGTCTTTTGTATAAGAACCACGCTGTCATTTGTAATAGAACAGTCTGTCTTTTGTATAGGACTACGCTGTCTTTTGTATAGGACCAGTCTGTCTTTTGTACAGGACCACGATGTCTTTTGTATAAAACCACACAGTCTTTTGTATAGGACCAGGCTGTCTTCTGTATAGGACCAGGACGTCTTTTGTATAAGAACCACGCTGTCTTTTGTATATAGGACCACGGTCTTTTGTATAGGACCACGCTGTCTTTTGTATAAGTCCACGCTGTCATTTGTATAAGACGAGGCTGACTTTTGTATAAGAACCACGCTGTCATTTGTAATAGAACAGTCTGTCTTTTGTATAGGACCACGCTGTCTTTTGTATAGGACCACACTGTCTTTTGTATAGGACCAGGCTGTCTTTTGTATAAGAACCACGATGTCTTTTGTATAACACCAATCTGTCTTTTGTATAGGACCACGCTGTCATTTGTATAAGACGAGGCTGTCTTTTGTATAAGAACCACGCAGTCTTTTGTATAAGACCAGTCTGTCTTTTGTATAGGACCACGCTGTCTTTTGTATAAGACCACACTGTCTTTTGTATAGGACCAGGCTGTCTTTTGTATAAGAACCACGCTGTCTTTTGTATAAGACCAGTCTGTCTTTTGTACAGGACCACGCTGTCTTTTGTATAAAACCACACTGTCTTTTGTATAGGACCAGGCTGTCTTCTGTATAGGACCAGGACGTCTTTTGTATAAGAACCACGCTGTCTTTTGTATAAGACCACACTGTCTTTTGTATAAGACCACGCTGTCTTTTGTATAAGAACCACGCTGTCTTTTGTATAAGACCAGTCTGTCTTTTGTATAGGACCACGCTGTCTTTTGTATAAGACCACACTGTCTTTTGTATAGGACCAGGCTGTCATTTGTATAAGAACCACGCTGTCTTTTGTATAAGACAAGTCTGTCTTTTGTATAGGACCACGATGTCTTTTGTATAGGACCACGCTGTCTTCTGTATAGGACCAGGATGTCTTTTGTATAAGAACCACGCTGTCTTTTGTATAAGACCAGTCTGTCTTTTGTATAGGACCACGATGTCTTTTGTATAGGACCACGCTGTCTTTTGTATAGGACCAGGCTGTCTTTTGTATAGGACCAGGCTGTCTTTTGTATAGGACCAGGCTGTCTTTTGTATAAGACCACACTGTCTTTTGCATAAGACCAGTCTGTCTTTTGTATAGGACCACGCTGTCTTTTGTATAAGAACCATGCTGTCTTTTGTATCAGAACCACGCTGTCATTTGTATAAGACCACACTGTCTTTTGTATAAGACCACACTGTCTTTTTTATAAGAACCACGCTGTATTTAGTATAAGAACCACGCTGTCTTTTGTATAAGACCAGTCTGTCTTTTGTATAGGACCACGCTGTCTTTTGTATAAGACCACACTGTCTTTTGTATAGGACCAGGCTGTCTTTTGTATAAGAACCACGCTGTCTTTTGTATAAGACCACTCTGTCTTTTGTATAGGACCACGCTGTCTTTTGTATAAGAACCACGCTGTCTTTTGTATAAGAACCACGCTGTCATTTGTATAAGACCACACTGTCTTTTGTATAAGACCAGTCTGTCTTTTGTATAGGACCACGCTGTCTTTTGTATAAGACCACACTGTCTTTTGTATAGGACCACGCTGTCTTTTGTATAAGAACCACGCTGTCTTTTGTATAAGAACCACTGTCTTTTGTATAAGAACCACGCTGTCTTTTATAAATATAAGACCAGGCTGTCTTTTGTATAAGAACCACGCTGTCTTTTGTATAGGACCACGCTGTCTTTTGTATAAGAACCACGCTGTCTTTTGTATAAGAACCACTGTCTTTTGTATAAGAACCACGCTGTCTTTTGTATAAGACCAGTCTGTCTTTTGTATAGGACCACGCTGTCTTTTGTATAAGACCACACTGTCTTTTGTATAGGACCAGGCTGTCTTTTGTATAAGAACCACGCTGTCTTTTGTATAAGACCACCTGTCTTTTGTATAAGAACACGCTGTCTTTTGTATAAGACCACACTGTCTTTTGTATAGGACCACTGTCTTTTGTATAAGAACCACGCTGTATAAGACCACTGTCTTTTGTATAGGACCACGCTGTCTTTTGTATAACCATGCTGTCTTTTTATAGAACCACGCTGTCTTTTGTATAGACCCTTCTTTTGTATAAGAACCAGCTGTCTTTTGTTATAAGAACCACGCTGTCTTCTGTATAAGACCAGGCTGTCTTTGTATAACCTGCTTTTGTATAAGAACCCACGCTGTCTTTTGATAGACCGCGTCTTTTGTATAGACCCCCTGTTTTTGTATAAGAACCTCTTTCTTTTGTATAAGAACCACTTTCTTTTGTGTATAAGAACCATGCTGTCTTTTGTATAAGAACCACGCTGTATTTTGTATAAGAACCATGCTGTCTTTTGTATAAGAACCACGCTGTCTTTTGTATAAGAACCATGCTGTCTTTTGTATAAGAACCACGCTGTCTTTTTTATAATACCTTCGTCCGGAAATTGTTAAAATCCACAAAATCGAATTAGGAAGTTGAATTTTTGAAGCTAAATTTTCTGAAATTCTTATTTTTAACCCTAAATGTCCATTAAAATTTTATTTGGTAGGTATAATGCATAAAAAAAGGTTGCCTTGATAACGTTTAACAAAAGGAGGGTAGATAAGGAAAAATACAGTGCTAATGTCGGGGCTGGAACGATTTGGTGCTATTGTCATGTTAACTAAAGATACCCTGGAGTAGACGACCTAGAGGGCCGAAAGGAAGGGAAAGCCCCCTCCTTCGGTAATTGTAGTCTGTAGAAGTAAAAAAAGCGATAACTCCAGTAGGCGTACCTCCTATTCAATATAAAAGGGGAGAGGCGGCATTTTATAAATGAAATTTCAATAGCTCGATCCCTCATAAAACATTCCAAACCATAAAGAAAACCTGAGAATTCATGTTAAATCCAGATTATCGTCACAAACTTTTAAGAATATGAGTCTCATATATTTTTTAAGGAAAGTATAATAAATGTTCGGAAGGGTGCTAATTTTGCATAAAAGGAAAACATACGCGTTTTTCCTTATTTTTCAATTCGGCGTTTTCTCTCTTCTTTCATTTGCCTTGGCTCATTTCCAAGAAAAAGAAGTAACTTGTGTACAACATGCGAGTAAAGTCTAATTGTTTTCCCATATAGGAATAAAAGTCCGATTTAAATGGAAAGGAAGTCGGAGCGAAAAGGGGACAAAAAAGGAACCTTTATAAAATATATAAATACAAACCGCATACGATTGAAAAAGAAATCCTCCAAATGGGATGGGAACAGAGCCAAATATAATTGACACTAACTGCTAAACGAAAAGGACTTTTATTTCACATCGTGGCATATGGTACCGATTCTTAAAAATAAAAAAAGGGGAAAATCTCTTCCGTGCCAATTTAATTTTTTATATTAGCACTTCTATAGAATTTCCAAACATACAGTCCACTTATACCAAAATTTTAAGTTAGAATAATGATGGGGGTCGTTCATGTTTTTCTTATTTAAAAGCTTCATTAAAACCCGCATGATTAGAAAGCTATGAATAACTCCTTCGATTAGGAAATTTTTAATAAATTGGGAATCTTATTAAAGTTTGGAATGTTAATTGGAGCTATTCTAGAATTCAATTAATAATATTATTTTCAGAGCTAAATAAATTAAACGTTTGGATAATTTTGATTAGAGTAATTATTTCAATAAAATTAATTTACAGTATGGCATAATTTTCAATTTATGGCGAACAGCGATTTTTTTTTTCCTTCTAAATTGAGAACCCTAAAGGGAAATACATAAATAATTTAATTAAAGGTGTGAAATCGCTTTACAACCATTTTTTAGCACGATATTTACGATTTAAGGTGTTGGTGGTTATAAAAAAAAGTTCAATTTTTCGGTTCATAAAGTTCAACCATTTGATTTAATTCGATTCGTTTCGTACGTACTGACAATTTAATATTAGAGCAATTAAAAGGGCCCTCATTGTCCCAAAAGGATCAATAATCAAGCTAAAAAGGGCCCCATTTAGGGATAGAAACAAAATCTAGCTAAAAGGGCCTTCTGTGGCCAAAAAAGGGCAAAAACCAAGCTAAACAGGGCCCTATTTGTTGTAAAGGAATGGTATCTAGTTTAAAGGGCCCTCATTGTCTCAAAAGGATCAATAATCAAGCTAAAAAGGGCCCATTTAGGTATAGAAACAAAATCTATCTAAAAGGGCCTTTTGTGGCCAAAAAAGGGCACAAACCAAGCTAAAAAGGGCCCTATTTGTTGTAAAGGAATGGTATCTAGTTTAAAGGACCCTCATTGTCCCAAAAGGATCAATAATCAAGCTAAAAAGGGCCCATTTAGGTATAGAAACAAAATCTATCTAAAAGGGCCTTTTGTGGCCAAAAAAGGGCAAAAACCAAGCTAAACAGGGCCCTATTTGTTGTAAAGGAATGGTATCTAATTTAAAGGGCCCTCATTGACCCAAAAGGATCAATAACAAGCTGAAAAGGGCCCTATTAAATATTAACTAGATACCATTCCTTTACGACAAGTAGGGCCCTTTTTAGCTTGGGTTTTGTCCTTTTTTGTACTCAATGAGCCCTTTTAACTAGATTACATGTTTTATGACCAATAGGGCCCTATTTACCTTGATTTTTGACCCTTTTTGGACACTAGAGAGCCTTTTTAACTGTTTCACGACAAATAGGACCTGTTTAGCATGATTCTTGGCCCTTTTTGGACACTAATGGCCCTTTTGACTAGATTACATGGTTTACGACCAATAGAGTCCTATTCAACTTGATTTTTGACCCTTTTTGGACAATAGGGGCCCATTTAACTAGATAAAATGTTCTACGCCAAATAGGGCCCTTTTTAGCTTGGTTTTTTATCCTTTTGGGACAATAAGGGCCCTTTAAACTCGATACCATTCCTTTACGACAAATAGGGCCCTTTTTTGCTCGGTTTTTGTCCTTTTTTGGACCTAATGGGCCCTTTTAACTAGATTTTGTTTCTATCCCTAAAAGTGACCCTTTTAGCTTGGTTATCGATCCTTTTTATACAGCAGGAGCCCTTTTAACTTATACCATTCCTTTACGACAAATAGGGCCCTTTTTTGCTCGGTTTTTTGTCCTTTTTTGGACTTAATGGGCCCTTTTAACTAGATTTTGTTTCTATCCCTAAAAGTGACCCTTTTGGCTTGATTATCGATCATTTTTATACACCAGGAGACCTTTTAACTTATACCATTCCTTTACGAGAAATAGGGCCCTTTTTAGCTAGGTTTTTGGTCTTTTTTGGTCACTAGGATCCCTTTTAACTAGATTTTGTTTAGCAGGTCATAAATTTTAATTTTAAAAATTGAAAAAAACCCTTTTAAAAACTTGAGGTAAACCGCGATCCTGAATCCAGTTGCATTTCCGTTCCACCCGTGTATTTTATGGAGAAGAAACCATGTCAAGTGAGTTCAGGAAAATATATTTTGCACCCTGTGTCGTAAATTTCGAGTCAATGGTTTCCCAGTGAGAAAACCACGTGGAGTCAACGGCTCGATTCGGCAACATTTTACGCGTTACGTCGACATTATTCCATTTAGTCACACCACAGAAATCCAATTAAAAACCAGAGAGGGAATCCGTTTAGTTCTCGGTTTGACCTATCTCTCGATGTTCGGACTGAAGGGAAAAAAGGGATCCGAAAAGAGAGAGAAAAAATCTGACAACGTAGATTCATTAAAAATAGCATTTTACATTCTTTACCAAGCCTCTGGCTTACCACTTTAAATTATCATCCTCCATATATCGACTTTTAGTTTTTATACCCGCAACTTCTCATAAAACTGATAGTAGCGGATTTTCCAACATAAATACAATCCCAGTGAAATTTGACAAACGAGAGGAATAAAATATTTTGGGGACCTATTGTTTTTGTCAAATTATTGAAGTTTATGATTTTCAAATTTTTATGATTTTCAAAAAAATAAAAACTTGGCGACCTATATTAATGCATTCTCAAACTAAAATTCAAATGAAATTTTTCAAAAAAATCAATAGATTCTTCAGGACATTGGAGAAAAACGTCAAAGAAAAATGCCCCCTTAACGACAGTTTTTAATTGAAACTAACAATAAGAATTAAAAATAGTGGTTTATAAAAAAAGAAATTAACGCTCTAATAATCTCTTACCTATTCGATTTTCTAATTATAGAAAGGAAAAACCAGCAAAAAGAAGACACATTATGAGAGTACGGAAAGTGTTTGGGCTTCTCGCCAACATTGTTTAATTAGGTCTTCACTTTAATTTTCAAATTATCAAGAGCGTTGAAATTCATAAGTCATTTAGCATCTTAATTTAATTAAACTCTATTATAATAATTCAATTTTCAACACGCAAGTTATCGATATATAGTCCAGTCAATCTAAGCCTGGGGGTATTAACCACAAAAAAGTACCCTACCGAAACCCGTGAGGATTGGCGTCTAGAGCGTTTTTAAGGTGATGTTTTTCTTTTTTTTCTGCAATATCTCGAAAACCGTTAGTCGTAGGCGAAATAATTTTTAGTACAAAATAAAAGATAATTAAATTTTCTATAATTTTGAGCTAATATGATTTTTTTGTAGGACCAAACGTTTCTGAGCTACGAGGTCGCAAAAAAAACGGGGGTTTCTATTTTGACCTCTGAAGGACAGAAGACGTCATCTAATCAAAAAAGTGTACTTAATAAAAGTTTCAGAGAATTTAGTTATCTTTAAAAAATGACTCTCAAAAAGCAATTAACGATCAAAGTACAGAGGTGGGGGTAAATTTCAAAAAATTTCAAAACAAATTTCATTCAAAAATTTAAATTTCAAAACATTTTATAAAAACAGAATTAAAGCCTATAGAATTTGCTGCAAATTAGATTTAATAAGATTTTTTGTAAGATCAACCGTTCCTGAGCTACGAGGCGACAAAAAAGCGGGATTTTCGAGTTTTTCCTCTGAAAAAAGTTAGATTTTAGAAAAGTCGGAAAAAAGGAGAGAAGGCGTTATCTAATCAAAAAAACGTACAAAGTAAACGTTGTAGAGAATTCAATTTCCATTTAAAATCAAACATCGAGAAGCAAGCCTCGTAGCTCAGAAACGTTTTTGAATTAAATTTGTTTTGAAATTTTTTAAATTCACCCCCACCCCTGCCTTTTGATCGATCTGCTTTTTGAGAGTCATGTGTTAAAGGTGATTAGATTCTCTACAACTTTTATTAAGTACACTTTTTTTATTAAATGACGTCTTCTGTCCTTTAGAGGTCAAAATAGAAAACCCTGTTTTTTTGCGACCTCTTAGCTCAGAAACTTTTGGTCCTACGAAAAAATTATGTTAGCTCAAAATTATAGAAAATTTAATTATCTTTAATTTTGTACTAAAAATAATTTCCCCTACGACTAACGGTTTTCGAGACATTTCAGAAAAAAAGAAAAAAATCACCTTAAAAACGCTCCAGACGCCAATCCTCACGGGTTTCGGCAGTGGACTTTTTTGTGGTTAATCAGGGGACCTACCCCTACACATTTCCGTAGATAAACAAAATACCATTTTTATTTTTTTTTATTTGCCCTTTTCGGGCTTAGATTGACTGGACTATATAAGGACGACTTTTGCTACATTTTTGTCATTTTCAAAAAGGCCCCGATTAATAATTTACGCTAAATTTACTCGCTCCTATCTTCCTCGATTCTCGCTGTAGTAGATCTTTGGTCTTTATAATATAGTGAGGCTTGAAAATTGTGCCTCGAGTGGAAAGCGTGCACATAAATAATATTCAGGATATTCCTAATGCCACCAGGAATATTCTGAGGAGCTTCTGGTTGTCAGTAAGATATTATTTATAAATAATACTTTGCTTTTGTATTTTTCTTGTCCTCTCTTCCCATTTTAAATGTCTTTTTTAACATATCGCCCATTTTCGCTCATTTGTTTTCCCCTAGCGAGGATTAATAGGTCAATTAGCTTTTTCTCCAAGTTTATTTCTCGATAAGAATCTAAAGAACTATTAGAAAATGCCATCAACTTTTAAAAAACGAGGTCCTAAATGATAAATCCGAATGATTTATTTTCTTCTGCTCGTTTTCATTAAAATATTTATTTTAAACTTTTCCCTTTGGAAGAGTTCGCAATCAGTTACGACGATACATAAATTTGAGCGATTTATCATGAGGTTTCAAAACGTGAGAGCGATAAAGCAGTTTTTAAAGGAAAACTTTACAAAAATACTAGAATCCTCGCTTTTCGATACGAAAAAATAAATAGCTTTATATTTTTTAATATATCTTAGAGACTCAATATTGACCTATTTTAAGCGAATTTGACCTAAATACATTTTTGACCCAAATCAATAAGGGAAAATTTTTTTATTTTTTAATCTTGATAAAATTTAAAACTTTGACGTTTTTTGGAGTGCTGAGTACAAATTTAATGTTGTTTTTGACGACAAAATTTTTCCTCGGGTAGTTTACTTAGTACCAAAAGCTGTTTTTTGGCGATAACTCGAAAAATATTGGTCCTAATTTTTTTGTATTAATTCCATTGTGTTTCACATGCAATTTTACATAAGAAACGATATCTAATTTTCAAATTTTTAAAAATTCATATCAGGGAAAAACAATTTATTTTTTAATCTGGATAAATTTTGAAACCTTACGGTTTTTTGGGGTGATGAGTACAAATTTAATGTTGTTTTTGACGACAAAATTTTTCCTGGGGTAGTTTACTTAGTACCAAAAGCTGTTTTTTGGCGATAACTCGAAAAATATTGGTCCTAATTTTTTTTAAATTAATTCCATTGTGTTTCTCGTCCAATTTTACATAAGAAACGATATCTAATTTTCAAATTTTTAAAATTCATATCAAGGAAAAAATTTATTTTTAATCTGGATAAATTTGAAACCTTACGGTTTTTTGGGGGTGCTGAGTACAAATTTAATGTTGTTTCGTGACGACAAATGTTTTCCATCGGGTGGTAGTTTACTTAGACTACTCAAAAGCTGTTTTTTGGCGATATACTCGAAAATCTAACATTGCGCCCTATTTTTTCTTTAATGTAATCCATTGTGTTCTCGTCCATTTTAGCATAAGATATCGATATCTAATGTTTTCAAATTTTGTGAAAACTGATTCATATTTTGGGTCTTCCTGACGCCTAGATCTGAGGGTACACGACCGTAAAAGTCATGATGATATTAATTCGACCAATCCAATAGCTGAGCTGTCGGGATATCATGTAAAGAATCGAATAAGTAAGAAAAAATATGTAAAGTAAGTCGTGTATTTAATAGTACTGTGAGACATAGATATTAGATATCTTTTATGAGTTGATCGTCACAAAGTTCAACAGGTCCTCATGTAATCTTAACGTCATATCGTCGACGCAGAGTTGCCGCGTATAGAAAAATCCAACTACCGTCTTACCTAAACCAGTGCCGCTTGAGCTGTGAACTAACCAGTTGCATGTATTCTCACCGTGAGTTATTATACCCTGTGTATGCTCTTTTGGCGTGTCTCGATGGAGTTTTTGCCCGGAGGTAACCCTCTATTCAGCTGGATGAGTAGTGTGTTTTGGCTATAATGCTTTTTGTGTAAACCTGCCTGCTATAGTTGAAACTGTCGATTGCATTGATGGTGTGGGTGTAATTGGACTCGAAACTCGCATAACCCGTTTGATGAATCGCCAGTGAACTTTCAGATTGTGTCGAGTCATCTCTTCTCTTCTTCTTTTATCATCTTCTGATGCTCTTATCGATTCACTAAATAACTGTGCGTCGACTTGTATTAAAATGTAAACGATGTTTTAATGGTTCCACCTAAACTGAGTAAAAGCTGTTTGTGCTTGGGCTACACTATCTCATCCGCTTCATGGAGTTATGCTATTTTTTACTGAAATCACTAGTCGTTGTATTTTCACATCTAAACCGTCAAATATCTCAAGTTCCCTTAATAATTTCGAATTTTCCGATGTCCAGTATGTTTGGGAGATCAGCGTTCAAATTTATCGTTAAAATGATAGTTTTTAGACCATTCATGATGGCCAAAAAGCTCAAACATTAGATTTCGCGAAATTTTGAACAAAGAAAATAAACAGACACGCTCTTTTGCAAAATGTTTTGTAAAAATGAATTTTTGTCGTTGTTTATTGCCATAAAAAAGGGCTTTGTGGTCTATCATGAATGGTTTTAAAACATCCTTTTTTAATGTAAAATTTTAACGCTGATTCCAATCTGGCATCGAAAATATGAAATTATTAGGGAACTTCTTGAATTGAGGGTTTTATGTGAAAAACGTGTTTTCAGTAAAAAAAATCTTTAAAAAATCATAAATCGAGACGGATTTGAGATAGGAAACCCTAGCAAACGGGATTTTACTCAGTTAGGTGTGGCCATTTGTTTTTTTTTTTTTTTTTTTTTTTTTTTTTTTTTTTTTTTTTTTTTTTTTTTTGGGGGGGGGTGACATGCTAAGTCGAACCACCCTGTACATTTTGAAAACCCGTTTTTTTATGCATTTCCGTAAAAGAGAGTCATAAAGTTCTAAATCTATGGAATTGTTCGATCCGTTCCCCTAATGTGGTTTTGTTATTTTTTATAAGGCTTGGGGACTGTTTATCTTTTTTCTGGGAGCGTAACTGTTTTTGAGGGAGGAGGGTAGACAGGATGATATTAGTAGATGTT
>JAGWEN010000044.1:0-146551 GCA_018703685.1 Orius laevigatus
TTATTGCCGTCGGCCCTCCGGAATCCCCTCGGGGTTTCAAATCATTAAAAAACACTTTAGTCCTCATGTGGCCTCAATTTCCCCCATTGATTTTCCTCCCTACATTTCACTCACGTGGGTCAATTTTAGACTACAAAGTGGTATACTTTGAAGAAAAAAACGACCTTTGGAGCTGAAATCTTATTAAGGTCATAATAAAAAAAAATGATAATTCACGTGTATACTAAAAACATCATTGGGCTCAGATTTGAGTTTGGAATATTCCCTACAATATATCTATAAATGTACTGCAAATCACGACATAAAAAACGTGGTGAATTCAGTCGAAAATCGGTTCTGAACCTTTATCCACAGGTAGTCGCGTAGCCCTCGTAAATCAACGTCTTTTTAATTGGGAGCATAACCTGCCTAACTCCGTCTTTGTCCAATTTTTTCTTCAAACTTTTAAAACCGTTCTATCTCAATGGGAAGGGAAAAAGTAAGAAATCCCACTTCCACGCTAGAGGATAAAGGAGGCTTGCCAAAAAAATGATAGGCTGATTGAGAGTCCATCGTCATTAAGAAAATCTTGGAGATTTAGTGTATCAAAATATATGCAATAACTAATAAAGCTAACGTCTCAGCTTTATATGGTTTAATAAAAAACCCCTAAAACCAAACTCCTTTTCAAAATCTATACAAAATTATGGCTTCTTTTTCTTCTGCTGAAATGTCTTCTATTTATTTAGACAAAAAAAAAATCGCTGCAGTGACTTTCCTCTTTTAATGCCTTCTTATTTCAAATAGAAAAATCTCTCCTTCTTTTTGAAACCTTGATGGCATGCAATACATCCGCAAAGTGGCAAATCAGTGTCTGGCTAGTTGGCATGATCAAGGTCCTTATGGTGGGTTCTCGAATCAATTTCAGGCGTCGGTTTAGCTAGACCCCGCCTCACTGTTGTGTCCTGCGGGTTCAAAAACAAAGAATCCCAATGGAAAACGTTTCATTTAATCCCTTTTTTTCAAAAGAAATTTCGTTGAAAAGTTAAACTGCCGAGCGAAAAGCGAAAAATAGGCCAGACGATGAGTGTGCGTAGTCTTTCACGAAAACAATAATTCTATAGAAGGACGAACTTCATTGATTAATGCCTAGGTTGAACATAAAGTGATATTTTGTTAATCGTTCAGTTTTGATTGATAACGAGAAAATAAAACGAAAATCCCTATTTTAATTTCAAAAAAAAACACGCGATCCGATTTTTAAACCAAACAGCTCTTACGCAAAATGCCAATGAAAAGATATTACTAAAAATTAGGATTTTACCTCTTCTTCAATGATTTTTTTCATACATGAGTAGAGAAAAGCAACAAACCTTAAGATTCTTAAGGTTTCTCCAAAAGAAGATTTATTTTATTAGGGTGCGCAGGTTTTTGATTTTACCCATTCTTTTCGCGAATACAATAAACATAAAATAAAACTGGTAAAACTGAACGTGGCCAATCGGCGGGGTCACGGAAGGAGAAAAAAACAAACATCTGAAATTCGTCTTCACTGTGGCAGTCGTCTAAAGGCACAAGGAAAAAAGTTTGAAAAAAACACTTTCTCTTTTGGGAACGTGGAAAGGAACAGACCACACAACAAACTTGTGATTTGATCTTTCCTCAAAAAAGATAATTAAGTAAGGAGATCTGAGGTCCGCGGCACGAAAACGCGGACCTCTCCCGTCCGTTGGTTCCGGAAGTGATGCCCCGTTTCGGAACAATGCATCGCGCGGTTTTTCACGTTCTGTGTCAAACAAAGACAAAGAAAAACAAGAAAATTTTAATTGTCACGCGTCCTATTTTCTGATAGTTTTTCACATTAATTCGGGCCACCGCGAAAATGGCCTACTTTTCCAGAAAATGAAATAAACCACTTTCAATAACAATACTAGACAATTTTAATTATTAAACTTATAACAGAACGAAACTCAATAAACAATAAACTATTTTTGTGTAACCATAGAAAAAAATTTTATTCTTACTCTTTAGGAGGAACAAGTCTTAAGGAAAGCTAAAATAAACAGGGAAAACCGTAACAACTTTTATTTATAACAATTAAAAGGTTGTAAGCATGTCGAAGACAATTATGATTTAAGAAAATTAGCAATTAAAATTAAGGGTAGGAAGTACTTACAATTTTTTTGTCACCAATATTTTTATTTCAATTAGTTTGCAAAAAAGAATGGATTAAATTTAATAAACTCGCATATCTGAGTATGATACGGGTGTCCCCCATAGATGGTCCTCATCAATCATGAAAAACGAAAGTGGCACCAATAAAAATGTGAAGTTGAGGGCGTGTAGAGAGCTCTGGACCACATTTTTTCCTCTTCTTGGGCGTGTGTGAAATTTTGAACTGAGATGGGGGTGTAGGTGGGGAGGAAGGTGTCTCCTTCTTTCCTCTGGAATTTCCGCACTCCCAGAATCGTCACACTCAATTCGAGGTCCGATTTGATTTTCGTCGCAGGAAAATCCTATTTTCTCTTTCGGGGCCCTCTTGTTGTTTTCCGCCCTCCAATTTCTCCTTCGCCATAAAGGCAACCCTTCGCGCGGAAGGGCCGAAAGCAGGTCCTCTACACTACCTTCCCACCGGCCTCGCTTCTCCCAAGCCACTGGGTAGAGAAGAAAAAGCCCTTTCCGAGAAACACTGTTCTTCTTTCGGAGACTCCAACTTGATTCGAAGGCATCTCTTCGAGAGGCGAGCGGCTCCGCTTATCTTGTGTTCTTTTGCGGGCGGAGCTTGGCCGCCGAGAACGTCCTTTTCTAAAAAACTATCACTGCCTGGAACGAGGCTTCTACGGACCGACGCCTTACGTAACTTTAACGCCAACGGCCAACAACTTTCTCTTGAAACTTACGATGAGCCCGAACGGTCTTGGATCGTCCTGCGTGAGTATGGCATGACGTGCCCCCCTACGCTAACACGAAGACATCACCTAAAACCCAGACCGGTCCGTTACGAATAAGCGGCCCCTTTGTGAGGCTACGGTTCCCATACGTGTCGCGCGAAGATTGCATTCTCCGAAAACACGTGCCGACCTCCGTTCTGCACGACGAACAGCAAACTTTATTTGGTCTCTGAGGCAAAACACCGCAGGGACATAGTCCCCTCAATGACCAACAGCTACCACACCTACGCAAAGCCCAAAGGACAAGCTACCGACCACCCGACCACCCCCACCCGCAAAACCAAACCCCCTCGCTCGTCGGCCACACCCCTCGATCCGATACAAAGATCCATCCCCTCCTAAAACCGTTCTAGCGCCCACGAACTTCCGATTTCCCGGTCAAACCGTTCTGACAGAGAGACGTTTCCTGGATTCAAGCGATCACAAAGAGGACATTAAAGATCGAACAAATTCGGGCCTAATCGAATTAATTCAAACAAGTTTAAAAAAAAAAAAAACAAATAAAAAACAAATAAAAATGAAAAAAAAGTTTCATCTAAAAATCAAATAAAAGAATTTATAAAATCAAAATAAAAAAACGTCTTTTTTATTAGGAGTACAATCCTGGATTCTCATTAATATTATACTCAATCGTCGTCGGAAAACAGATTGACAAGCTCTAGTTTAAAGAAGTTGGCGCGTTTATTTTGTTACCTTTTGTCATAGATTTAATATGCCCCTTTTATTCATATTTTTTTTTTCCATACAGTTTGTCCTTTTCTTTTTTCTTTCGTACTTTGTCCCGCCGCGGTCAACCCGGCGGCCGCCGGAATCAAATCCACAAAGAGCGGTTTTCGGGCCTATATCTATAGAAGGCGGCGGGATCGATGTTGTTTGGATGTGAATAAGATTACAAAAAGAAGAGCCAAAACAAAGTCCGGTTTTCGGTTTTTTTTTCGGCTATGATCTAAAGAAGGCCGGGCGAGAAGCGGGGAGATCCGATGTTCGTTTTCCTCATAAATAAGCAAATCGTTGTTGAACACGAAGGTTGCACACCATTCCGCCGTTTCCTTTCCGTCCTATTTCCGTCTTCCCGGCTGTTCGGACGCAAAAGGGTATGGAGTTTCGTTTTTGTAGCCAGGGCGTACGTACGGAAGGGTTCCGACAACCGAAACGAAAACGGTGACGCAGGACTCCACTAACCCAAAGGCCAACAAGAAAAACAAACAGTAACACACACCACAAAAAATGGCAATGACTTTCATCATATAATCTTTTCCCGAAGCTCCCCAAGAGGCAGGGCCTTCAGCTTTCAATCTTCCATTCAGTCACTCATCGCTTCCAGCTTCCCACTCCAGGGCATATGGTGAAGATACGTTGCGATGGTGCCAATAAACAGGCTCAGGGCATTTTGTCTCCTAACCATACTTGTTAAGGTAATTAAATCAACCAGAACGAAATCAACAATAAACGCTCTAGTTGCAGGGCTGTGAACATCGGTTTGGTGTAGACACTCAAAATCAAAATCAGATTTTTTAATGGATTTCCCGAAGGAAAGTAGGCTATTGGGTTATACACTTTTCCATTCCGAATTTTTAGGGGAAAAAAATGTTAAAAAAATAAAATCGTCACTAAAATAAATTACATATGGTTTAAAAAATAAAGAATCCCTCAAATAATAATCTTAATTTATTATTCCTAAGGGTTGGAATATACAAATAATATAATTTTTTTTTTTTAAGTTTTATAAAGTAATCGGTCCTGGGAGCTTGCCCAAGACACACAACTTTCTCAAAAGGTCTACAGAATTTCGGGGGATCCATAAATTTCATCACAACCAAACACATTATAAATTTAATTAGTTAATAATTAATTCTATATAGATAAAATTTTTTTTGTTTTCTTCAACCCTTCATTTCTTCCCTTCCTCAGGAGCCAGGATTTTACCAAGTCCATAACTTGAATTTGATTGATCATTTTTTGTGAAATGGGACAATTTCACAACTTAAAAGAAAAAAACCACATTATCTTACCCCCTAGATTAGTTACATTAAATAATTAATTTAAAAAAATTTTTTTTAAAGAAAAAAAAAAATTTTTTTTTTTTTTATGTTTTTTTTTTTTTTTTTTTTTTGCCATATAACTTATTTGGTGATAATTTTTTTATGACAATGGACTAATATTTTCGCCTGAATTTTCAGCCTCAAACCTCAATATAATTACCTAATTAGTTAATTAATTAAATTAATTCTAAAGTTTTTGAATTTTTTTTATTTTTTTTTTTTTTTTGTTTTTGGCAAGTTTTTTTTTTTTTTTTTTTTTTTTTTATTTTGACAATCTCGTAACTCATGAATTTGGTGATAATTTTGTAATCAACAATGTTGGAAAAATTCAAGAGGCGCTAAAGTTTAATTAGCCTCATATTACCTAATTACAATACTTACATAATTAATTAACATAATTAGTTAATGACACATTTAAATCGGGAGCACGTGATGATTATTGTGATGTGTTAAAGAAATTTGGTGGAAGCTCTCGTATCGGACCGGTAGAAAGGCCGTAGCACATTTTTGTTTTGCAAACTTTAGACAAACATATCTTCCGCCATCTTGTCCCGAATTTCAAAATCGCTCGTCGACATCGGTGACGACTCATCCGTCACTTTGTTCAGAAACCATGAAAGGAAGGATGTGCTGTGAAAATTTTCGTGAAAATCCGATGACAGATTGTGGCCAGTGATGTGTGTTCGCGGGTTTTCCTGTGAAAAAAAAAATAGTCGGGGTGGGCGGGAGTCTACGGAGCGGGCCGGATAGAACGTGGTGGGGGGCCCGCGGACCGGCCAGGCGCACCACAGACAAAGTCATGTCCGACAAAGATCGAAGTCAGTTTGACCCTAGCGGGGTCCTGGAAGACCCTTCCCCCCAAGACAACCCCGAAACCGAAACGGCGTAATACAATAACTTCTCTTTGCTAAGTTAAAAATCGATCAGAAAATTGGTAGGACAGCTAAAACAATTGAGTAAAAAAATGGAGGAGAAAACATTGCCGGGGACAAAAAAATCGTGCGAAAAAAAGAAAAGAAATAGGACAGACGGGGGACACGGGGCGGGGGGGCGGGGGCCGGGCGTCGCTTTTCTTTATGTTGTCCGAAAAAAAGAAGGGAATCAACAAGGTGGGCGTCAGATTGACCCATACGAACAGCATAAAGAAGCCGGAGTGAAAGCAGGCTATTTGGGGGTCGGCCTCAACCGGGAGGCTTTTATTCATAACTCGTAATAAAAATTAATTTTTTTTTTTTTTTTTTTTTAATTTAGTCGACGCCAGGATTTTTTTTTCAAAATCGATCAAAAATAGTATAAAACATTATTTCCTGTTTTAACACGCCCGGATTTTTTCCGCTGGAAAAAAAAAAAAAAAAAAAAATTGCTCTTATTCTTGTTTTCTTTCTACTTCTTGAACTTGACCTTTCTTTCTTTATATTTATTTTTCTAACCTTCCCATGTTAGCAAATCAATTTCTTTTTCGTTTATAACATTTAAAATAATGGACTTACTACTTGATATCGTCGTTGATTAGGTACAATCACGCGGACCAGAACAGACGGGGTGGCTTGAATCTTGATCTGAAGAGGAAGGATCTAAGTGGGTTTCCGCCTTGATATCCAGGACAGGCAAACCAAGAGCCAAAATCACACCCTAAAATCTTCGCTTACTCGCAGAACCAACTGTCCCAAGTTATCATTCTTCTTTTTTCCGATGTTCCTAAGTATAAGTTCCTACAAATGAATTTCTCTTTCCTGGTTTCTTCGCTCTTCCTTCTGCCAACATGCTATTTGAATTTTTGGAAGGGCTATAATAAACGATTACACTGAATAGTTTCTATATCTTTTCCATATGTGCGTTTCTGTTGGGGCCGTGAAAATTAGGTTTCAAAGCCTTCCTCCCCGCAATACTTCCACATGGTGGTCTATTTACTTCACAATCAGTCATTCAACACGCATTTTATCACATAAAAGCGCTTTTGGCAGAGAGCAACAGGCTATTATAGTGGATTTGTTCGACTGCAAAACGTTTCTTTCGGCTTGTTTCATTTCATTTTCAAATACAAAATGCCTTCCAAGATTAATTCTACCTTCCGACTTACTTGAATCTTTGTCCTGAAGGAGTCTCGTCTCTTTTTGGGTGCTCGATGTCACACGCGCGCGAAGAACACAGCCGCTCTCAAATTATCACGCAAGCATTCTACTATGACTTACAGACCCATACGTGAACTAATCTAAGGTTTCAAACACATTGATTACAAAAACCTCAGACACATAGAAAGTTTATAGGAAAAATTGACAAGTGGATCCAAAGTTTCATATTATGTGTATTTATACATATAGGAAGAACAAGTAGTCGATTCAACTAATTACTTTATTCCGTCAATTATAAAAGGGATGGTAAGTCCTAAAATTGCAGTTGTCAGAACGTTGTCGCGTATTTCATATGTTCTTTGTTGAGTTTGGCGTTGGTCGAGTTCGCCCGGGGTACAGTCGAATGGTCTATGTGCTACCAGTGTTTTCCTAAGCCGATGGTTTATGCTGCTGTCTGTGTGGTTCCTGGTCGCCAAACATGACGGTTATAGCGGTTTTATTAATGACGAGATCGGTCATGCAAGTTATACATGATAAGATACGCAGCTGTGTGAAAACAAGGCGAGCAAGGTACTTGTCTGGGAACCACATGACAACTGATTCAAGATATATACCAAGGCTAGTCTGCACACGTGATAATACATAGCAAATGTGGCTCTCGGGTTCTGAAATACGACCACATGAGTAGGAGTGATGTTATATCCGGTAACCGCAAAAAAATTCAATCGAGTTTACGCAGAAACACGTGCTACGGAGGTTTTGGAAAGAACGCGGGACATAAAAAAATGGACTATAAGCAATTCTGTGTGCTTTCATGCATAAATTCGTAACCATAACGTCGGAATCTGGAAAGTTCGAAATTTTACGACGAAGATCAGGGTGGGGGTTGATGTCTGGCTCAGAGAATACAACTTTGAGTAACGCAGGCTTACGATAAGAACTATCGGAACGACAGAGCCTTCTGCCGCAAACCTTCGAAATCGAACGTGGAGGGGTTGGAACCGAGTTCACACTACACACTGTATCATTTTATTTCGGGGTTAAAGGTTGTCGCTATTTGGCTGCGAAATGAGTTGAGTAGGAGCCTCAGTAGGTTCAAAGGGTGTGATGTCTTTAGAGGCTTGAATCTGAGGTTATATCTTAAAAAGATCTGATATTCTAGGGCTAGCGGAGAATCTGTGGCTTACCCGAGCGAGGGGGAAGAGAGGGGAGGGGAGCAAGAGATGAACATGATGCCGTGCATGGAAGAGGAGAGGAGAAGAGGGTTCTTTAGGGAGAAGCGGTATGAAAACACACAAAAAGTAAAAAAAAAAGGAAAAAAAAAAAAAAAACAAAAAAAAAATAAAACAAAAAAAAAAATAAAACCACCAAACACAACGAACAAATCAAAAACAAACCAAAAAACAACCCAACACAAAAACCAAGTAATCAGTACAAGAAATACAAAACACGCGCCAACTGCACACCAACAAAACTTAAAAAAATTAAAAATCAAAAACACCAAACACCAACCAACAAAATTTCTACCAAAAATCAACCAAACAACCAAACAAAAAAAATTTTTTTTTTTTGTCAAGATTTCTTAACATTAGTGAAAATAAAGTCAAGATTTCTTCTCTCAATAAACGGTGTCCCATTTTTGATCCTCCTAGACGTCCTCTCCATCGAACTGTGGATTCCACATCTTTCCCATGCTCTATGGTATGGAAGTTGTAAAAAAGAAAAAAAAATTTTTTTGTCAATTTGTTAACATTAGTAAAAAATCAAGATTTCCTACGTCCTCCTATTTAATTACATCCTCTTGTACAAAAACCACTCTCAGTCGAAAATTATTTTTGAGCTATTGGTGAAGGCACGATGGAAGAAATGAGCATTTTTATTATTTTGGTTTTGTTCTTCCATTTCAGCCACAGCAAGAGGGTATGAATACGTATTACTTTTTTAATAACCTAAATATTAATAGATAGCAATTGCAAATCTTGAAAACGTCGATAACTGTGCAGATTGGATGATAAAATATCCGAATTATGAAAAAGAGCTTAATTATTACACAAACGTCACCATAACCAAAAACAAGCTCTCGCAAGTCGCTAACGGTCACATGTTTGTCAATTACGGGACCAACAAAGTTCCAGTATGACGTACAAAATCAGTGTTGCCAACTTAACATCTTTTACAGACGGTCGCCACATTGAAGCGATGTTTAACAAAACAGGATGACAACTGCGAAAATTTTTTGAGCATGAAATTTAAAGATTTATGTTTCGTGTTCACTGAAGGAGGGCAGGTGTATTCGCCTGCTATGAAGGCATTTCATCCTCAAATAAAATGCCCTTTTGTCAAGGTAATTAAGTTTTAGTGGGCACTTCAAAAAATTTTTCAGGGTCAACATTTTTTAGTTCAAAATGCAACCGTTGATGGAAACGAAGCTTTAAAAATGCTTAAATACGTTCCGAATGTTTTTGGCTATTTTTGGATACTTCGACTCGAATCTATGATCAAAGGTGTCTCTTTTTGGTGCACCGAAGTCACAGTGAAACTCCACGAAATAAAAACTCGTCAATAAAAATGTTTCACTAAAAAAAAATTGTAATATCAAGTATACAGTAAATATACATAGTAATTATACATGACACATAAAAAGTCTTAGTTTGAGGACTGCCAGCGGAACTTAAGATAAGCGAGTTGATTGACCAGATGAAGCAGGTTAGTCTTCGACCGGCAGAGCTTTTGGCCTATTCCTTTTCGAGTACGCTGCCGTGTTGTTCCTTACTTTTGGTTTCGGATGTTCGAGCGCTTCGAGCTCTTCGTCAGTCAAAATCCCTTTGTACCAGTCGCGGCTGAAAAATTTGTCGATTAGCACATTCGATATGGCACGATTCGATGACTGAAACGTCAAATGGTCGTAACTTACACAATTTTATACCGATTGATTCGATTCTTAAGCCGATATGAAGCTCTTTAGAATAGCTTTCCAACGGTATAAATATCGATAAAATCGGTAGAAAATTGTCGAAGTCAGAAAGTGTTAATTTTGAAGTTTACCATTCAGGTACGTTTCTAGGCCAGTCGCAACTGCCGGACTTTTCGTTGAAAACTTGGCCCCTTTTGCATCCGTTTCTCCTCGGCGTTTCTCCGTTGATGCAGACGTAGAAGAATTGGCAGTCCTCGGCGTCTGGATAACGTGGATGCTGCTGTCCGATGGTCATATCAACTTTTGGGCATTCGAATTTGAACACCTCTGAAACAAAAACGGTTTCGATTAAAATTCGAAAGCGGATTCCCCTGAAGACGAAAAGCATCGACACTACTGTGAGAAGCTCAACACTACTATGTGCTTAGTCCATAATTTTCTCACATCCTTGCACGTTGAATTTTGATTTTCCTTATTTTTAGCCATTTGCTCTTCAACGGCTTGTTCGGCTATTCTCTCATAATAACGCAAATCGGGAACACCTTCGACCCCTTCATTCTTTTTCTCTGGGTTGTTCATTTGCTTCACGTATTCTTTGATATATCCATCTAAGACATCGTAGTCTCTTCGTTTCATTTCAGCACTTCCGGAATCTGGAGCGGAGTCGGCAAATTCGGCAAATTCCGCATCGAAATTGGCAAAAGATGGGTCTTCATAGGAGCCATCGTCTTCGTATGAGTCGTATCCTTCATCGTAATCTTCTTCTGATTCCGAATAGTCTTCACCTTCATCTTCATAGCTTGCTGAAGATTCTTCATCGTCTTTCCAGAACGAAAGACGCTTTTCTCTTTTCTTATCCTCTCCTCCACCATCATCAACCCTTTTTGCTAAAAAATCTCACGTTAAAATCCCTGATTGCACAACTTTTCGACTGAAAAAGACTTTACGCCCTAAAAAACCTGAAATTTTTTTATAAACTTTCCATAAAGAAATTACATTTTTTGTTCAGCTCTATTAATTGGAAGTATTAAAAGAAAATGTTTGCATCATAATAAAACGCTTCATTGGCTCTAAACGGTGGATGAACAGACCAACAATCTAGCCCAGTATTAGAGGGGGGAAAGATGCTTACCTTCGCTTGAGCAATGCTTCTTTTTAGCTTCGTCGGGCCAGGTGCAGATTCCGGTTTTTTCGTTGTAGACGAGACCATCTGGGCAGGTGATCATGTTGAATTTGCCGTCGACGCAGAAGTAGAATTTGTTACACACTTTGGGGTCTTCGTGTGAGAAATATCCGTTTTGGCGGCGGCAATGAGTCGTAGGTTTTGGTTCCTCTGAAATTAAAATGTTTTGTTTAGATTTTTGGATGATAGAAGAGTTTCTGAATACCAATATGACAATCTTAATATTATTCCGAATATCCAGACTACCACCCTCTGAATATTCTAAATACCAATATGAATACTGTGAATACAGCACTGAATACTGCTGAACATATTCTTTGATATATCCGCCTAAGACGTCGTAGTCTCTCTTTTTTTTTTTTCATTTAAGCACTTCCGAATCTGGAGCGGAGTCGGAAAATTCAGCAAATTCATTCGTCATACCACTATGATACTCTGAATACCACCCAGAGGCCCTGAATACCACCCAGAGGCTCTGAATACCACCAAGAGGCTCTGAATACCACCCAGAGGCTCTGAATACCACCCAGAGGCTCTGAATACCACCCAGAGGCTCTGAATACCACCCAAAGACTCTGATTCTCTGAATACCGCCCAGATACTCTGAATAGCACCCTGATATTCCAAATATCGCCTTGAATAACCTGATAAACACCATCTGAATACCACGATCGCCACACTCTGAATACCCTAATAGCCAGCCACCCTTATACCCTGATCACCGACCACTGAATACCCTGATCACCGAATACCCTGATCACTGACCACTGAATACCCGATCACCGAATACCCTGATCACTGACCACTGAATTCCCTGATCACTGAATAATCTGATCGCCATCCTCTGGATACTCTGATTGCCGCCCATAGAGTATGCATTCTGAATAACATCCTGATCCTCTGAATATCACCCTGAACACCCTAATCACCATCCTAATACCAAATATGTATGTACCTAGCAGTCTCATTGTATGGACTCACATCATGCACTCACGTCAATATTTGGACCTTGCTTTTTATGTCCTAACGGAACGTTTCCCGCCCAAGTACCCTGACTTACGGAGTTGAGATCGTTGGGAGCAGTCGATGTTGAAAGGGAGGTCGCATTTCTCATGTTGGATGCTGAAATCGTTGAAGACCATACCGTCCGGGCATAGTTTTTCCGTAATGACCCCTTCTCGACATTCGTAGTACTTGTCACACTGGTATCCGTCGGCGAAGAATCCGTTCGGCTCAGGGCACTCGTCCGTCAAATCGCCGGACGTTTCGTGATGCTCTTCGTGGTGTCTTTTCGAATCGCCTTGATTCTTCCGAGCCCCAAAAACGCCGACCGCTAAATCAAATAAAATCTCAAGGTAATCATTGTGACAGACTTTCACTTCTAAATTAGTCACTTTTACTTTTTCTCAAGGCTCCTTTTGTTTTCCATCGTACCATCTTTCGATGTCAAACTATAACGGGAGCAAACCCGAACACCACTCGCCAACCATGAGCATTCAAATGCCCATAACTTCCCTAATTATTGACCGATTTTATCGATATTTATACCGTTTGAAAGCTATTTTAAAGACCTTATCAATAAAATCGTTCAAAAATTGTCAGGTTCAGTCATGAAATCATGTAGCGAAGGTGCCCGAGCCATCCCGGCGATGCAACCACCCTATGCCAGGAAAAAGCCAACTTTTCAAAATAACAAACGACTACACACTTCGATAATGAATTATCAAGCCTATCGATCGTTTTTGAGCACAGTTAAACGGGAAGGATTTCTCGGAAATCATAACGGGAAAAGGGTGCGACAGCCTTGGCATAAGAAGTTTTCCTTGGCCGGTTCTCGGTAAATTAGCGAAAGACACGCCCAAGGATCTTCAAAATCGATGTACCGGAAGAAGGAATGAAATATATTTCCTTATTTCCTTCAAGTCTGCAGAGTGGCAACAATTACGTCTTATGAAGAATTTTTGGCAATTCTCACAATTTCAGTTTTCTCTCAAGAAATCAGCAGTTTTTGGACCTCTAGCGGTATCCATTGACAAAGAGGGCAGGTTCTCAGCTTCCTGAGAACCAATTGCATTGAAAATTGGCTCATATTTTCATATGACATGAAAAAGTCCTATGGAACGAAGGTTTGAAGTTTCTGGTGGGCGTTTTTGTCTTTAAGCTTCTAGAAGAGACCTAGTGAAGTTTTTGGGTATTGACAAACGAATTGGAAAGTAAATTTTTATCGAAATTTGTGGATAGCGTGACCGAAGACGATATTTTGAGAAAGCTAGTAAACTGGTTGAAGTTGTTAACAAGTTTAAACAGCGGATCAGGGACGCGTTCGAAGAAAGCCTTTCCAATTCATTTAAGTTTCTTGAAGGAAGAAATTAGGAAATGCTTTTTCTTCGTGAAAATTTTAACAAGAAAAAAAAATACAATGCTCGATATTTTGATGGGATTACATAATTTTGACCAAAATCAGAGAAAAGGTTTTCAATAGTTTCAAAAGGCGTTACAAAACCGCCTTCGCAATTACGGTTATGAAAAGAAAAAATTTCCAGTTTCGGAATTTTCGTGATGCTTTGCATGTGAAATTTTTGAGGACTTACCAAAAAATGCGACGAAGGCGAGACGAAGAAAGTTTGAAAGCATTACGGAGACTGAAGGTGTTTGACCTTCACGGGCGTCTTTTAAAAAGAGACGGGGAGATTCTTAAGGAGACCTCCCCCACCAAAATCGTTTGCAAGAGATCCCATTACGTGCCAGTTCAATGAGTTTTACCGCACAGGCGAGTATGAAAAAGGGGAGTTTAAGACACAAAATGCAATTTGAGAGCAAAAAAATTTATAACCTCTTAATTTAAAAAGAAATTGCTTCAAAACATGATGAAACTTGCAGTCCTCGTTGCTAATAGGTTAGGTTTGAAGGAGGAACAAGAGTGGAGGACACGAAAAGGAAGCTTTTCTAAGGCAACCATGAAAGATGGAGATCTCGGACTTACCAAAACTTTAAAATGTTCCTCAGTTTATTACCTAAAAAACGAGACTAATACCTAGAGAGCCATAAATGAATAGTAAAATGGATACATCAAAAATCGGCCCTAAAAAAGGGCCAACTTTGACCATCGATATCTCCTGAACGGCTGGACCGATTTTGACTCTCGAAAGCTCATTAGACGCAGAATTTAATAATCTTTCTTTTTTTACTTCGTGGTTAAATCGCTAAAACGCACCGTTTTTCCGCTAGAGGTCAAAAACTGAATAGTGCCGATTTCGGCTGAGTTTTTTCAATATGACGAACGAAACACAGGGGGGAGGATGATGCAAACTTTGGATTTAGGATGCCCTTGTGGTGCTAAACAAGATAAAATCATAAAATACTAAATAGGGCACCTTTTTGCAGTATAAAACCCTCCTTCTCTTGGACTAGATCGACTTGAAATTCCGCACAGATCATCCTTGATATAAAACGAAGACGTCCTCAAAATTTCAAGTCGATCATTCCACAAGGAGCTTATGAGTTAACTCTTTGTACAGTGTATGTAAAAGCCCTAAAAATTTCAAGTTCAGTCCACAGGAGGTGAGAAAACATCCATTCTGAGAGGAATGTACAAAACAAATTTTCTCCATGATTACCCACATCTTTATTTATTTAAAAAAATATAACTTTAAAGTTTGCAAATTATTTTATATTTTGGATTTTGAAACAGTCTCATACAAGTCGGTTCTTTTTTGTATAAAAACTGGAATCTGTTCTCTCATCTGAGTGCATTCTTCAAGATTGATTTCAGCGAAAACTGTTTTTTCGTCAGTTTTAGCATCGACGATTACTTTCCCCCAAGGACTCACGATGATAGAATGACCATAAGAGATATAATCGGCCTTTTCATCGGGTGCTTGGGCAGCAGCGGCGACGAAAACTTGATTATCGACGGCTCTAGCACGTGCTAAGAGCTCCCAGTGTAAAGGCCCAGTTGTCCGATTGAAACATCCAGGATAAATCAGCATATCAATACCTAATGAATTTTCATATTTTAAGGTCTACAGATAAGCATACAAACCTTCTTTTCTATATACGTTCGCTAGTTCACCAAATCTCATATCGTAGCAGATGCCAAGTCCAATTTTGCAATCGCCCATTTTAAATGTCGTCAATTTCTCTCCTTGAGTCAAGACTTCAGATTCAAAAAACGTCATTTTACCTGGGATGTCAATGTTGAATAAATGGGTCTAAAAATTTAACCATGTCATTGTTAGGAAAAGAATATTAAAAATACCTTTCTGTATTTTCCAATCAATTTACCAAGAGGATCCCATACAGTACATGTATTGTAAATTTTCTGCCCGTCCCTTTCTGGAATGGAGCCGCCGACTAAAAAAATCGAGTTTTCTTTTGCAGATTCGGATAACGCTTTGCATGTTTCGCCATCGGGTACTTGTTCAGCATATTCAGGGAAGAAGCCTTGAAAAAATTGTATTTTAAAATTTTACAGCCCTATATGGTACTCACGTGTTCCATAAGGGCTGTTGAAGCATTCGGGAAGGACAACCAATGATGACCCCTCATGTTTCGCTTTGGAAATCATATTTAATGCCTTTTTTATGTTCGCAACTTTGTCCTTTCCAACTTTCATCTGGACAAGGGCCATTTTAAAAACTAAAAACAAGGAAATCAACACATGCCACACGCTCTATTTTCTGTAATTCTTACTTCTTTGTATATTAGACATTATTCTTCTTTCTCCAATCTCGAGCAGGATGAAAATGCCAATTAATGAACTAAATTAACAAGCCAAAGACGTAATTTCGGTTATCATGACAAGGTTGATGATAACACGAGATAAGAATGATAACAGATAAGCAACCAGGCTTGCGTACAGTTCTACCAACCTAAGCGCACCAAATAGTAAATTAAGAAGAGAATAAACTAAAACTTCAATTTATTCAAGATTTATTAACATAATCGATCCTAAAAACTAGTTAACAATAATGAAATCATTTTTCAGTTTGATTGTTTTCTTCTAAGTCTTGATCGTTCCGTTTTTCTTCTTTCTCGGCTTCTTTTTCTTCATTTTCGGCTTCTTTTTGAAGGAAATCTTCCCATTTCTTTAGCCTTTCGTTTATTTCAGCTTCAGTCTCTACAATTCTGAAAAAGAAGACAAAGGATTATAAAAATTGATTTTATTCCGTTTTGTACTTGTATTTTGTTTTTCCGTCCCAGGTTTCTGCGGTAATTTGCCTCTTTCCGAACCACCGACCGTTCAGGAGTTGAACGCAAGCATCGGCAGCTTCGGCTTCTTTGAATATGACTTGGGCAACACCTTCAGGATGTTTCTGAAAATTTGAAAAGTGACATGGATTTTTAAAATTAGTAAAAGACTTACATCGTACAAAGTGACTTTTCTGACTTCTCCGCATTTGAGGCATTCTTCTCGCAAATCTTGTTGGAATTCAAGTATGAGGCCAACATCGCGGTCGAAAGCTGCTGGGTCGAATAGATTTTTAACGATGATGATCCTCTCGTTTTTAGATCGCTCTCCTCTCATTTTTTCCGGCCTCCAATCGAATAATCTTAAAATTTAAATGATTAAAATTGTTTTACTAAACGACGATGTACTTTTCTTGGATCTTTTTCATTTTCTCGATGTCCTTCTTTCGCTTCTTCCTCGGTTTGAGCGACGGATCGTAGGAGCCGCCTTTCATCGTGAATTTCGCTCGCTCGACTTTAATCTTTTTCCCTTTGAAATCGTAACCGTCGAGCACATTTAGAGCCAGTTGAACGGATTCGACCTGAAAAATTAAAGAAAAATTCAATTATTGTTGTTCTTTACATTGAGTATCAAAAATTAATACATTTTCAAGTAGAGAACCTAAACAGCAAGATAGGGAGTAGTAAAGCAGCTAAAAACTCCATAATTTACTCTAAAAGGCAAATTAGCCTAAAAACTTCAAGATTTACTTAAAACCGACAATTCACCATCAAAAAACTTCCCAACCTTCCATCACGACCCTCCCATACCCTCATCACCCCATCTACCATCCTTGACGCTCCTCCCATAAGACCAACCTTCCATCATTTTTCCATCATGTTTCCACCACTCCAACCATCCATCACATCCCCTCTCCAGCCCAAACCTTCCATAGCAAAACCCCAAACACCCAACCTTCCTTTATATACCCACCACCTTCTACCGCCTCCTCACTCTCATCACGTCCTCTACCCTCCTTGACCCTCCCCCCATCAACCCCAAACTTCCTTACATCTCCCGCCACCCATACCATCCATCACATCCCCCCACTACCCACACCTTCCTTTACATCCCCCACCACCCCTAACCCCCATACTCTCACACCTCCTCTACCCTCCTTGACCATCCCCCCTCAACATCAATCTTCCATCACTTCCAGCAGAACCCCCAACCATCCATTACATCCCCCACAACACCTTAACCTTTCATCACATCCCCCACCACCCCTAACCTAACTTAACCTCTCCTCCTCTCTAATTATCTTCCCAATATTCCTGGACCCACTCCCACCTCCCCTAACGTCTTCCCCACCCCTTCCCAAAATCGCGACTTCGAGGTTAATAAAACTTCCTTAATTTTTTGGAATTTTAAGTTGGCAACGCTGCCCATAAATGCCAATTTTTCCACAGCCTGACCGATGCTGACGCACTGAGGATGACAACATGCCTCAAGGCGGGAAAAAGCCTCGAAACTCGTAAAACGTGCTCCGACACGTTTTTCTAAAAGAGGAAACACCGCTAACGATTTTCGATTATGAAAAAGGGCTTGGCATTTACCCAGGAGCGTTTCTCTTCAAATGTCGTCTATTCGCTCAGACTTCCAAGACGAGAAAGAAGGGATCAGCCACCCCCACCATTCAAGTACGGAGGAGGAAAAAAAAAAGTTGAAATAAAAACCAAACCCCGCGTTATTCTGAAGAAATAAGCCGGGACCGCGGCATGTAAGCCGCACAAGAACTCAGGACATGTTCACGATGAAAGCCATCTATTTATCAATCATTTTCTACGCTACTGCACAAGGACAGTACGGTAAGAAATTCTTTTTAATAGCCACAAAAAAAAGACTAATCACATAATTATAGGCTAACAAACGATCGTTGACGTTCAAATTACTTAAAACAACATCACCGTTTTATTATTTGCAATATTCAAATTGCGTATTAATTATAGTGATAAAATCTTATGTCCCATGCCAAAAATTTCCCGAAGAGAATGATCTAAGGACGTCATAAAGACGTCATATTTTCAGGTGACACACGCTATGAAGTCATTGTCAGGGATAAAAATCGGTGGAGATGTAAATTTGCTTTTGTTGGCTTGAAAAGTGCGAACCTGTGATGGGGTTACTTCGTATAGGTTTCCTCGGCTCCCTGGGGAACGATTGACTTACGCACTAAAAATTTCAAGTCGATCGATCAAAATATGGTCGAGAAACGGCAATAAGCGTCTATTCTGATGATAGCTACTCGAACAGGGTACTCGTTACAGGATTGACGGGGAAGGCTACCCGTGTGTTTCAAAACTGGTTTTAGCTGTCTTGGCCTATCTTTTAACACACAGAAAAAGTGGGAAAACCTTTCTTTTTGTCGTTTTCCAGAGGGGTTCCAGTTTTTATCGTAAAACGAGTAGACCTACCAGTATGGTGTTATGAGAACTGTTAGACCTACACGTGTCGTGTCAGGAGAACGGGTAGACCTAAACGTGTCGTGTCATGAGAACGGGTAGACCTACACGTGTCGTGTCATGAGAACGTGTAGACCTACACGTGTCGTGTCATGAGAACGGGTAGACCTACACGTGTCGTGTCATGAGAACGGGTAGACCTACACGTGTCGTGTCATGAGAACGGGTAAACCGAAAACGGTTGCTGAAACTCCAACTTTCAGCACGGCGAGAGTATGAGGGGTGGGGGTGAGATGGAAGTTTTCATCTAGCACAGCTCCAGACTTCAGTCAGGGCTTTCTTCAATACGGCCCATTTTAATATTTCAAAAATCGTCTCTTTTGCTAGTGGGCAACTTATCAATCCAGTATCAACGTGAATTCCAAGAATGGCAGAGCTTGTGAAACCTGTCGATCACTTCCTAAAGATAACCGGTCGAAGAAAAATGTGCGATTTCACACTTTTTAAGGGTCCACTTCCGACAGATTCTAATGCAACCAATTGACCTCGCATCCGTCAACAGCGCTTTTATTTGATAATGTACTTCGCTGACCCTGCATCCATCCCAAGGCTAGAAGTACGTCACATTAGACACGAAACGTTAAACACATTAGAGACAACGACCAGGGCCTGAGAAAAAAAAACTGTTTTAACTAGTCCGATAAGACTTGCAGCCATAGGGCCTAATTACAAACAAATGTCGAAAGGTAAGTTCGTAAAGAAAGACTCAAAAAATTATCTTCAACTTGTAGTTCTGCAGCACACTGACGTCATAAGACTTAAAATTTGATTTCGTGAGTTAGCCAGGGGCAGTGACAATGATAAACAACTTTTTGTAAACTCGATTTTTTAAGAAAGCCCAGACAATGCGGGAGTTGAATTGATATGCAAAAGAATTCAATAGGATTTGACCTTGGCCTAGTCCAAAGAAATGAATTGTGAAGGGTTATTTAGATGGTTGATGAGGTAGAAAAAATAGCGAAAAGCTTACGTGTTCCGTACACACACCCAAAATCGTAATCTTGAACGTTTATTTTTAAACTACGGCCTTTTGTTTTTTATGGCATCGAAAACGTGAAGAAAAAATTTACGACTTCCGTCGGCGAATAAGCAAAAAAAAAGGTTCAAAAAAGGTTTTTTTAATTCAAGAATTAAACAAAACAGGTGCAAATTCGAAGAAATAGACGGTTCTTAAGAATCGTGAACCCAAATAAAGAAGGTTTGAAGGACAGGGAGGGTTGCCTAGAACATATTAGATCAGAATCTCACTTGTAGCTAGTTTTTGAACCTTTTTCGACAAGAAAAGTGCCTTTTAAGGGCCCATCCAGCGCCGGTCGCGAGGGCGGGGCGACCCGCATAACACGAGGGTTTTAAAACTTATCCCTCCCCTTCAATTGGCAGGAGGAGCCGGTTCTCTCCGCCCACTTGTCTTGGATTCGTTGAAAAACCCGCGTGATTCAAAATTTGTTGAGATAGTATTTCAATGATAACTAAAGATTGAGTCATCGGAATTGATTCAAAATTTGCATACTTATCTTCTTTGTTATGTGGAGCGCATTTCACTAAACAATTCTTTAAAAAGTTTTAAAAAAATTTTAAACATTTTTTTTTACTACAAAGATTTATTTTTATTACAATAAGTTTAGTGGAATGCGCGGAGAAATAAATAAGCTTCATTTTAAAAAAAGTCCGGTCCAGATCGGATCATTTTTCGTTGAGCTATCATTGAATAACTGTTTTCACGGCCCCTTGAGGCAGATTTTGAACGTTTTCTATTGCAAGGAGACCCTTTTCAGCCAGATTTTGAACTTTTTCGACAAGAAAACGCCTTTTTCAGCCAGATTTTGTACCTTTCTTGGCAAGAAATACTCCCTATCAGCCACGTTTGAACATTTTTTGACAGAAAAAGACCATTATCTCTCATATTTTGACAAGAAAAGAACCTTTGCAGCCAAGTTTTCAACCTTTTTAGACTTAAAAAAACCCCTTATCCCGCAGATTTTGAACTTTTTCGAGAAGAAAAGACCCTTTTTCGCTGGATTTTGTTAGTATCGTCCTTGGCAAGAAAGACCCTTTTCAGCCACGTTTTGAATCTTTTTCGACAAGGAAGACCCTTTTCAGCCACGCTTTGAACCTTTTTCGACAAGGCAGACCCTTTTCAGCCACGTTTTGAAACTTTTTCGAGAAGAAAAGGCCTTTTTTCGCTGTATTTTGTTAGTATCTTCCTTGGCAAGAAAGACCCTTTTCAGCCACGTTTTGAATCTTTTTCGACATGGAAGACCCTTTTCAGCCACGTTTTGAATTTTTTTCGACAAGGAAGACCCTTTTCAGCCCCGTTTTGAACCTTTTTCGACAAGAAAAGACCCTTATTCCACAGATTTTGAATCTTTTCAGCCAAATTTTGTACCTTCCTTGACAAGAGAGACCCTTATCAGCCACGTTTTGAACATTTTTCGACGAGAAAAGGCTGACCATTTTCTGGCAATGTGAGGTTGATCAAAAGTTTGTTTCGTGACTTTTCGTGAATTTTGTGAATATTTTGGTTTATAGTTAAGGAATAATCAATAAAAATTTACCTCCAGGGATACTAACACGTTGCTCACAAAAAGAGTGTCAATAATTAATTTTTTTCCTGTAGACAATTCTATACCTGATGACACAGTGATAACCTATTCATGCCCGAAAGGATTCTTCAGAGCAGGCAACACCTGTTATTTTCTAAGCACAAAAAAGACAACATGGAAAAGAGCATTTTACGAATGCGAAAACCGTAAAAATAGCACATTAGCTTCACCCGATTCACGTTGGAAGGATAAATTTTTAAGAAGACACCTCCGAAGAAATCCTGGTACAAAAAAAATTTTTTTTCAGCGATTTTTTTAATTCATAATTTTGCGTAGACAAAAAATATCGATGGATAGGAGGAATGTACAATTGGAAAAAGGAAAACTGGGTTTGGGCCACGACAGGAAATGACTTTAAACATCAAGCATTCAGCAAGAACAAACCAAAGGCGTCATCATGGATGTGTACCGTCATGGATCCTCTAAACTATTACAAGTAAGGTTTATTAATAGGTTTTTGCATATTTTTTCTTCTTTTATAGATGGACAACAAGTAGCTGCTTAAGCCATTTCCATTTTATATGTGAAAAACCGATGAGGGCAAGAAGGAAGAACAAAAGGAGGAGAAAAGGTCAGAAGAAGGAGCGACATAATGTTGAACAGTTTAAATTCGATCCTAATAAGCTTTTTTGGATACCCGAGGAAGAAAGTCGAACGGTTCAAATAAGTTACTAAAAATCTATTTTTTACCATTATGTACTTAACATTGTTATTAACTTATTGTTTATAATAAAACTAGTATTAAAATGTAAAATGTTACCTTTATGTAAGTGCAAAGGGCGTCTCCTTTTAGGTAGTCAGTTCCTGGTTCGGTGTAAAGCTTCACTTTCATTTTACCCGTTTCAATGTCTTTCATAACAAGACCACATTTTTGCATTAGATCGACAAACTCTTGCTCGGTTATGTCCCGAGGTAAGTTGCTCACGTAGACTTTTGTGTTGTTTTCGTCGTTTACTTCAAACCAGGCTAAAACAAAATTTGGGTTTTAAAATATATTTCTTCTTGAGAAAAACGAGACTTGATATGTGGACTTGAGATGGTATTTGGAAGAAGCCTTGTTATTGGGACAAGGATGGGTCAAAGGGTCTAAAAGGCCAGTGGCTGTAACCGTTCACCTGAGGATGACCTCTGTAGCCATATTTGGCTCCTGGAGTTATGTCGAAAGTAGCTACTAGGGCCATAATTGACTTCTAGAGACATATTAGAATTCAGGGGCTCAGTTTGACAGTGTGAGTTCCCAGAGTGGAAGCCATACTTGGCTGATGGGGTCCCATATTTGGCTACTGGGGCCTATATTTGGTTACTAGAAGCCTATATTTGGCTGCTAGGGTTATATTTGGCTACTAAGGGCCTAAATTTGGCTACTAAGGGCCTACATTTGGCTACTGAGGGCCTAAATTTGGCTACTGAGGGCCTAAATTTGGCTACTGAGGGCCTACATTTGGCTACTAAGGGCCTACATTTGGCTACTAAGGGCCTACATTTGGCTACTAAGGGCCTACATTTGGCTACTAAGGGCCTACATTTGGCTACTAAGGGCCTACATTTGGCTACTAAGGGCCTACATTTGGCTACTAAGGACCTATATTTGGCTACTAAGGGCCTATATTTGGCTACTAAGGGCCCATGTTTGGATACTAAGAGCCCATACTTGGCTACTAGGGCCCATATTTGGCTACTAGGAGCCAATATTTGGTTACTGAAGCCATATTTGGCTACTGTGGCCATACTTGGCTACTGGGGCCCATATTTGGCTACTGTGGCCATACTTGGCTACTGTGGCCCATATTTGGCTACTAGGGGCCTATATTTGGCTATTGGGACCCATATTTGGCTGCTAGGGCAATATTTGGCTACTAGTGGCATATATTTGGCTACTGGGGCCTATACTTAGCTACTGAGGCCCATACTTCGCTACTAAGAGCCTATATTTGCCTATTGGTACCATTGGCCCGTATTTTGCTACTGAGGGACTATATTTGGCTACTAGAGGCCTATATTTGACTACTGAGGCACATATTTGGCTATTAGGTGCCCATAATTGGCTATTGGGGCCTTCAGGGGAATAAATTGACTCCTAGAGCTATTTCAACAGCGGAAGGCACACCTACTTGGCTTCTGGGGCCATATTTGACTGCTGGAGCTACATTTGACTTCTAGAGCCATATTAGACTTCAGGGGCCAATTTGAGCCCTGGAGCTACCTATTTCGACAGGGGAAGCCATATTAACTATTGGCGCTTGACATCTAGAGCCGTTTTAGACTTCAGAGGCCTAGTTTAACCCTCTATCATTTTTGACAGTGGAAGCCTTATTATGGTTAAGTGTGGCCCCACAAACATATTAGACAAACATCAAGCATTTGTTCATTCTTTTATTCATTTGAGTGGTTTTTGTTTCATAAAAAACCAAAAGTGTGCTCTCAAAAAAAAAGTGCTAAAAGCCAAATTCCCCCGAACTATCTTAAAGTTTCCTTTTGACATACTTGGTTCTTGAGCTTTTCTTTTCAATGTCGGATCCAAGACAACTTCTTCCACCGTTTCTTTTTCAGGTTCAACTGGCTTCTCTTCTTCAGTATTTGTGACGCCGTAATTCATTTGATAGTTGGCCAAGAAGTCATCATCAATCTAGAATAAACATTAATGCTTTTAAAGACAAAAATTAAGATTTTTACCCTAGGAAACCAAGCGCTTTTGACTTTATCCCACTCGTAAACAGTCCCGTCATTCGGATCAGTGTAAATATGAGTCTCGCCTTCATAACTGTAAAGACCTTTCGACATATCTTGGCGAACAACTTTTTTCTTCTTTGGAGCCCCTTCCTCGCTCTCAACACCTTCAACCTCCTCCTCATCTTCCTCATCAACTCTTTTTATTATATCACACAAAATCCATTTATTATTTTGGTTATCCCACTTGTATTTTTGACCTAAAAAATGTTTAAAACAACAACATGAGTTTCCCCTTGTTTTTCCCCATTCTTGTTTTCTTCCCACCCATGTTTTTTATGTTGGCCCCCCTAGGCACAAAGTACACATAAAGAAATGCACAAAATCTAATTACCAGTTGATTTATCAACATAAGAATATGTATCGCCTTCTAATGTGTACTGTTTATCATCAAAAACTGGAATCCAAGCTTGTTTTTCCTGATTCCACTCCAACTCTGAACCATTGGGATCTAAAAAAACAAACTTAAAACATATCATCAAAAATTAACCACAAACCAGTATAAAAACATCTATCCCCATCATATCTTAGTTTATTTTCATCCAGCTTAGCTTCCAAAGGATCTTTCGACTGTTTTATCTCTTCCTCGGTTTTATCCTCTTCAGAAGACTCTTTTGATGTGTTCGTGTCGACAATAGTTTCTGAATTTTCATCAGGCTTGGTATCAACTGGAACATCATTTTGGGCCTCCGATGAAATGTCTGAAACTTTTTCTTCAGACATTTGGAAATTAAAATAAATTAAAAACAAAATTTTAGAGCCAAAACATCAATGGCCTGAGCAAAGGTTAACCATTGAATCAGCCCTACCAACATTTTTCGTCCCTTTGTTTTATAACAGCTTAATTTATAACCTTCAGGTGCCTCATTTTTGGAATGCTTGTTTCTTTGTTGCTGGTAAGTTTTGATGGTTTGGCTTTATATTGAAAATTTGTTTTTAGTTGAGATGACAAATTTAAGTGAGAAATATGGAGATTTGGCTGAAGAGAAGGAGGTTGTCGAGAACATCGAAGCGTTCGAGAAGAGTGTCGGTGAAGTTAGTGATCTACTGGAGACACTCATCAATGCTGATCTCTATGAAAAGTTGAGCACCGAGGATAAAATCAAGCACGACCTCTTTCTTTCTTATTCGCTCACCTCGTTGTACTGGATGTATTCGCGGACTAAAGGCGAAGACCCATTCAGCGGAGTTGTCAAGATAGAAACCGACCGAGTCCAAGACTACATGAAGAAGTTCGATCGAATCAAAGATAGAAAGTCTGCACCCAAACTTGATGTCAATGCCACCAAGCGATTTATTAAAAGCGGGCTCTACGACCCGAAAGATAAACCTCAACCGAGCAACAAACGAAAAACTTTTAATGACGAATAACTTTACTAAATTAGTATTTTTTTATCAAAACGATTTTTATTTTTATTGTGTTCCTATTAAAATGATTTATAAATAATACGGCTGCCTTTATAAGATATGACCTTGATTTGATTGCTGTAATAAAACCATGCATGTTAAAAACCCATGATGCACTGTACAATTAGATCCTAGTTCCCATGGGATGATGCCTTAGGAAGACACTTTTCAGACAAATTTTGAAGCTTTTTTGGACAGAATTTGACTCTTGTTTGACAACAAAAGACCATTTTCAGCCTGGTTTTGTACCTTTTTCGACAAGACCGATTTCTAGCCTGATTCTGATTAATTTTGACAAGACAAGACTTTAAACCTTTTTCGACAAGAAAAGACCTTTTGCTGCCACATTTTTGAACCTTTTTCGACAAAATACTACCCTTTCAGCCAGATTTTGAACCTTTTTCGACAAAATACGACCCTTTCAGCCTGATTTTGAACCTTTTTCGACAAGAAAAGACCTTTTGCTGCCTCCTTTTTCGACAAAATACTACCCTTTCAGCCAAATTTTGAACCTTTTTTGACAAAATACTACCCTTTCAGCCATATTTTGAACCTTTTCCGACAAAATAGACCCTTTCAGCCTGATTTTGAACCTTTTTCGACAAGAAAAGACCTTTTGCTGCCAGATTTTTGAACCTTTTTTGACAAAATACTACCCTTTCAGCCATATTTTGAACCTTTTCCGACAAAATAGACCCTTTCAGCCTGATTTTGAACCTTTTTCGACAAGAAAATACCTTTTGCTGCCAGATTTTTGAACCTTTTTTGACAAAATACGACCCTTTCAGCTAGATTTTGATCTTTTTTCGACAAAATACGACCCTTTCAGCCTGATTTGGAACCTTTTTCGACAAGAAAAGACACTTTATCAGCCAGGTTTTTTAAATTTGAACCTTTTTGACGGTTTGAGATAATTTGTTAAATATGTTGGTAGCATTGATTTACATATAACCCCACGAAGTATTCTGTTATTGTTTATTTCCTTGTAAGTTTTTGTTTTTACGTAAATTGATTGATTTGGAATCTTCTTGCTCGTGATGGATTCTTCAGAAATGTCCAAAGAATGTTGGGCCCCTCAAATACCTTCAGGGTTCGACCGACCGTTGGACACCAGCTTTTTCCAAGTTTATCGCGACGGTATTGACTCAAAATTTAAAAATATAACAGAAATGTTGAAAAAAGAAGAGAACCCATTAGGAAAAAATGCGATAAATGTGATAATTCTTTGCGGTGAGCATTCATCGGAAAACCTCTGGACGACTGATAGTTCACCAAAGTTGGCCGATGAACTTCTCCAAGCGGTCCTCTCCAGGGAGAAAGTCGACTCGATTGAAACTTTGCTTGTCCAGAACAACCAGAAGATTTTCAAAAGTTTACTTGAAGCTTTAAGACCTTTCGTTTTAAAGAACACGTGGAAGATGTCGCCAGCATCTGTATTTTGCTACGCCTGGATTTTGAAAAAAGTTAAGGTATGAAAATGGGAGGTTTTGGAGAGGTTAGTTTGTGTTTTGAGGTGTAATCATTCTAAACTTTTATTTGTTTTAGTCACCCAATTTGGGAGAGCACCTGAACAAAGTTCTTCCGACTGCATTGATCATCAGCGACGATTTCGAACCCCAAAATAGAGCGATCGGCCTTCACTGCCTTCACCATATCATTCTCAATGTTGTACGTATGAAATTCCTTCTCAACCTAAACAGTAAAAAGACTTTTTTCAGGCAAAACATGAGTTGACGATGTACGATTGCCATCTTGTCATCATTGAAGCATTGAAGCGTTGCTTGTATGACACGTCGCCAGAAACCGTTGAACCTCTTCTTGCCACTTTTGCCGACCTACTACTCAAACTCAAACCACAAATTCCTTTCGCTCAGCTTAAAGTAAGAAAGAAAAATTCTTCAATGTTTTTCTTCATTTCTTATTTTCTAGAGAGACGAATTTGACGAAATATACGATATAATATTAAACAATATGTATTTAACGACTGTAAACAACAAAATGAGAATTTTATATCTGAAATGTTTGCCATCTTTGATTGCTGCCAAAGGACTTTCAATTATCAGACAATGCGACCTCATCTACAAAATTATCGACGAGCACACTTTTGACCAGTCATATTGCCCTCTCGCTCTCAAGGTATTTGTCATTATTTCCAAATAAATTAATTTAATTTTTTCTATTTTAGACCCTCGAAAAAACCGTCCAAACAGCGTATCCAAGAGAAAATTTCATATTTGATTCTACGATTTTGATAATTTTAAAAATTGTTTATAACCACTCACGAAATGAGCCAAGGATGACACAAGAAATTGAAAAAAATGTTGTCGATATTTTAAAATTACTTAACGTTCTTTACCCTGAGAGGATAAAACGGTTATTACATGAAATGAGCGATAATCAAGGAATTGTTTCTGTTTATAATTTTCTATCTTGTAATGTTTAAGAAAAGTTTTTAAATATAAGTTTTATGTACCTGATCACGCTTCTTTTTCTCTAAAGACTTCAAGTTGAGATATGTAACGTGAATTGACCAAAAGGTGTGCGGAGGGTAGGGGAGGTGGTGTAAAGGTGGAGGAGGGTAGGGGAGGCGATGAGTGAATGGAGGTGTTGAAAGTTGGTGGGTGGGGGGGGGGTGATTATGGAGTGGGGGAGGGTAGGAGGCCTGTAGAGCTCCGAATTCTTAGGAAATTTCAGCGGGTTCTTTCTCCAAACCACATTTATTAAGTAAATAATAAAGACGTTATTATTATTAAGTTTTAGAGCCACATGAGCGCTTGGTTTTTTAAACAAATTTTATACATTCGTTTATTTTTGAGCAGGTGCACAAATCCTTTTCGTTTCCTTCAATTCCTTTATACGGTTTTTTGATATTTTTTATTGGCACAAGAGTATTTTCGGAAGGTATTTTCTGTAAAAAGAAAAATTAAGTTGGCAAAACTGTTTATGACGTACTCGGAGTTCATTGCAGGTTCCACAATCGACGTCACGGCCGATCTCGACTTTGACGTGAGAGCTGCTTTTCTTTTCCAAAGGCAGACTTGTCGAGACGATTTCCTTGTCGGAAGAGAAAGAAGCGTCTTTCTAGAAAAAGAATTTTAAATTTTTGGGATCATGTGTCCGTCTACTTTTATTGAAGCCGTAATTAGAAGGATTCCGTTCGAATGAAATTCTGCGACGACTGTTCCTCTATCAAGCTCATCCGGTAAAGTAAACGCTTTTGTGAACTCGGCACATATTTGATCGACGGCATCGTCCTTTTTGAACATGACGCCTTCGACGATGACGAATTTTTTCGACAAAGACACTCGAAGGCTTTCAGCAGGGAAGTCTTTCACTACCATCTCGAGAAAAAATTTCTTATTTTTATACTGAAAACTGTAAACTGATCTGTGATCCAAAGCGTTGACTCTTCCACATTTGCAAGGACCTTTCGGCGGCTTTTGTTCGGGATCTTTTTCCGGAGGAGTTTTATAATATTCGTACTTCATTTTGTAATTGTGAACGACAGGTTCAGAACTTTTGCTGACCTTATCGTCCGAATTTGTTGGACTTTTTCTTGGTACTTCAACAGCATCAAGCGTCTCATAATTTTTTTTGTAGTTTTGTTTGGATGGTTTTTCGTTATTCGATGTGCTTGGGTCTTCGTTTTTGAGTTCTGTGATTCTATCACTTGATTTTTGAGAAATATTATCGAGAGTTTCATTTTGGATTGAAGTTTGCTCATTGGAAGATTCTTTGGGAGCTTGAGGCGAAACTTCATTGCAGAAGCATTTGTCGACTTTTTTTTTCGACATTTGAACATTTGTTTGAATAAAAAAAATGTGTCAAATTCCTTTCACGGTGATTCTTCGAAATACCTTCGTAGGTGGTAAAAAAAAGGAAATGCCCCGGGAAAAAAGGTAACGTTTGTCCATGATGACTGAAGAGAGGGAGGCGTGAGAAGTGCAGGTGACGTACTAATCCTCTCAAGCACTGCGGAGTCACACTCTAGGTTTACGATTTACAGCGGGGGTTGAAGGGGGTTCTGTTAGGTACCATCAATCAACATGAGCCAAAATCGTCCCCCTCCCCTCCATTCTAATTGCTACACCCGACAAAAACCCTAGTCCCCCTTACGACTTGAACAGAATTCATTATGATGGGAGATAAAAATTTTAAAACTTTGACGAGATGGATGCAGAAAATGGACCAATGACGTTTTTAGCTCTTGCTCCAAAGATGGAAAAGTTTGTGGAGGAGGAAACCCACAAAGTCTACACCAACTCTTCCCCAACCCCCAACCTTTCCACATTCTTTATCACCTCCTCTACCCTACCTCACCTCCCCTAACCATCCCTAACCCCAACCATCTCTCGCCAACCCCAAACTTCCACCGTCCCAGCCAACCTTTAACCAACTCAAACAACAGTCCCATCATCTCCTTTTACCTCGTTCCTCCTTTGCCCTCCTTTGCACTCCATGGGGCATGGGCCCTTCGAGCTCATGTCACCTCCACCTTTGGTCCTTTGAAAATCATCAACCCAAATAAAAATATCCAAAACTGAAATTTTCTATGGATTCGATACCATGAGCCGATTCTGAAATTTTTTTTGATGAAATGCTTTGCTCATGAATTTGTTGGGTATTTTATGACAAACGTCAAACAAAGGTTTAAAAGGAAGAATTTGAAGTGATTTAAGTGGGTTACGAACTCGGGAAAGATCGTGTACGGTAGTGGCGGATGAAAAAAGGGGGGTTGGGCGGCGTGATAGGTCCCGGGGAGGCCATATCTGGGCACGGATTGGACGGAAAAGGGATCCAATACCGTTTGAGCGTTTTCCCCCTTCTCATGCCGGAGTGTAACGCTACTTGGGAGGACAGTAGTTGCCAAGTCACGTCTCAACACCCACAAAAGTCGAGGTAAGGGACAACACAAACTTGATTAGAACACATATCACGATCCCCTTCCGTCCAATGAACATCGAAATTCTCAGCTCGATCCTTTGCTATTCCATGATCCCCTTCACCGTCGCTCTTCTCCTTTTTATTATGTGCGTTTATTTTTTACAATTTGTGGACTTTATCTGATTCGGATAACATGTAAGGTAAATAAAACAATTAATTCATTTAAAAAAAAAGTTTTTGAAAAACTTGAAAATGTGATAGACATCGACAGTAAGTGCAGAAACCAGCGAAAGTAGGAACACAAGTGGTTTTATACAGAAATCTCCATTTTTGGAGGCGCGGAACGCTGCCTGTTCCTAGCCCCAACCTCCGAAGGCCATACGGCCTACCCTGTATACGGTGAAAAGGAAGATAGGTGGTTTTCTGCCAAACTATCCATTAGCAGTTCCTAGCCCCAACCTCCTAAGGCCCTATGAGTATGAGTATGACAACCGAAAAGAGGTAAAGTTTTGTGAGAGAAGATTTTTTGTCGCTAAGTTTTCAAGAAAAAGGACATCAAAAATTGAGGTTTATATCACCAATTCTCGTCCATTCATGCGATTCTCGTCCTAGCGACATCATGAAAAAATTGCAAATGCCATGCGAAAGTACCCACAATATATTTAGGCCCAACATGTACTTTTGATGTACCCATCATGCATTGCCAAAGTACCCCTCATGCCAAGACCAGTAGCCATGACCAAAGCATTTTAGGAAAATGAATTCAGACCATACCTACGTGATTGATGGCCATAATTTTTGTTGAATATTATTTTTAATGTTTCTCTCAAATATTTACGAAACCATAAACATAAACGACGTTCTTAAAAAAGAAGATAAAATAAACAGGTTTTTAATCTATTAACTTGTTTTGATTTTATCTTTTTTTAAGTCTTAAAAAAAATTATTTTTTATCGTTTCCTTAATTATTATGCTGCAATAGAATTGCATTTTTCGCGCCCCGTTGAAGATAAGAGACTATTTTTGACGAATTTCTTTTTGAGAAAACAAGGTTAGAGCGCATGCCTCAATGTGGATACCTATAAGGTGGCTCTGGAGCCAAAGCTAATTGTCGTATCTATCTCGGAATAGGCTCATTTTAAAGGTAATTTAGCGCTTATTATTGTAAAAGTAGTCCGGATACTGTATCTATAATACCTTTGGTTTAAGAGCCAAATACGTATGTGAAATTTTCGATTACGTTTTTGGCTCTGGAGCCAAAGCTAATTGTCGTATCCAAACCGGAATAGGCTCATCTTAGAGGTAATTTAGCGCTTATTACTGAGTAGTCCGGATACTGTATCTATTGGTTTAAGAGCCAAATATGTATGTAAAGTTTTCCATTACGTTTTTGGCTCTGGAGCCAAAGCTGATTGTGGTATCCAAACCGGAATAGGCTAATTTTAAATTTAATTTATCCCCCCCATGAAGCATATTTTTAGAAAATAAGCAAAAACCTAATAAAATTTCATTTTATTTATCCAAAAATATTTCAAGATTTTAAAAAATCGTCATAAATCAAACATAAGGGTTTGATGTAAATGTATAGAGAAGGGGTAAAAGATGCTTAGAGGGGAAGTGAGTGAAAAATGCTTTTAAAACATCAAAAATTAAGGGTTATTTAGATTTATAATTAGCCTTTTTGATATAAATGCATCCTTCGGAACCTGTGGGGAATACTTTTTCGGCCAATCTAACTGGAGTGTTGCCGAAGATGTCGATGGCATTGACGTTCGCTTTTGCTTCTTCGATGAGATACTTAAAAACGAGAAAGTGCCCGCTTGTAGCAGCGAAATGAAGGGGCGTCTTAGTGTCGTAGTCGGTACGGTTGACGTCGCTCCCTTTTTGGACTAAGAGCTTCACCGTTTCCAAATTTCCGGATTCTGCAGCGTAGAAAAGCGGGGTCCTCTTCAAAACGTCTTGGGCGTCCAATTTGGCACCTTTTTCCAATAGAAATTTGACAGTTTCCAAGTCTCCTTTGAGAGCAGCAACATGTAACGGAGTTTCCTTGTCTCGGGACAAAGTATCCAATTTCGATCCTTTTTCGATCAGAAACTTGACTTTTTTCACATCTCCGGATTTGCAAGCGTAATAAAGAGGAGTCTCACTCTTGGCGTTTACAGCATCGATTTTAGCCCCTTTTCCCACCAAATATTCGACCATATCCAAGTTAGCCGAAAGTGCTGCTTCATGAAGAGGGGTGATCTTATTCCTTGTGCATCCATTCGAGTTTACTTTGGCTCCTTTTTCCACTAAGAATTTCACCATCGCCAAATTTTTACGACTAATAGCTCCATGAATAGGCTCACATCCCAAATTGTCTTCGGCATTTATATTCCCACGTTTTTCCAACAAAGCTTTCACCTCTGCGATATTTCCTGACTTGACAGCACTGTGGATATCTGTAGGATAACATGAGTAAAACCAAATTAAGATTCAGAAAAAAACCAAAAATTCTCTAAAACTTGTTTTAGTCCACTTTAAATGAAAACAAGTAAACGTACCGTTTGTAGGAATAGCAGCTCCATCGGTCCATAAGGCAAGCCCGAGGCAAAACGTGAGGAAAGCGACTCTCATGGTGTAGATCTTGAAACTAACTAAATATCCGAACGCATCTTCTATTATTATTTTTACTAAGTAGATTAATTTTTCGATAAAAATGATAATTTTTTCTCGATAGCTGAGGAGTCAATGAGGTTTATCAAAAATTAACCTATTTTTCGTGATAACTACAAGATTTCACCAAATTGTAACGAATTTAGCAGATTTCTGTAGGAAAGAGGCTATTGAGGTGGGTCAGTGGTCGTGGTATTGCTCAGGGCTGCCTCGTAGCTCAGAAACGTTTGGGCCTACAAAAAAATTGTTAGCAATTTTTAATAAGCTTTAATTTTATTTTTCTAATTTTATTTTTAATTTACCCCCACCCATTCCTATTGATCGTTGATTGCTTTATGTTGGTTGTTTTTAAAAGGTAATTAAATTTTCTACAACTTTTACTAAATAAACTTTTTGATTAGATGAAGTCTTTCCTTATCCAGAGGTCAAAATTGAAAACCCCGTTTTTCTGTCGCCTCGTAGCTCAGATACGTTTGGTTCTACGAAAAATCCTATAAAATCAAAATTGTAGAAAATTTAATAAGCTTTAATTTTGTTTTTAAAATGTTTTCGCCTACGATCTACGGTTTTCGAGATATTTGCAAAAAACCGAAAAAAAAAAAAAATTATATTTATTTTCCTTTTTTGGGCGTAGACTGGACTATACCTGACACTGCTGGCAATCTTACGATATAGAATAAGATAATTTTCGATATAAACAATGAACTCGTCATTTTTCACGGGAAAAATGACCGTAAGTGCTAAAGCGAAAGTCCAATCATTGGTTACGGTAGCTTGACTTGATAAAGTCACGTCGCTGATGGCCGTGAAGGCGTAGGAAGGTCCGACCCCCTTTTTATACGCTTTAAACAATTATTACGACCAAAATTAGAACATAAAATAATAAGGGGAAAGAAATGACGCAAAAATAGCAGCTGCGAGGCTCGAATCGCTAATTCAGCCAAATCTAAAATTAATCGATGCCCTAATCAAACGTTTCTAGGAGTAAATAGAAACATGGCAGCGTTCCGCCAAACCTAACCTCAAAAATAATTTTTTCAAGGTCAACAATTAAAAAGGTTTTTTATTTTAGTCTTTTAGTTTAAACAAACAAGGAAAAAATTTTCAAAATAATATCCAAGGTTTGATCCTTTAAAGAAAGAATAAACAGAAACAATTTAAATCTTGGAAACCCCCTCTTAACCTCTCCCCTCCACCGTTAACATTTTGGTCAAATTATCAAGAACAATAAAAGAAAAAGCCTATAACTGTCACGTTTTGGGATAAGAGGAGTCATTCCGGCAAATTAATCGAAAATGTGTTAAGAATCGTTTATTTGTGATCGAATTCGTTATTTCGGAAATTTCGTTTTTATCATGGAGAGGCTTATCGAGGATACTATTCAGGTTAGCATCAATGTTATGTCTGTACTGTATTTTGACGCCGTAAAACGAAAAAACGTATTATGTCCCTTCATGCCATTTTATTATTTTATTAATTAAAGTATGGACATTTTTATTCGTGCTGGGTACCCCATCCTGATGAAGGTAAACATTTTTTTACCATGATCTTGACCTTTTTTTTTTTTGCAACATTTGCAACTTTTTTTTTAGTAAAAATATTTATTTTTAAATAATGAAATTGTAATGGTTCACTGACCTTTTTCAATTTTATATAATGGCTTATTGTCGCTTAAAAACAAAAGCGATGACTGTAGGAAAAATTAGTCATTTTCATGTAATTTGTTGTTTTATCTCAATTTCATTCACCATGGTTACCGATTGGCACATTCTCTAATATCGGGGGGAAAAAGCTCTAAAAATTTCAAGTCGATCGGTTTTCAGGGAGCGGAGAAATCGCGATTTTCTTTTTGGGTTGAGTCTCCACTCCGAAAATGGATTTTTATAAAATGAAGGAAGTCAAAAAGTGTCCAAGTCAAACAGAAAATTAATTATTTTATGATGGAATGGTGGCGACAAGAAGTTTGTCGCCTTTTTCGAGTTTGGTAAAAGTTTTGAGAGGGAAGATGAGACGGAGGGCTAATTGAGTCGAGGCCCGAGCTCGGATAAGTGCTGAGAAAAGAGGGGAATCCTATTTGAGTTTTTTTAAGAATGAAGGGGGGGGGTCCTCCCTCTTCGAGTAAACAGAAACCCAGAGGCTTTAAACAAAAAGAATAAAATTATAAATAAGATGGAGATATGGACCCGGACGATTTTTTAAGTCGGAACTCTTCTTTGACAATAGGTTTCCGGAAGAAAGACACCCGCATCACAACGTGGGAAATGTTCGTCGGGCGTCTTTCTCCCATAAGAACTTCCGGTAAAAAACTTGCGATAAAATCATCGGTCGATAAATCGATCCCTGGATTTTTAGGATGGAAAAATTTTCGTTCGCAAGGGGCGAAAATATCGAAGAAAAGTATGGAGGATTTTCAAAGTTTTATTGAAGTTGATGTGTGAGGAAGCTGGAGACGAACTGACTATATAGTCCAGTTGCCAGGGTAGAAAAAGGTGTGCTATGTGATTGTCTTGTTTAGGACGTTTAGGTTGTTCTAAATCCTAGTTTTAGTATCCTTCCCCCCGGTTCTTCATCCGCCATTTTGAAAAAACCGTGACAAATCTGTACTTTTTTTAGTTTTTGACTTCTAGCTCGAAAATCATTGGTTTTAGCAACTTAACAACGAAACACAAAATGAAAGATGATGAAATTTTGCGTCTAATGAGCTTTCCAATGTTAAAATCGGTTTATCCGTTTAGGAGATATCGATGGTTAAAGTTACCGTGTTTTTTTTTCTTCAAATTTTTACATTTTACCATATACTTGTGGCTAGGACGGAAAGTCCTAGAAAGTCGAGACTAGTCTCATTTTAAACGTAAGATTTTGCGTAGAACCGATTTTTGAAAAATTTGTCATTTTACTATCCATTTGTTGCTCTCACGAGAAAAGGGTCCGAGAAGTCTTAGAAGGTTAAGACTAGTTTCCATTTTAAAGGAAATAAACTGAGGAAAACTTTCAATAATTTCAAAGCTCTGTATCATTTCATGGTTCAAAAATGGTTAAATTTTAATGGTCATCAATACTAGCATTTGCGACAACAATATTACTTTTGAAAGCCTTACGGGAGAACCACTGGTCCGATCGAGCCCAGATTATAGTCATTTTAAAGCTTATTAGGTAAGGAACGTTTTCCAAAAAGTACGACTCCTCCATATTTTATCGTTTTAGGGGTTTGGAAAGTCGTAGAAAGTAAAGACTATAGTAATTTTCTGCTTTGAAAACGTGTTCTGGTCGTTTTCGATGGTGTGCAGTAAATGCAATAAAACATAGTCACGTGATTTAATTGCCTCATTTGTTCTTTTGACGGAGAAAAAAAAGTACGGAAGTTTTCACCCCTAGAAAATTTCAGGGATGGCGTTGAAAAGTGTAAAAGGGTGGTTTGGAGGGGGATCGATCGAGAGGGAGGCCACGCCCCCTCCCGAATATCATAAGCGACAGCGGGGCCTTTATCACCGGAACCGGCTTTGCCAGGGGAGGGCGAGAGAGCGAGGAGACTTTTCCCTTCCCACTCTTTTTCGTCACCCCCGTAGAGCCGCGGAAATGTTACCATAGCAACTATCAGAGTCGATACATTCACCCCAACACATGCAATTATTATCCACTTGGATCTCCCTCTTTTCTTCCCCCCAGAGGCAGCCATCGGGAGCCCTCGTCACGCTCGTTAAAACACGTCAAAATATTTTTTCGGCTTCTCCCAGTACGGTCATGCTCCATCGATTTTTGAACCTCAAAGATCACTAACGCCATAAATCATGGTAAAGCCAAAAGCCGATCAAACTAATCCTTTAATGCCAAACAGTCAATCTGTTCAATCAAAGATACTAATGTCCACCGACCACTATTTGTTGATGATTTAACCACAGGATTCCATCAAAATGGTCATTCTTTAAGAAAACTCGAGGTTTGACGACTCAACAAAGCGATGTCAATGATGCAAGAAACAAAATAAACTCGGTTCAAAGACCTGAAAGGTCAACGTTTGCACTTAGTGGCGGAAAAAGGGTTACAAAATTCCTTACCATTGCTAAACTGTAAGGAATATCGAAATTAGCCAATAAGTAATTGTTCTTTGTGATTGAATTACCTTTAAAACGAGTCTAATCTCGACTTTCTAGGACTTTCCGTCTCCTCGTGACATCCTTAAATGTATAAAATAAGACATTGTTCAAAAATCGCGATTTAAAACCGCTAAAAGCCCTGATATTTCCAATCCGCGATGGATGAGTAGGAAATTACCTCTAAAATGAGTATAATCTTGTCTCGATCGGACTAGTGGTTCTCCCGTACGGCTTACGATTGAGTTTTCGTGAAATTGACCAAGCAACCATTTCGGACTAATGAAAATGTTCCTTAGCCACGTTTAAAATAAGTCCCACAAAAAAATGGTCAACTTTAATCATCAATATCTCCTGAACGGCTTAACTTATTTTGACTTTTGAAAGCTCATTGGACGCATAAATTAATAATCTTTCATTTTGTACTTCGTAGTTAAGTTGCTACAACCAATAGTATTCGAGCTAGAGGTCAAAAACTAAAACAAAGTGTAGATTTGGGACGTTTTTTCAAAATAGCTGACGAAGCACAGAGGAGATGAAAACTTGGATTTAGAACTTACTAAAGGTCCTAAACAAGATAAAATCAAAAAGTGCCCCTTTTGCAAGGTAGACCACCTCTTCTGGCAACTGGACTAAAAGCGTTTTTCTCCTGTTGGGCCATTGAATGCCCTCAAGGACTCAAGTAGGGGCTCGAATTGATCTATTTTTGTGCTGAAGATACTTTATTTGGATGGTTCCCACCATGGGGGTTTTAGAACTTTCATAAGGGTTTTTCCGATTCTGACGTTTTTGTGTTCTAAAGCTCGAGAGATGTTGATAAGGCCGAGTCCAAGGGTTCCTTGGAGGCCTCTAAGGTATCCGACGGGGGCGGTTTTTCTTTCGTCTTCGATGGGCGTGTTGACCGGAATCTCGTTCGCCTGCGAGCCCTTCATCGACAAAGGCATAAGCCGAACTTCGACCCTTTTCTTCCCGACTTCCGGCACGAATCCGATAAAGTTGCCCTTCTTGAGATCGATACCGTGTAAAAAGTCGCCGTTCACTTCGGCCGGGAGGCAGCTTCCGTATCCGACCTCGGCCGACCCTTCGCCCACTCCTAGTTTATAACGAATCGTTTTATAAATGCTCGGTATACTTTTGATTTTAAGACCTAAGTTTTTAATTGCCTGGATTATGTTGAGGTCTTTGGGCGCTAATATTCTTAAGCCTAATGGCCAAAGGCGGGGGTCTCTCGAAACAATGACGCTGTCCCCTAAATCGATATCGTCTAAACCGTCATCTTTGAAGTTCCCGTCTAAAAACTCGTCCCTATGCTCGACGTAATATTCGGCCCCTTTAGGCTGGAAGACCGCCCACGCCGAAAGTTGATGCTCCACGTTTTTTATAGTGACCGACTTTCTCGCTTTGAACATTTTCATGTGGATTTCAAGGGCCTGTATAGAATCCATGTCGCACTCTACATAGTAGACGTCTTCGTGCCCTCTATAGAGGATAGCGTCGTGTATCACTTTACCCCGACCGTTCAAAAAGAAGGTAAAAATGCTCGGCTTTTTCTCAAGGTGGCGCACATCATTGGTTGTCAGCTCCTGAAGGAACGATTCAGCATCTGAACCCTCGATCGCTAGTACCGACCTCCTTTTCAATTTTTCAGCCCCCAACAAAGCATCAGAAGAGGAAGAAAAATTTAATTTGGGACAAATGCAAAAAACACGTTTTCGAATCACATTCATGATCTACTAATACAAATTTTTGAAAAATTCAGAAAAATAACAAAACTAGGTAATAATATTATTAAAACATATGAATCATCATAAAACTTTTATGAACTGTCTGGATAAATAGCCCAAACTGGCGACTCTGTCATAAGCCCAAGATGGGATTGCCAGATTAGGCGCCAAAAAAGTAGCCCAATTTGCGATAAATCACCCAAACTGGCAAAACTGTCAAAAGTCCAACTTTGTTAGACGAGATTGCCTGATTAGGCACAAAAAGGTAGCCCAATTTGTTACAAATCGCCCAAACTGGCAAAACTGCTACACACCCAAAACCTCCGACCCCCAGGGGTCCCAAGGGATCCCCAACATCACAATAAAGCATCTTTCTTCCAAAAGGGTCAATCCTGCGCTTTAAATATTCATCAAATAGCAAGTTTCCACTAAATTTTTCGCTTGTAATTTTTATGTCGTCGTTGCTTATTTTGCAAAAGGCAAAACAACTTCGCTCCCTGGAAGCGATCGAGACTCATGAAGGTCTCGCTGACGAATGTCTGCCTTCAAACGACCCCAGGCCATCCGTTCCCGTTAAAAGTGCCGACTTAGAGAAATCGACGTTTCGGTTAACCTACCTCAACAAGGCTTAACCAAAATATTGCGCCACAATATAAGTATCCTGTTTATTCGCAAAAAAAAAAGAAAAAATTAAAACGCAAAACGAGGATTTTATTTGAATATCGACACTACAGAAATATACAGACTGTCACGTCAACAAATAGGGGAAAACAAAACAGAAACGGCTAAGCGTGACACCGGGCTAATCTTCGAGCTTAAACTAACGTCGGTCGATTTAACACCGGCGAGACTCAGTTTATAGAACGTTACTCGAATTTTGCACATATGCTCTTCTTTAATCTGCAGATCGAAAATCATTCAGCACTTTTAAACCGTCAATAGCAAGCCTCTTAAAGAAACCTCTCAACAGAAACACTTCCTCCACTATCCCATCGCCTCCCCTCCCCTCCCCCAATCAGGAAGAGCCTGTCACCAGAAGACTAGCATTCTTGAAACCTTTCAATTTTGCCTAAAAACGCATTATTACGCATTAAAACACCTAAGTCCTGACAAAAAGGGTCCCCACAGTTCTGTCTGACATTTCATCTACATCATATTTTTTATATTTTAAAAAGGTTTCCTCGATCCGAAAGTAGTCGCAGATACGCGTTTGCCCGATAAAACAAAATGACGGCTATGGTCTCCTCAACGTGATAGTGCACGTTTGAATGACGTAATTTCACAGACAGCAACCTTTAAAATAAGAAGAGAAAAAAAATTCCTTCGATATATTAATCGATTAGAGCCGATAAAAAGCTTATTTTATCGTCTATTTTTTAAATATTCTATTTAAAAAATTAAAATAGTTCATATTTCATAGCTTAAGTGGACAATAAATAGGTTTTGTCCGCTCTATTCATTAATTCTGGAAAGGTTCGCTGGGGCTTATGAATATGCTAGGAGTTAATAAGAAATTACGTAAAGACGTTAAATTATTTATTAGTTTTAGTTTCATTTTGGTATCCTTGGGAAGAAGGATAGAGACGTAAATCAAGCCAACTTAGGTGGTCGAAAACAGATGTAGAGGAAACTGGGATTAACCTTAGAGGGGGATGAACTGAATATCATGGGAGGACTTTTTTTTAAACGATTATACTCCCGTTGGGACAATTCGTATTTCAGGAGCCCCCCATGCCTCACCCCCCAGGGTCTCTGAGATGAACCCTCAGGAAGTTCAGAACTGGAGGGTCCATATTCTAACCTGGAAGGTTTTTGTGATTGCCTTCTTGTTATTGGATAAAGGTGGGGAAAAAATTGAAATAATTTATTTAAAAAAAAATTGTTGCTTCCAGAAATATTGGTTGAGGGGTGTTGATAAGAGGGACGTGACGTTGAATACATTAGGATTCGGCAAAGGGTCTGAATGCTTTCGAGCTCAAGCCGTGTTCTCCTGTGCCACCCTCGTCGCCCGGCACCCTCCTCTCCAGGACACCACGGTGCTTAGATTTAATGAAGTAGATTTGACAGGAGAGATTAGGCTTATCCTGTAAACAATCTTGTCGAGTTGACTCGTAATCCCTCACTTCCTCCCCGGTCGTCTCCGCACGCACTTCCGTGCCAATTTTTGACACAAAAATGGAGGTTTTTAATTGGAATCATTGATTCGATCACTAATGATCTCACCGGGGCCACATTGTCCTCCCGCGGGGGAGGGTTCTGGTGATTACGGTCTCTAAAAAAGGGACAAAGAGGGCATCACAGCATCTTTTTCACTTCAAGGGCCAATTTTACCGAAAAACCTACCCAGCTAGCCATCTACCTACCCACCCATCTACTCACCTACCTACTCACCAGCATACTCATCTGCCTACTCACCTACCCATCCTCCTACCTACTTACCGACCTACCCACCTACCTACTTACCGACCTACCCACCTACCTACTTACCCACATACCTACCCAGTACCCACCTACTTACCAACCTATCTACTTACCCCCCTACCCACCTACTTACCTACTTACCTACCTACCTACCAGCATACCTACTTACCTACCCACTTACCTACTTACCTACCCACCTACCTACTACGTCCACATTCACGTCCACACGTCCACCTACCTACTTACCTATCCACCTACCCACCTACCTACTTATACCCACCTAACCATATACCTACCTACTTACCTACCCACCTACCTACTTACCAACATAACTACCCAGTACCCACCTACCCACATACCTACCTACCTACTTACCTACCCACGTACTTACCTACCGACCGTCGTACCTACCTACCAGTCATAGCTCCGCGTTTATCCTAAAAGATTAAACGTAGAAAAGGAAGGTAACCATGGTAACTAATTGAGAATTCCATAACAACTTAAATATTCCATTCACGGGTCGTTAGGTAAACTTAGTTCTTTTCGGTTTTCAATATTCAAATTAATTTGACGAGTGTTAGTTTCGCTCTTTAAAACAAAAACATCGGAATGCTCGCTGATTATTAATTTTTCAAGTGCCCACGTGGCTTGAATCTCGGAGGACAAATAATTTTAGGACAAATCCCTGGTCGGTCGCCGTAACATTTGCTCGTGTTTGTCCAAGTGGGGTTCCGATGGTTTGGTGTGAGTAATAAGAGATATTGTTTAATGGCCGAGTTATGATTGTTGTAAATCCGAGGACGTAAGTGGAGGCATGTGTCCGACCAGGGGGGATTACCAAGAGGGAAGAAAAAAACCCAAAACCCCACCCGTACCATCAATCCCCTACAAAACGTTTTTCCCCTTTCACAAACCATAAATCGAGATTAATCCACACAAAACCAAAAAATCCAAATTTTCACCATGTACAGGGTAGGGACTTGGCAAGTCGGGGCTAGGAAAGTGGCAGCGTTCCGCCCAAAACATCCAGATTTCAGTCGAAAACCCCAACCTTCACCACATTTTTGTGAAAATTCTCCATTTTTTCACACATGAAGTGTTTTTTCGTCAAAAAAAGTCCGGGAAAGGAAAGTGAGACTTTTGTGTAATTTGCACCCTCCGCTTTTGAGTACACTCGAGATGAGTAATTCACCCTTTTCTCTCATCCCTCGCCCACTTTAGAACCACTCCTAACCCTCAGACAATGAATATTTACCTAACCGTAATTATTTCGCTTCATTTCGTTTTAGACGCAAATAAAAACACAAAAAAGTATCGAATCTTTGATATATTTTAAGATTATAAATAAATTTTGAACCTTCAGGATGAAGGATAATGACGCCCCCTAAACTTTTTTTTTTCGGGTGATTCAATAATATATCCCTAACCGAAAACAGACAATACGTTGGACAACTAAAAGCTCTTTTATGTATTCATGATCACGCCCCAAGAGGCAACGGGGCGACCTCCTTTTTTCTCTCTCTTCAACTAGAGCCATTTATCAAAATGTATAATTACGCTTAACTGTTAATCTCATTGGATCCTCTTTTATTGGTTTTTTAATGACAAAAAATCAATAGTCGAAAAGTTCTCATCTTTGCTCATAAAGAAAAAGCATGACGAATCTCTAGTTTTCTTTTAAAAGGCGAGTTTCTAGGTGGAAAATAGTCAATAAGTGAATTACGTTAAAAATGCAAAAGCAGCACCTTTTTATTCCGGACGAAGTGCCCCGGTTGCGTTTTTAAAATAGTGAATGAGATCATCAATGGAACGATTGTCGATTAGTCGAAATGACGTCAAGTTTTACGAATTTGGCTTTAATCTTGACCCTCCATACAAGTCTCTTGCATTCAAAAATACACGAGTTTAGTCCTCGAAATGGGAAATTTGGGTGATTGGGGTAAAGTGTGATGAAAGTGATGGTGAGGTGGTGGGGAGTTGGGAAGTGATAACAACAAGCCCTGAAAATTTCAAGTTGATCGGACTACAGGGAGCTGAAAAAACGCAATGTCCCTTTTGGTTTGAGGGTCCACTCATGCTCATATATTGACCCTGAATACCTTCTCTTCTAAAAATTTTTATTCTTATAAAAGCATACGGTTCTCGAAAGACTTTTTATTCATTTTTTACAATGAAATATTGAATTTTTTCCCCCTCAGTCCCGTTTACAACTGTCCTTCGTGCTTGTCTCGCCTGAAATCGGGCGTGAAAGTGGAGGTTCTTTTATGAGATTTGAGTTATGACCCGGTCTCCTTTGTCGGCCCTTCCTCTTGTCAACAGCCTGTCAACCCTTTTGACCTTCAAGTGGCTTTTAATAAAAATTTTCTCCCCATTTCGCGTGACGACTAATTTTTTTCTTTTCCCGATTATCGATTCCATATCGGGTTTACCCTTTCAGAGGCGGTTTCTTTCCCCTGACGTATTCAAATTTTTCGAAGGGGTTTCCGGACTCGCCCAGACGAAATGTGTCAAACGTCCACACACAAAAAAAAAGGTCCCACATCTGTGACTTAAATGTCCAACTTGGAGCTTGTTTTATTCCCTTAAAATTCATCCAGGCTCATCTTTATCCCTCCCTTTTACGCCTCCTAACGATAATTGATAAGCAAACAAACTGTTATACCTGCTTTGTGTGTTCCAAGGGAGTCGAAAATCCTCGGTAGTCATATGCCTTCCATTAAACCTAATCTCCTCTCCACCCCATTTTATTTCAAATCCAAAAATAAACCTAATTTTTCAACAAAAACGTGTAAGAAATACCATTTACATAAATATTGGCTCATTATAAGACTATGAAAAAAAAAACAACTTAAGAGTGGGGATTAAATTTAACGTTTTGACCGTTCCTAAAGCGCGAGTTTTACAACCGGAACAATATCTTCGGTTATTTACACCGCAGTAAAAAAACGCATCACAAAAGACACAAAAGAAAACGATCTGTTCCTTCCTCTTCAACTCTGTTCATCTTTTTTCTTCACCTTTTCCCCATTCAAATTGTCTGGAGCATGTGGAACTTCAAAACTCTCGTTCAGAGACAGACCAGACCACCGGTCCCTCACTCTCTTATCACCCACGCTCTCCCAACCTTCCACCTCATCCCCCACTCTCTCATCACCTCTCCTGCCATCCTCCACCTTGCTCAAATCTACACCATCTCCCCCACTCTCTCATCCCCTCATCCCACCCTCCCACCTCATCTCTCCACTCTCTAATCACCTCCCCTACCCTCCTCAACCTCCCTCTCCTCCTTCCTGTCCGATAAAGACCAATTGACTATTTGAACATAGGGTTTCACTCCTTCCCAAAAAAATTAGGTTCAGGTAACAAAAAAATAAATTTTGAGAAAAGTTAAAAATAAGATTTTGAGGATGCGTAAAGATTTTATTTGGGCGGTTAATTATATTTTATAATGCTGAGTCCGCTCGATACTGAGGAAGTATCTTATGCGAGTGAGATCAGCAAAGGAAGCGTGGATTGGGATGTCGATGAGGGAGGGAGATGACGTCGGACAAAGAAGACGTCGACTAAGCATAAACGCAAACGCCTTTGTCCCCCAGGAAATGCCCCCTTTCATCCCAAAAACCTCCACCCCTAATTAACTTTTCAGTTTTCACCATCATTTCAAATCGATGAATTATTTAAAAGGGCTCTCAACCTAATTATCTATCGAAATCCTTAACGAACGCGTCCTTGGTGGCGGACTGTTTGTATTCTGTTTACGTTTATGGCGTTGTTATACAGAATTCTTTCGTTTTCGGCCTTTATTTTGGTTTTTTTTTATTTTTGTACCGAAATCACGTCTTTCCCCTCCCTTCGTCATGAAGGAGAGAGAGGATAAAAATTGTTTTATTTTTTTTTCCGTTTGTTTTTATTTTTGAAGCTCATCCTTTATTAATAGGAATCCTACAGTCGTTTTCCTCCCGTTTATCACGTAGTGTTTTAAACCAAATCAAAATATGAAAGAAGAAATTAATTTTACGGAAATAAAGGTACGAATATTAATTATAATGGTATTTGAAATGGGGTATAACTTGGGACCCGCATGACCTATCCGTTTGACAGGTTCAACTTAACGGGGTTTCGTTCTCAACTCAGGGGGTTGAGGCAATGAGCAGCACCTTTAGTACTTGCAGGGTCAAAAGTAATAGTTACGTTATACCGGTGCGATCTTTACCAAATTGTTACCATAATTATACAGCTTAAGATCTTAGGAGGTTGGAGTAACTAAAAGTGCGGTAGCGTTCCGCCCTGCCAATAGAGAACCCTCTTTTTGAGAAAGTTCCAGTTTTAGAAGGCCCTCCTCCAGTCTGGTAATCCAGAACAGACCTTTTTAAATCCCCTCATCTTGAGGTCCCATTCAGCTCCTTGTGTTTTGACCTGAATTCATTATCTTCCTAATAATTTTGGGCCAAATCGAATGGAAATTTTTTTATCAATGAAAGGGTCTCCTAAATTTCGTAAGGAATTTGCATAGAAAAAGGATAGCCATAAATATTCGATGTGGGTCCGTTTCTCACCGGAAAAAGTTTATTGCCGTGGGAAAAAGGTTTTTCCGTCCGTAGGATGATCCGAAACACGTGCTGTAATCCCTCCGCCGAAACAGGTGTCGGTGGGAAAGCGTTTAAAAACAGGTAATTTCAACACCGAGAAAAATTGTCATTTTTTCAATGAAGGTGCGAAGAGAGAGAAAAGAGGAAAGAAAAACTTGGGTTCCCACAGCTTAGTCACGTACGTCATTGTATTAGCTTTTTCACAGAAATGTTTTAATTTGCATATAAGGTACCTATGATTGAGGATGGGTTTGCCTGAAAATGCTCCTCTATGAGTAGCAAGGAAAACCCCTTTGAGTACAAACTGCCCACGTGTAGGTCGCGACCTTGGATGGAAAGCCAAGCCGTCTGAGTGTGAACGGTTTCCGAAGAAAAGGGAGAGAAAAGGAGTTGTAAAAATAAACCTTAAACTGACTTATTGCCCAGTAATTCCACCTTTTTAGCCGGTAATGTCGAAAAGAATGTTATTGTCGAGAGAGGTGCCGCCCGGTCTGGGAAAACCTTTAACAAGTCCCACGTTTCTAAGCTCGAACAACGGTTGACAACTAAGAAGAAAAAGTACAAAGGAAAGGATTACAGAGCAAGTCAGACTGCTTGTCTCCAAGGGCTTATCTTCCGAAAATATCTTCAATTTTTTTTTTCTAATTGGAGGATTTTCTTTTAGCGGATTTTTGTTTTAACGTTCTTAATTGTGAAAGAGGCCATCGGCCCATATAACTACTAAAATGCATTTTGGCATTTCCCATGATGCATTTCGAGAGTAACAATCTTCACATCCCATCAAAGTGCATGATGGGAAGTACCTATTGAAAAGCATGATTGTTCCATTAAAATGCATCATGGATTTTACATACCTCCAACAATCAAGCATTTTTAGACTTTCCATCATGCATTTCGACTACAACAATCATGCATTTCGATGCTTTCCATCAAAAATTTCGTCTCCAACAATCATACATTTTGAAACTTCCCATCATCCATTTCGACTTCAACAATCAAGGATTTTGATACCGCCCATTATGGATTTCGACTACCACAAACGTGAATTTTGATGCTTTACATCACGCATTCCGATTACAGCAAACATACATGTTGACTCTAACATTCAAGGATTTTGATATTTCTCATCAGTCATCATGCATTTCGACTCCAACAATCATGCATTTTGATATCTCCCGACTCCCATCATGCATTGCAACAATCATGCATTTTGAGACTTCCCATCATGCATTTCGACTGCAACCACAAATATTGCACAATTACTTAATACAAAGCTGGTGCCAAGAATTTCGAATTTTATCAAGCTACATATAGTTGGCGTAAGGAAGGTTTTCGGTCATTTTCCACACATGAAAAGAGGGCCCTCCCACCCAACTTTTCTCGAAGTATCAGTGGTCCGGACTTGAGTTCAGGTAATTTTTCGGTCCCCCCATTCACCTATTTAGAGGAGACGGAAAGGAAAAAGGGGATCAGTTGGCCGAAATGAGGCTCGACGTCAATATGTGGATAGAAGAGAATCCAGTGCGTTTTCCACGTTTATCATTTTCGTTAATTAATATTTTTTTCTTATTTTCCAGATGAAGGAAAAGAGTAAAAACGCGGCACGGAGTAGACGTGAAAAGGAGAACACGGAATTTTTAGAGCTCGCCAAACTTCTCCCCCTTCCGGCCGCGATCACGTCACAGCTTGACAAAGCCTCCATTATCCGATTGACGACAAGCTATCTCAAAATGAGACATCTCTTTCCAGACGGTAAGTCTTTTTATTGAATTTTATCAGATCAAAAATAGTTTTTGCTCGGTGACCCTTAAAGTTTTTTCTCTCCTCTTTTATATAAAAGGGCCCCCAGGAGGGGGGTAATTGGTCAAATTAAGGAGGGTCACATCCCCCTCAAATCGTTCACCTTCCAATCAGTCCCATCTACATTGTAGGACCTACAAACCGGACAAAACGGGCGTTCTCATTGTGTCTTTGATTTGACTGTCTCTTTATGGTAAACACCTCCGCTAAACCACCCAGACACCTTTGTTATACTAATTTTATAGGTCCTTTTGGACATTTCCAGCCTTTTTTGCTTGTTTTGCATAAGAAAGGTTGTCATTTGATGCAAAATCTGATGGGAATCTTAGGTCCGTACACACCTTTCAGTACTTTTTAATTGACATGGTTTAATTGAAGTCTTGACTCCATTGTTTGATTGACGGGCGTAACAATGAGGAAGGGGAGGGGGGCACGCGGACCAATTAAGGCGCGTGTGGGCCTTATAACAAAGTCGTTTTCCGCCCTCGAATAATTGGCGAGGCGTCCTTTGTTCAATCGTCGACCTTTCCTTGTTCCAGGGCTCGGTGACGCCTGGGGTGCCGCACCGCCGCCGTCGAACCCGAGGGAGGCCTCCATACGGGAGCTCGGATCTCATCTTTTACAAGTAAAAATAATATAAAAAAATTTTATTCTTTTTTTATATAAATTGTTTATAGACTTTGGACGGTTTCATATTCGTTGTGGCACCAGACGGAAAAATTATGTACATATCGGAAACTGCTTCGGTTCATTTAGGTCTTTCTCAGGTCGAACTTACAGGGAACAGTTTGTACGAATACATTCATCCTAGCGATCACGATGAAATGTCTTCAGTTTTATCATTACAGCAGCCACTACCTCATCATCATCTTTTACCAGGTACGCTGAATGCAGAAGATAGCTTGGCGTAACTAGGCAACCGTTCAGGTCCACAAGCCAAAAAACGATCTTCAGACTGAAAAGGCTGGATACCGTGCCAGCTAGTGGACAAGCGATTTTGACCCTACAAAAAAATGTATGGAAGTAAACCCCCCTTAGATTTCAGCAAGGAATCGATTGGCATCAATAAATTTTGGATCCGACGAACAGGGTGCTCCAGAACGACCCTAACTTCGTTATTTTAAATACTAACCCTATGTTTTGACATTTGAAATCGATTTTACTCTTGATTTCCAGTAACTTTTACTTAAAGCACTTTTTTGATAGGACCAATCGCTTTGGCGTACGAATACTGTGCCTTATGGATGCAGTGTCCATAACTCCGGTTTTATCAAAAAAGTTCTCTAAGTAAAAGTTACTGAAAATCAAGCGAAAAATCTATTTCCATCGTCAAAACATAGGACTCTTATTTAAAATAACGAAGTTAGGGTCGTTCTGGAGCTCCCTGTATGTCCGACCCAAAAGCTATTGATCGCAATCGATTCCTCGCTAAAATGGGGGTTTACTTCGATACTTTTTTCGTCATGTCAAAATTCCGGCGGATTTGGCTGTAGGCACCCAAGATTGGGTGACTTTCAGAAGCCTAAATTAGGCATCCATCATACCTCTTGGTGTAATAACCACTTAGAAACGTCTTTAAATCTTCCTTTTTTACAGAATTCGAGATGGAAAGAGCCTTTTTTATTCGTATGAAATGCGTTTTAGCGAAACGAAACGCTGGTCTTACAACGGGAGGGTTCAAGGTGAGTGCACTAAACATACAGAATACCAGAAGAGAAAGAAAGAGAAGAAAAAATTTTTTTCTATAGACTCATGAGAGCGCATATTTCTTAAAGTTCGTGGTATCGAATTAATGAGCGTCTGGTTTAGGTGATCCACTGTTCGGGATATTTAAAAGTGAAGCAGTATTCTCTGGAAGCGTCCGGCTATGAGACCTGCTACCAAAACGTCGGACTCGTCGCAGTCGGACATTCGCTTCCCCCCTCGGCCATCACCGAAATCAAACTCCACTGCAACATGTTCATGTTCAGGGCGTCACTAGATCTCAAACTAATATTCCTCGACGCAAGGTAAGCCGACACTTTTTTAAGTGTGTGAAAACCTCCATTTGTCCATGACTCATTTTATCCCTTCAGGGTGTCACAACTGACAGGATACGAGCCACAAGACTTAATTGAAAAAACACTTTATCACTATATACATACAGCAGATATGATGCACATGAGATATTCTCACTGCACACGTAAGTATAACATTCAGAATAAAAGAAATAAAATTAATAAATTTTTTAGTATTATATAAAGGTCAAGTAACTACCAAATACTATCGGTTTTTGTCAAAAGACGGAGGCTGGGTATGGATGCAAAGTTATGCGACGATAGTTCATAATTCGAGATCTAGTCGGCCACATTGTATAGTCAGCGTAAATTATGTTTTAAGGTATTTAAATGATATGAGATGATGTCGATTATGGCTTTGATTGTAGTGAGTTGGAAGAGAAAGATATAGTGTTGACGACCATCGGGAATGAGGAAAGGACGACGACTTCGGTGACGACACCGACACCTTTGGTTGTTGAAGAACCTTCTTCTTATCACCATCACCCTCAGATACTACAGCCAGAAGTCTACCAGCCTCAACTATACGACCACTACGCAGGAGCTGAGCCGACATATCCTTCGCCGGAGCTGTACTACGCAGCCGCCGCCGGATATTCGGAACAAGGATGCATCGGTCGACCATACTCGAGTTCGAGCTGCTCTAGCGGCGAAGAGCCTCCTTCCTGCTCGTACACCGCCCCGCATTCCACCACCCCTCCCACCTACACCTCAGTCATCGTCGACTCCCAACACTACGTCAACGAATTCGTTCATTAACCTCAAAATTTTCAACGTGCAGACAATAACCAAAGAATTCCAGTATTAAACCCCAGTGAAAACAAGTGTAAACTATAGTTTTTAAGACTTTTTAAATTTTTTAATGGTTATTTGTACGTTAGAAATTTAGATTTCTTTTTCCCAAAGCCATTTTTTTGACCACGTTTGGCTCTAAAAAAAGGGAAAGCCCAGTATGTCTTCCATTTTGAAAAGAGACATAGAGAAAACTAGAAGCTATTTAATATTATAAAATAAAGAATGTACATTGTGCAAATCATAAAAAAAATGTGTGTATATATTGTATAAATTGTTATTTTTGTGTCAACGGAAAAATATATTATTATAATAAAAGAGTGATCATTTCCAATTTCCTGTTTTTGTTCCTCGATGAACGCGAAGGCAAGTTGTGACGTCACCGCATTAGCAAAGCGCAAATCTGATTTTGGCGCATTTTCCGAGGATCTCAGCACTTACTCAGATTTCCCTAGTTTTTGCAATCTTAAAACTGAGCTTGTGCAAAAACGATGTCTTTTCCACCCAATAAACCATTTTCGGTCGAAAAAGAGGCGAGAAATAGGGAGTCAGTTATGTGTGGGATGTATGGCCTCCGGTGGCAATTATTTGTCGTGTAGTTTGTCCCGGTTTGGGATCTAACAAGAGGGTGCGAGAAGCGACGAAAAGGAGACGAGGGCGACAAAGGGCGTCGTTCTATTCGATGGGAAGGGAAGGGGGATGTTCAATTACGGAAATGGCACCCCCTTCACAAAACCCAACCCGCACAACCCTTAATGATTGCGATCCCTTCCTCTTTCCCCTCCTTTGTCCTTTAATCAAAAGTGCTTTTTCAACTGCTAATTTATCCGTGTCCAAAATTAAACGCGATTTTAACGTGAAATTAATATCCAAGAGGGAATTGAAGACAGTGGAGTTCTTGACCTACGGTTCTGAATAGCGTGAAGGGTCTGGGCCCATGACTCCAGCCACCTGGCTTTTAATTCGTCATAGGGTCTTTTACGACACCTAATTTTGTCCTCTACGCTCTCATTTTTATTACATTCCCAACCTTGGGTTAGAGTAAACCAGTGGCAGGACAGGAAGGGAAGAATCGCTCTTAGCACCTTTTTTGATCAGAAAGACAATTTTTTAGATGGATTTTAACTAATGGGGAATATCGAACTATCGAGCTGAATCCATGATGTGAAATATCGAAATGAATGATGTGAAACATCAAAATGCATGATTGTTACTGTCGAAATGCATGATGGGAAGTGTTCGAAAAGCACGATTGTTGGAGTCCAAGTGCGTGATGGAAAATATCAACAAAATGAATGATTGCTAAATGCCACCTACCATCGAAATGTATGGGAAGTATGTAGGTACTTATCGAAAAGCATGATATGATGATTGCTGCAAACGAAGGGCATTATGGGAAATATCGAAATGCATGGTGGGAAATATCAACAAAACGCATGATTGTTACTATTGAAATGCATGATGGGAAGGATCGAAAATCGTGATTTTTGCTGTCGAAGTGTATTTCGATTTCATCAAAATGCGTGACGGGATGGATCTAAAAGCGTGATTTGTTGGAGTCGAAGTGCATGATGAAAAATATCAACAAAAAGAATGATTGTTACCAGGTGCGGACTGGGACCTTAGGGTATGGGTGGGTTTTCAGTTAAGGGGGCGCCCGGATGGGGGGGGGGCAAAAATTTTAACAGAAAATTGGCTTTTAGAAAAATATATTAGGCCAAAACAGAGGTTCCTAAATCTGGGTTTTAAAATGTTGATTTTGAGGTTTTTGACAAAAGAAATTGCACTTAAAACGTTGATTTTGAGATTTTTTGACAAAAATATTTGCTCTTATAATCATGATTTTGAGGTTATTGACAAAAAATTGTCAATTTAAAGTTGATTTTGAGGTTATTGGACGAAAATTAGGCATCATAAATGTTGATTTCGAGGTTTTTTGACCAAAATTAGGCTTTAAAAGTGTTGATTTTGAGGTTTTTGGACGAAAATTATGCATCATAAATGTTGATTTCGAGGTTTTTTGACCAAAATTAGGCTTTTTAAATGTTGATTTTGACAAAAGAAATTGCACTTAAAACGTAGATTTTGAGATTTTTTGACAAAAATTGGTCTTAGAACCATGATTTGGAGGCTTTTGACGAAAAATGGTCAAGTTAAAGTTGATGTTGAGGGTTTTTTTACGAAAATTAGGCAATTATAAATGGCGCCGCCTCTATGTATTCACGGGGGGGCGCGGGTGGGTTCTGCCCCCCCCCCGGGCCAGTCCGCCCCTGATTGTTACCGTCAAACTGCATGATTTTTGCTGTCGAAGTGCATTTTGATTTCATCAAAATCCATAATGGAGAAGTGTCGAAAAGAAATGATTTGTGGAGTCGAAGTGCATGATGGAAAATATCAACAATATGATTGTTTCCATTGAAATGCATGGGAACTACTTTTCTTATCGAAAAGCAATGATATTATGATGATTTTTGTGATCAAAGGGCATGATGGGAAGCATCAAAAACATGCTTTTTACTATCGAAATGCATGATTTTTTGTTATATCGCTGCTTATTATTTCTTTAGAAAATAGTGCAAACGGTAAAATTTAGTAGAAAATGGAAATTATGACACTTGCAAAGGTAGTTTTTCTTTTAGAAATCGAGTTTTTCTGGGCCGATAGAACCAGTGTTGCTACCTATGGGGTTGTTTAAAAACTAATTTCTATCCATATTCTACGACCGTTCCTTATCTTAGTTTGAATTTTATCACTGTACAGTGTACTTATAATAAGCTTTTTATACTCTTTTATGACTCTATGAATTGTGGTAAACTCCTGAAAATTTAGGAAATTTGTGACTTAGCAATGTTTGATTGTGTGGTCTGATGTATGCAGACCCTTATTGGTCTTTTATTTGCCAACTGTTGAAAAATCGATGAAAGTAAAGTTCTCATCCAAAAACTTACCATTTAAAGAAGCCTAAGTAGTCATTAAAATAAAATTCCCTGTTGATGGCACCCCTGAGTTTTTGCCGCCATTTTGGGAAGGTTATGTAATGGTTATAGTTTATCTTGTGATAAGAAAAGTGTTAGTAAACTTCAAATTTGTGTTATGAAGTGCGTCGTTCCTTGTCAAAATGTTAAAAGTGAGTATATATTTCTGTTCTTTTTTGGATATATTTTGTTTTTCAGTTATCGCCCGTGCGATACAATCGTTATCGAAGATCGGCTGCGAGATGTACCTCGAGCCTGTGGAAGGTCAGCTTGTCTTCCGGACTGTCAACATGGCCCAGTCGGCCTACGCCGAATTCAAGATGACCTCCAGTTTTTTCTCTTCTTTCATCTTCAACGACGAAGGCGATTCGATGTACAAAGTCACCATGAGGGTAAACCGATCAAATCAGTCGATTATTATCTCTTCAGTCTATTTTAAGCGTCTTCAAATATTCACACGGACTCGACAGACAGATCGAATGCTGCGAGATTCGCATGAAGCCAGATTCTGCAGTTGTCATCTTTTTAACGAAATTCACAGATTCGCATATGAAAAAGCACTATTTGCGAGTCATCGAAAATGAAAGATTGGCTGTAAATTTTGGAAGATGATCGTTTATTGTGATCGTAAACCCATTTCTAGGCAAACATCCTACCTGAAGGGAGCAACTGCATTTTAGTTTCTTCAAAATTGCTGTCCTCGGTTATAAAAAACTTCAGGAATTCTGAAGACGAGATTACCATTAGAGTTGAACCTGATAAAGCCTTCATAAAAAATCACATTGAATTAAGAAGAGGTCCTCTATTTAACTTGGGTTAACCAATTTAATGATAATTTACAGATCAACATTTTATGAGGACCGAACTATCTTTTCAATCAATAGAATTTGAATCGTACAATGTGAACAATCCGACGGCCGTCACATTCTGTTTTAAAGAATTGAGGGCCGTCCTCGCCTTTGCAGAACCAGCGAATTTACCGATTGAATTTTTATTCGAATCGGCTGGAATGTATGTTTTTGATTTACATGAGTTTTATTCATTAATTTTTTTCAGGCCTATGTTATTTAAAGTTGCCAATCTTCCAGTGTACGAAGTGAACTATATTGTTTCAACATTAGGAAGTCCGAGCCGTGGGAATAGTATTAGGAGGAGTATCCCTAATAGGAACGAAAGCCCTTTTAATAACTCACAGGTTCCTAATGTGACACCAATGAGAAATCGAATTTCTGAATCGTCCCCTTTTCCCGGCTCAACTCCGATCAGATCGGAAATCCCGTTACCAAGTTCGATCACTCCAGTTTTGAGCGACAATGTCAATTCTGAATACGATGCTTTGGGCTCCAATGACTTCAACATGCTTAGCTCAAATGAAAGGTCGCAACCTGATGATGGTCTCGTTCAAGTTGTTTTTAAACGGTGCTTTTCCCAAACGACACTTTTGGACAATTTCAAAGACCACGATGATATTCTAGTTCCAGGGACGCAACCAAGTCAATTTTAATTTCATTATTATTACATTAAAGTGTCAATATTGCCTCGAACATCACATTTTTTAAAAATGACTATAGTAAGCAGAGACACATCACTTTCAAATTAATAAAAGTATTATTATTTACAAAACTTATTTTATTTATATTATATTTAATCATAATTGCTTTTGTTTAATAATAACGCTTTCGTCAAAAACGATGACGTAAGTTGTCCCTTTGTGCCAATGAGCTGTCACTTTTGCGGTCTAAAAAAGAAAAAAAAATATCATCAAATAACTTGTGGCAGTAAGATATGATACATTGCCCATTCTTTCAACTTTTTACAGCGTACATTAGCAGGATTGCCCAAATCAGGAAACAATGGTCGCCAAGGTAAGTCAGCAACTCCAGTCGCCAACCCCCTAGTCTGCAGGGCAACTTCTGTCACCAAGGAACATGGCAACCCTGGTCGCCTGGGCAACTCCAGTTGTCAAGCAACCCTGTCATCAAGCAACATGACAACTCCTGTTGATATGGCAACCCTGGTCGCCTGGGCAACTCCTGTTGTCAAGCAACCCTGTCATAGAGCAACATGGCAACCCCGGTCGCCAAGGCAACTCCTGTCGTTATGGCAACCGCGGTCGCCTAGGCAACTCCTGTCGATATGGCAACCGCGGTCGCCTAGGCAACTCCTGTCGATATGGCAACCCTGGTCGCCTGGGCAACTCCTGTTGTCAAGCAACCCTGTCATAGAGCAACATGGCAACTCCTGTCGCTATGGCAACCGCGGTCGCCTAGGCAACTCCTGTCGCTATGGCAACCCCGGTCGCCTAGGCAACTCCTGTTGTCAAGCAACTGGCAACCCCGGTCGCCTAGGCAACTTTGCCCCGGTCGCCAAGGCAACTCCTGTCGCTATGGCAACCGCGGTCGCCTAGGCAACTCCTGTCACTATGGCAACTCCGGTCGGCAACATACGAAACCTCCCCCACCTTTCCTCTGCCTACCCATTAAACCAATCAAAAGTAGCAAACAAAATAGGTAAATTAAAAAAAATTACAAATCCGCTTCCTGTGAGAAAAGCCTCCATAATTCCAGCAGCGAAAATGGCGCAGTTTAGACTCGCTTTATCTTTCGGAACCGAAATATACGTGTTCACAACTGGTTCAAGTTCTTTCATATAATAAATTTTTTCATCGTCGTTCGCATGCTCCAGAATGTCGATTTCTTTAAGAAAAAGTCCCTGCAACGAAAATCATTATTATTGCCATAAAATCAAAATGAATGAACCTTCCAAAGGGTAGTTTTGATGAAAATGAGCATATTTAACAGTTTCGTTTCTCGCTTGCATTTCGCCTCTCGGACGCAATACAGGTCGATCAGTTTCATACCAACTTCTTGGCCCAGTTCTGCCAACCTAGAAACAAACATGAACACCTTTATCTCCCATTTTGTGGGCCTTACTTATTCTGAAGTTCTGGAACAGTGTGAACTTGGTTTTGGCAATACTGAATGATTTCGGAGAAAAGAAGCGAGTAAGTGCTCAACCCTATTTCACGTTTTCCTTTACTCAAATTCTTATCTAAAATACTCGTTTTGGGCCTCACTTGGGAAATAATTGCCGCCGGAATCGGACTTGTGGCCGACTGTAAAGTAAATTTTTCGGAAAACAACTTATTTACACTCATTTTGATCGATTTGACAGAAAACTTGATGTTTGATAACAAGAAGTTTCTCGATGGTTACCCTACAGGCTGCAACTGATAAGAGGTATCACAAGGTTATATCAGTGTTAACTCGTCAACAATCAACACGTGAATTTCATGTAAAATGAGTGTGACAGTTCAAAAAACGTTTTTAAGCACCCACGTCACTTGTGTTAAGTTTATTGGGTCTTATATTTTAGCTGGTAGGTTGATATTGATGATTCCTTGTATTCAAAGACTTTTATTTCGTAGGTGTTGGTGGAAACTTAAATGTAATCGAAATCAAAACTCGTGGGCATGACACAGAGCTTAAAAAAGTCGTCGAGATCTACGAGAATCAAAATATTTACGGGATCAAACCCAGATCCGAAAGTGAGCTGTTAATTTATGGCGGTAGAAACGTCACCGTTCTTAAATTTGACATTCCGTCATTGCGGTAAAGCTATTGCATTTTCAGTTACCATAATGCATCAACAATATGCAGGAGTAATCATAATCTGTTGCCTCCTATTAGTCCTCTTATATCCCTACTTTTCCTATCCCCTAGTCCAGTGGTTCCCGAACTCCCAGGGGATGCGTAAGCTGTTCACGCAGGCTCAAGAATTTTAGGTATTTTTTTCTCAAATATTCCCCCAAAATTTTAGTTTTTATTTTCAGTTTATATATTTTAAGGCTATTTTTCATCAAAAACCTCAAAATCAAGGTTTTAAGAGCCAATTTTTCTTCAAAAACCTCAAAATCAAATTTTTAAGAGCCTTTTTTCGTCAAAAATCTCAAAATCAAGTTTTAAGAGCCAAATTTTCGTCAAAAACCTTAATATCAACTTTCTTAAAGCCCAATTTTCGTTCAAAAACTTCAAAATCAAAGTTTTAAGTGACATTTTTCGTCAAAAACCTCAAAATCAAAGTTTTAAGATCCTTTTTTCGTCAAAAATCTGAAAATCAAGGTTTTAAGAGCTAAATTTTCGTCAAAAACCTCGATATTAACATTATTAAAGCCGAATTTTAGTCCAAAAACTTCAAATTCAAAGTTTTAAGAGACATTTTTTATCAAAAACCTCAAAATCAAGGTTTTAAGAACCAAATTTTCGTTCAAATAAAACTCAAAATCAACATTTGTAAAGTTCCCCAAAAAACCTCAAAATCAAAGTTTAAAGAGCCAATTTTCGTCAAAAATCTCAAAATCAACATTGCTAAAGCCAAATTTTCTATTTTAAAAAACCCCTCAAAATCATGGTTTTAAAATCCAATTTTTCGTCAAAAGCCTGAGAATCAGCGTTTTAAGTGCAATTTATTTTGTCATAAACCTCAAAATCTACATTTTTAAAACCCCAATTTTCTTCAAAAACCTCAAAATTAACACTCAAAACTTGCGCACAGGTTTTCATTTGTTTAAAAGGGAGGCGAATGGTCACTACTACTTTAGCCATTATCCCCAACCATCATGCACTGTATCTTTAGTAAATTATCAATGTTACCAACTATTTTTCAGGTTCGAAGTTTCCAAAAGAATCATTATCGATGATTGGATTCTGGACTGCATATGGCTAGATTCAACAAATGCCGCTGCACTTACGATGAACAATGCTGTTTCAAAAATCGATTTAAACTCTGGAAAAAATGAAAAAGTTTCATGTGAAATGAGATGTATATTGTATCCTTTTGTGCGCTCTTGACAATTAACCAAATTTTAGTTATATTGGGAGTGTTTATGTGGAGGTAATCAAGAATAATTATTGTTCTTAACTGATGCTTATGTATTCGGGAGTCGTTTTAAAAGACAAATGGTCTAATTTGGTCATACTTGCCGGCACTGTCTTTCAAGAAGTCATTATTTGGTCTCTAACCAATAAATCACCTATACACACCTTAAAAGGCCACAAGGTACCAATAGATCAAAAATTTTCTTTTTATTTTAATTAATTTTCAGGGAGTTATATTTTCCGTGAAGTACGATACCTTGACGGAAAGGATTTGTACGACTTCTGACGACCGTACGGTTCGAATTTGGTCCGTCAAGTTTTCAGACGAAATGAAAAATTGGTCAAAATGTGACATCATTTTGCAGCATACAATATTTGCCCATATGGCCCGCGTTTGGGACTGCCATTTCCTTTCTAACTCTTGGATTGTCAGCATTGGGGAGGTAAAAAAAAGAAAAGAAAAAACAGATTTTTGTCAACTTTTGCAGGATTCGCTCATTTCGATTTGGAATGGTGACGCCAAATGCGAAAATCAATGGTATGGCCATCAAGGAGGTTCGATCTGGAGTATAGATTGTTGTGAAAAATTGAAAATCGTCGCCACTGGAGGAAGCGACGGCGGAATCGACTTATGGCCTCTCGCTTCAAAATCGAAACCACTTTTTCTTCCATTCAACATCAGCGACCAAAGAACCCCAAAATCCTTAGTAATTAATCGTTTCGGGAAACTTATATTGTCTACAAATTTAGGAGAGTTATGGACTTACGCAGAAAACCGATGGATTTTGTCTTATTTTAATGAAATTTTTAAAAATTATTTATTACTTTCTATATCGCCCGATCGCATTTATATTTCTTTGGCGAGTATAAATGGTCACATTTATTTATTTAAAGGTATTTTATGAAATTTTTGAATTATTCAGGACTTTTAGTAGCCGATGATGTTGAAATTTGCCTTGAAATGAAAGCTGTCGATGGGAGAATATTTTCTTTGAGTTGGCTGGATTCTTCGCTTTTAGTGACTTCTGGAATCGGTGGACGAATATCTCTTTGGAAGTTTGATTCTGGTATTTTTATTTTGTGTAGTGTTCTTAAATTAGAGGGAATTACAGGAAGAAATGATTTGGAGGCATTGGAAACGTTTATTTTGCCAGAATGTAAAGAAAGATGGATTACTTGCTCTTGTGTTTCTGGTGAATTTTTTCTCTGTGGCGATCGTAATGGTTCTATTCATCTTTTCCATCGTTCAAAAAATAATCAGGTTTGTATTCTATTTTCGTACCCTAAAAACTGTCAAAAACCACAGTTTGGACCAAATCGAGAAATAAAAATTTTGGGGTAAAGGGTCCCCTCTTGGATATGGTCGAAAATAATATTTTTAAATTGAAAAACCGACCTCAGATTCGTGTTTCTTACCCTAAAAACAGTCTAAAACCACTTTTTGGACCTAATCTAAAAATGAAAATATGTGGTCAAAAAGAAGGGATAGGGTCCCCCCTTGGATGTGGTTGAAAAAAATGTTTTTAAATTGAAAAACCGACCTCAGATTCTTGTTTCTCACCCTAAAAACAGTCTAAAACCACATTTTGGACCAAATCAAGAAATGAAAATTTTGGGTCTAAAAAGAAGGGAAAGGGTCCCCCCTTGGATATGGTAGAAAAAAATGTTTTTAAATCGAAAAACCGACCTCAGATTCGTGTTTCTCACCCTAAAAACAGTCTAAAACCACATTTTTGACCAAATCAAAAAATGAAAATTTTGGATCTAAAAAGTTGGGAAAAATCCATTGGTTGTGGTCGAAAAAAAAATTTTTAATGGTAATTTTATTTTTTAGAATCCCATATCTACACTAAAACGTGAACATGGCCCTAGAGGTGTGAGCGATCTCAAAAATATCAACAGCGACCTCTTCATTTCTACAGGGCGTGATGGAACATACAAGCAAATCAGAATCGAAAATGAAAAGCTCGCAGTTTCTAGTACCTACAAACTACCAATGGAATGGCCCGCTGCTTTTCGCCAGACAGAATCATTCGGAAACGTCATACTTGGATTTTACGAGGTTTCCTTTTAATTTCAACGTTTCCCGATTAATTTGCGATTTCAGATTCGCTTCATCGTCTGGAGTTTAGATGAAAGAAGAATTTTACTCAGCATCGAATGCGGCGGAGGTCATCGATCTTGGGACTGTCATTTCGACCAAAACATCAATGTTGCCTATATAAAAGAAAAATCGATTTCGTATTTTTCTGAAATTCTTGCTAATATTTCACTCGGGACTGCCTTAACAGGCTCGCATTCAAAAACAATAAACTCTTGCTGTCTCCTAAATTCGGAAAATGGTCACTTTCTGGTTTCTGGAAGTGAAGACACAACTTTGAAGCTTTTCGACGTATCCGATGGCTTTTTAAAATCAAAAGGAACATACCGAAGACACATTTCGAGTGTGAAATCGCTCTGTAGTTTTATCTCAAAAGACGATCTCTATGTCGCATCTGGTGGTGGGCGAGGGCAGCTCATATTATGGCGGCTAACAACAGAAAGTAAATTTTATTATTTTATCAATCCAAACTAATGTTTCATAGATCCTAGCCTTATTGAACTATCAGAAAACATATTACGAGTCGAAAATAAACCATCAGAACAAGAACCATTAGACGAACCTGAAATACGATACATGGATTTATCAATTTTAGAAGATAATAACAAAATAAACATTTTCGCCGGTTGTTCTGATGGAATAGTCAGGTAATTTCAAACACGTTATTTGTCCAAAAGATAATTTAAATTTTAGATGCCATTCGTTTGATCCATCAAATGGAAAAATGAATCTTGGAATCTGCGTTAAAAATGATTTTTGTTGTATTTTGAAGTTGTCATCAATTAATAACGTTTTGTCATGTTCGTACACGAATGGGAACGTTTCATTATGGAAAATAGATGATTTGGTCCATAATAAACAAGATGCAGTTTGTTTGAAAGTTCACAGTCTTGGTATCAATGGATGCGATTTGGTAGAATTTGAAGGTTCTTATGTTTTGGCCACTGGTTCTGACGATTCTTCCATCGCTTTGAATGTTTTGGATGGAAATCTCAATATTCTGAGCACATATAATCATAAAAATTTACACAACTGTCAAATATCAGGTTCGTTCAGGAAAGAATCGTTGGCAGAATTTTCATTTAATTTTAGGAATAAAACTTATTGGAAATTTTCTTATTACTGGAGGTATGGATCAAAAAATATGCGTTCTTAGTTGGTCGTTTTCTGATTCGGTCCTCAAAGCGATTTTGATTTCCGAGGTTAAAACTTGTGTACCTGATGTCCACGGAATTCTAATTAAGTAAGTTCATTACTTTGTTTGAATTATTTATTGGTTTATTTTTTAGAAGCGAGGAAGATGTGATTACTGTCTATCTGTATGGAATTGGTGTTCAAATCGTAAATTTGGCTATTTCTTGATGTGTTGTGTTGAAATTATATTTTATAAAGCAATTTTATGAATCTTTGGTGTTTGGTGTGAACCTATTGATCCTCAGTGCAATTCATAATGCAGTAAAATGTGAATTAAACATGAAGAGATCCAAGAAAGATCCCTGATGTAAGTTTTTCCAGGAAAAATAAGTATGATAAGGAACAGTAAGCACCAGGAGCGGACTGGCCCTGGATGGTTTGGTGGACCATTTTCCTTTGGAAAACTACAAAATAATCACTTCAAAAAGTAAAATTTCTAAAAAAGAAAAAAACCAAAGAATGACTCATCAAAAACCCTTTCCCAACCTTCCACTACCTCCTCTAACATCCACCACCTCCCCCTACCATCCTATACCTTCCACCTCCACCCCTAGCATCCACCACCTCCCCTAGCCACCCCTAGCATCCACCACCTCCCCCTACCCTCCTCTTGCATCCACGGCCTACCCTCCTATACCTTCTACCACCTCCCCCTACCCTCCTATACCTTCCACTACCTCCTTTAACATCCACCACCTCCCATAATGGCCCCTCCCTGAAAACCCACCCTTATTCTAAGTTCCCCGTCTGCTTGATACATAAAGTGCATTGACATCCGAGTTTTCTACTGTTTTATGCTTAAGATTTCATGGATGATTAGACTATCTTTGTTCACGCTTCAAAGATTCACGTGTTAACTTAAAGTTTATCGGAGGAAGTCAAAAATGAGCCTATATAAACAGCGTATCTCATTATTTTAGTCTTAAAAGTAAAAATGCGCTGTTCTTTTTATATTTTTTGTATTTATTTTTTATCGATCAAATCCGCCAATGGTGAAATCAAGTGTGGCGGTATTGAACCATACCACAGAGTCAACACATCTGTAAGTAAGCTGTTTTGGGCTCTTTTTTAACTTAAAAGTTGAAGGCTGCTGGGAAATGGCACCTAATTCGAGGAACCAGGATCGGAGGGACAAACGAGTCGAGGAATGCTTGCGGATTTTTCAGTTAGTTTTCTCTTCACTTTCTCAAAATTTGTTTCCAGACACAGTGGAACCTTGCAAATGTATCGGTGTTAAGTTGACACCGCACTCTCCGCCTTCCATTCAAAATTATAACATGATCAATTTTGGCTTCAATTCAGTGTAATTTTTTTTTTTTTTTTTCTAAGGAATATGAGTGGGTTTTAAAAGATGTTTTCTCAGCTCTGCAAGTGCTAATGTCCTTGGTTAAAAAACTTAACCTAGAAAACCTAACCTAAAAAACCTAACCTAACCTAAAAAGCTTAACTTGACATTACCTATTGTTTTTAGGGGGCATGTAGGATGACATTATTTTAAAATCTGACGTCTGCTGGCCCAATAGAGCACCCTGGGCGTGAGGCAAGGCCCCTAAAGGGACTCCCATAATTGGTAAAAGGGGACTATAATTTAAAAATAAAAGATTTGGATTGATGAAAAAAAGTGTTCGTGTATTGTTTTGTTTTCGATTTTGAAGGTTTTCAATCTGGATGTCGCCGAGGAGAGGATGAAGAAAAATTAACTTGTATGTTGTATCTTGACATCGTCAGATGTGTTTATGTCGATGGCAGTTCTTCCAGTGATTTGGTTTTTCTCTCCACAATGTTTATCCTTGCTGGAAGAAAATAATACTGTTTCAGACTCTGAAACATCATTACTTTTTTCTAGCTAGGTCAAGCATTGCGGAGAGGAGATACATTATTTCTGAAATTCCATTATTTTCTTCCAAAAAGAGGTGAAGGTGAAAGCGATGAATGAAGATCATGTTTCCTCGAAGCATCGAAAATCATCAAACGATGGAAATGAGGTTCTTTGCCGTTGCGTGATGCCATGGTATTCGATAAAAATAAAAAAAATCTTACGGAAAGCGAGGTCAACAAAGTTGAGAGGGTAGGAAGAGCTCTCATAAAATGTGCTTTTTCATTTTTTTTTTTAAATTTTATTTTAATTGAATCATATGATTTTATGACTTATGACAAATTTTGATGAGTAAAAGCATCTTGTAGGGAGAAAGTGAACTTTTTGATGAGGAAGTTTTGGGCTAATTTTGACGCTTTTTCTGGGGGAAAGAGCCTAATTAGGCAGATCATGACCCTTATTTCATCAAGAAGACATAGTTTAGCTACTTAATTTAAAACCTGTTTCTGTGATAAAGAGCCTAATTATGTAGTCACTTTATGGATAACTTTTGATTACTTTAGACCAACTATTCTACTATTTCTGATCATTTGAATCTCTGGCAACCTTGGAGAGCTGAGATAGCATCTTTTTTGAGCTTTGGGTCCAATTATACTCAAGGTTTGTCTATAAATTTTATTTTAGGCTTCATTCTTATTCTTCGACAGAGATACAATTAAGTCTAGTGTCGAATAAGTCGGTATACAATGCTTACGTACCTCTTGGTAAGCCCAATTGAAAATAAATGTTTTTTTCATAATAATCTTTCAGCGAAAATTAATTTCAAGATTGCGGTTGTCGGGACTGACAACTTTGCATCCTGGATGTCGCTCATCATGTGCGATGATCTCCGCGACAGATCAGGTATTTATAGATAAATTTAGAAAAGTTTTAAAAACATTTTATCTATAGGTAATGTTGGAAAACTGATGTGGGTGATAACGAGGAGCCCTCAGCCGAGTCGAGACATCGTACAACATGCTTCGAATACTTTAAAAAAATATATCAACAAAACTAAAATGCCTATTGTCGATGTTGATCAGACTAATTGTCCGCCACTTTTTTAAATAAATTTTTAACAGTTTTTAGAGACTGATTTATCGGTCATATAGTTTATTTGGAGGAGGAACCCCCTTAACTTGAAGTTTCTCGAAAATTTGGTGCTCTACAGACCTCTCCACAAGCACCAAATACTCCTCCACATTCACATATTTCCCCTCACGTCACTCCTCTACACTCCCATCACTTCCTCAAACCACCACACCCTCCTCATCACTTCCCCAACCCTCCATCCCATACTCTGACTACCCACCCTCCATCACTTCCAAACCCACCTCCCTCCCTCACATCACTTACGAACCAACCCCCACCCTCCCATCACTTCCCAAACCACCCCCACTCCTCACATCACTTCCCCAAACACGCCCCACCCTCCCATCACTTCCCAAACCACCCCCACCCTCCCATCACTTCCCAAACCACCCCACCACTTCCCAAACCACCCCTATCCCCCATCACTTCCCAAACCACCCCTACCCTCCCATCGCTTCCCCAAACCACTCCGCTCCATCACTTACCTAAAACCACCCCCACCCTCACATCACTTTCCCAACTGCTCTGCAGACCTGGTCACCAACACCAAATAGTCTCCACATCCCATCACTTCCCCAACCCTTCCTTACTCTCCCATCCTACCATCACTCCCCCATCTATTCCCCAGACTTTCCCAACCTACCCACCTTCCATCTCTAAAATGTGACAAATCAGGCTTCCAGTGCCATAAAAAACCTTAATATCATAAAATACACCTTTATTTCTTATACATTACATAAATAGTTATTCACAACAATAAATTACGATTGCACAACCAACAAATAACAAAATAAATAAAACAAAAGAGCAGAAGTCTTTGGTCAGGGGCGGAAAGGGTTCGTATCACAATAGAAAAAGGATTTCGGGACAAAAGATATGAAAAATTTGATCGAAAATAAGTAATTAATTGAACAATATCTTCCTCATTAGGTCACGGATATTTACTAATAAATTAATAAGATAGTAAATAGATGAGTAGAGCACACTTACTATTTGATAGTAAACTTTAAGATCTTAAATCTTGACATTAGGTACATAAAACCGATTTTAAAAACCAAGCAAGGTTTTTAAAAAAGCTCATTCTCGGTGATTTTGAGCGAAGATTTCGGCACGAATATGAAAATGTGATGTTCGGGAGTCGATTTCTAAAAATATTATCTCATCATTCGTCGAAAATTTTCAATTTCGTTAATACTTGTAGATAATCTGAAAGAAAAATTAGCAATTCTGGATAAAATATGGAGAAAAAACCCATTTACCTCCCTAGGGCGTTGAATAAAGCGACGATTTCGCTCCTTTCGAGATGAAATGCTTTCGTATTTTTGTACTTTTCGACTTTTTTCTGGTCGATTTTGTCATATTTGCCAGAAAAGAGGATTTTTAAGGCGGTTCCAAGCCCTTGAATCTGAAAATGTATTGTTTAAATGTGGTATGGAGGAGGAACCCTGAACTTTCTTAAAAATAAGGGGCTCTAGAGACCGCTCCACAAAAGCCAAACCTCCTATCACTTCCCCAACCTCCACTCTCTTAATACCTCCCCTACCCTCCTATCACTTCCCCCAACCATCAACCCCCACCACATCCCTACTCTCCCATCACCTCCCCTACTCTCATTGGCTGTCCCTACCCTCCCATCACCTCCACAACTCTCCTTGGCTGTCTCTACTCTCCCATCACCTCCCCTACTCTCCTTGGCTGTCCCTACCCTCCCATCACCTCCCCTACCCTCCTTGGCAGTCCCCAACCTTTCCCCCTACTCTTCTATTACTTCCCCACCCTTCCACTGCATGCCCACTTCAACCCCACTCCTCATCACCCCCTACCATACTTGCCAACTCCCCCCCCCCACCTTCCCTCCTCCTCGCGAATCACAAGTTCAAGGGTAATACTTTCTTTAAGAGAAAGTTAAAAAAGGAAAAAAGTTATTTTTACCTGTAGTTTCCCCCAAAGTTTGCATTTTTCGCAACCCACGCAGTCCATGATCTGCGAAATATTTCGAAAATGCAGGCGAAACTCTTCTTTTAGCTTTGCTGCTTGCTGTCCCCCAGAAAACATGGAGCCCTCATTGAAATGATCCTCAAACGATCTAAAACAAGAACGATATTCAGATGAAATCCTCTCAAAATTGATCATTTCGTTTCCTCAGTTCCCTATGGACCGATCAACTTGAAATTTTGCACAGCTCTTCTTTAATACGATAAGAAAAAGCCCTGAAAATTTAAAGTCGATCCATCAGAAGAGAGCCAAGAAAAAGGCAATTTTGTTGAATAGAAGTGGTTTACTAAGCTTCAAGATTTAATTTTATATTCTTACTAACCTGACAACGCTCAAGAAGTCTTTGATGGCCGCCTGAGTGTCGGAATCTTCTTCGCGGTTTCCCGTATAAAAAAGTTCATTTATCAAATAAGGCGCCGCCTTTGCTACCGCTCGCAGTTCCAACAAATACAAGAAATACAAATTTTTAAGCCACTGTGTACCCTCGTAGTTGGTCATTTCTGGGCTAAAACCGAGCGCTTGAATTCAAAGTTAGTCGCTAGGCGGTATCGTAGGGAGGGGGGGAGGAGAACACGGGGAGCTAGTCGTTTAGGGGGGAGGGCCCCATTAGGGGTAGAGGGCGGTGAGTATCGGGGGTTAGGGGGTCGGCCGATGAGTGTGTTACGGCTAAATAATGCTATAGTTTGTATATTGAGTGTATAAATTTAGGAGGTAGAGAGGGATAGCGCTTCTGGCTAAAAAAACAAAAAGAAGGTTACACTAAGAAGCCAAGCTAAAAGGTAGGGGTATTTTCATGGATTTATGTTCTGAAGTGTCAGTGAGTGAGTTACTGAAAAAAAAACCTGTGCATATTTGCCAGTTAGGTTCGCTGGTGCGAAGGCGTACGGACAGGTGAAGAAGATACAAATGAAGAGAGGTGTTGATTAAATGTCTCGCTCTTTGTTCTAAGATATTGCTAGCTTAATTAAAAGCCACTAATCCGTCTATCGAATTTGAATCAAATCGTTAATTTGGGTCAAAGATTACAGATTACCGTTAAGTATTTTACTAAACCAAAACCGGCAAACAAAAGAGGAAGCAACGATTACCGTTAAGTTTTGCAGAAGGTATGTATTCAGCGTAGCTATTTTTAGGTCTAAAACAGTTCTCCATGTAGATTGTACGCCAAACCCTATGAGCAGACTCGCCTTTATAACCAGTAAAACGTTCCGGATTGAGCATCAAGTCGACATACTGCGCCTCCTCGTCATCATCCGGAAACGTGCAGAAATTCTCACGAGCGACGTCATGAGCCTGCCAAAGTTGGAAATCCGCAGCAGCTGCAGCACTTATCGTCGTATTCAAATAACCAAGCTCGTCCACATCCTCGCACTCGTCCTCCCCAATATCCTGCGACGCCTCCAAATATTTCACGTGCATATCTTCATTTTCATGACCCTTCCCTTTCAAACCAGGAGGTATCTCTTCCTAAAAATAAGCATATCTCAAGAATTTCACCATATTTGGAAGAAACACTAGATTTCAAGAATTTTCCCAGTTTTCAAGAATTATTAGATTACACTCTAATATAAAAAATATTCTTTTCTAGTTTTAAAGATAACCATGCAGTTTTTATGACACACTTTGATATTACCTCTTTGCAAGGCTTGACATGGCAGAACCTCATCGCGCAACGATTATCGTCCGACCAAAATGGACATTTTTTCTTTAAATTTACCTAAAAACAAATTATTGAAATGACTTGAAATTTTAAGGGTTTCTTACTTTATAAAATCTGAAGTAGTCTCTCTGCAGTAGGCTCTTAAGCCTCGGAAAAACTTTGACGTTGTTGAAATAGTCGACGGTGTCCACTTTACAGCTGCAGTCATCGATTTGTCCCTTAAGCTGGAAAAATTGTTTAGGATAATTTATGGGCCTCAATTTGGTACTCACTTTGCAAAAACAGTGGTCGCCGGCGTCTAAAGGGTTTTCGCAAAAACTACTGCACAAAACCATAAAGATCAACATGAAATAAATTATTTTGAACATTTTTCTCTAGTCATAATATCGGAATCGAGCTCATATTTTAATAATAATTTCCCTTTAAAATTAGTCTGTCGTGTTTTTTGGTAGAAATCGTCAACTGAAATAGTGATAGGGAAAATAAAAACAGTGGGAAATGGTGGAGAAGGAGGTTGCGTGGTGAATGATAGGAGCGAATTGTGATATGACACGTAAGGAGTGAACTTGGGACTTGCGTGTCTTCTATGACGCACTTTTTCGGGACTTTTAGTTCAAAAATATTCATTGCAACACATGAGTTCTTTATCTCAAGAGTCCTCTCTATTATCTCATAGAATAGTGATATTGGAAACCCATGACTCGAACTTTTTCTAAAATTCGGGGCTCTACAGACCTCTTCACACTTACAAAAATATACTCTCTTACACATCCACAAACTCGCAAACTCCCTCCAATTCCTCAATCATGTCCCTACTTTCTACAACTTCCCCCTAACCTTCCGAGATCTCGAAAGATGATGAACCGAGGATCGGTGCTACCAATCAAAATATGCATCCCTACCAAGTCCGGGTCGCATCAGTAGTTTGTCCGGTACCTAGTAGGTTTTTTCGGTGGTGATCATTTTTCGAGATCTCCGCCCCCGGTAGTACAATTTGAAAGTTTCCTTCGAGGATGGGTGCTACCAATCAAAATATGCATCCCTACAAAATTTCAGCCCGTTCGCATCAGTAGTTTGTCCGGTAGTAGGTTTTTTCGGTGGTGATCATTTTTCGAGATCTCCGCCCCCGGTAGTACGATTTGAAAGTTTCCTTCGAGGATGGGTGCTACCAATCAAAATATGCATCCCTACCAAATTTCAGCCCGTTTGCATCAGTAGTTTGTCCGGTAGTAGGTTTTTTCGGTGGTGATCATTTTTCGAGATCTCCGCCCCCGGTAGTACAATTAGAAAGTTTCCTTCGAGGATCGGTGCTACCAATCAAAATATGCATCCCTACCAAATTTCAGCCCGTTCGCATCAGTAGTTTGTCCGGTACTCGGTAGTAGGTTTTTTCGGTGGTGATCATTTTTCGAGATATCCGCCCCCGGTAGTCCGATTTGAAAGTTTCCTTCGAGGATCGGTGCTACCGATCAAAATATGCATCCCTACCAAATTTCAGCCCGTTCGCATCAGTAGTTTGTCCGGTACTCGGTAGTAGGTTTTTTCGGTGGTGATCATTTTTCGAGATCTCCGTTCCCGGTAGTCCGATTTGAAAGTTTACTTCGAGGATCGGTGCTACCAATCAAAATATGCATCCCTACCAAATTTCAGCCCGTTCGCATCAGTAGTTTGTCCGGTAGTACGTTTTTTCGGTGGTGATCATTTTTCGAGATCTCCGCCCCCGTTCGTCCTATTTGAAAGTTTCCTTCGAGGATCGGTGCTACCAATCAAAATATGCATCCCTACCAAATTTCAGCCCGTTCGCGTCAGTAGTTTGTCCGGTAGTACGTTTTTTCGGTGGTGATCATTTTTCGAGATCTCCGCCCCCGTTCGTCCGATTTGAAAGTTTCCTTCGAGGATCGGTGCTACCAATCAAAATATGCATCCCTACCAAATTTCAGCCCGTTCGCATCAGTAGTTTGTCCGGTTCCGGTAGTACGTTTTTTCTCTGGTCAGTAAATTAAAAACGTCCTAAATGGTAAAATAAAATTCTGCCCAACTCTGGTTTTATCGTAATCATCATGATGTCCTTGCTCTGTAGAACACAAAATTATCTCTCAACTCATTACCCATCTCATTCCCCTATGACTCATATGAGGATCATGACTGAAAATGGGCTATGCAAAGTCAAATTTACTTTCAATGGCACTCCCAGCATCAGGGGGCGTAGCTCAGATGGTAGAGCGCTCGCTTAGCATGCGAGAGGTACCGGGATCGATACCCGGCGCCTCCAAATTTATTTTTTGCCCCTGTAAGAATTTATCGAAGCCTTAAAATTTTGCCCTAGAAATTCACGACAATCGCAACTTGGCAATTTTATTAAATTTATGACAGTGAACCGCTTATCTTTTTCAATCATATGTGGATTTTAAACTAAATTATTACTTTCTAGAAAACACACATTCGACAAAAAAATTTACATGACAAAATTTTCAGTATATTTCATGCTCCGGAAGTGAAAGGCGAACCCAGATTCTTAGACATTTCATGTTTCCCTTTGAATTTCAACGCCGGCGATGGTTCCTTCGTATTTTCCGGCGCCGGTAAGTTGAATAAAAAGGTTTAAATTAAGGAGAAAAACGGTTCGAGATGGCGAATTCGGACGCTTCATTTCTGGACGAGCTCATTTTCAAATCGTGCCTCGAGTCTACGAGTTCCGAACTGACCGAACACGACAAGTCCGCCCTCGAACTCCTCGAAATGCTCATCAAAGAGGAACTTACGAAAATCAAAGATGTCGCCTGCCAGACGGAAAACGCTATTTTCGACGAGAAGAAATCCGTCGGTGCCGATCTCAAAGTCGAAAAGAAAATTTACGGAGATCAATTCGGAAATTCCGCGTTCGAAAACGAAATCGAAAAAATTTCGAAGCCGAAAATGAAATATAAGTATAAAATAAAAAGGGCACCGTGGAAAAAATACAGAAAATTTTTGAAAAAACATCCGGTCCGTGTTTCGAATTCGACGGCCAAAAAAGATGCTTCATTCGGAGATAAAACGACCATAAAATCCTTTTCTTCGTACACTTCCGAAGAAAGAACAAATTTCGAAATTTCAAATTCCAAGCTGATTCCATACCATTCGAGAAATACTTTGACGGACGTCTCATGGACCAAAAAGCCTTTCAATTTTCCTCTTTTGGAAAGAAGCCAAAGTGAAGGAAATTACTTAAAAAGTAAGCTTTTTTTAAAAACAGTTTTTGACCTCTAGCTCGAAAACTACGGGTTTTGGCGAATTGACCAGTTAGTACAAAATGAAAGATTATTAAATTTTGCTTATAATACGTTTTCAAACGTCAAAATCGGTCAAGCCGTTCAGGAGATATCGATGGTCAAATTTGAACTTTTTATAGGACCAATTTTTGACAATTTTCTCGTTTATTTATGGCTCTCACGAGAAAACGGAAAGTCCTACAAGGTTGAGACTCGTCTCAAATTATAGAAAATTAGCCACTTTGTGTTTTTTTGCATTGGATTACCCACGATTGTATTTTTAGGTTCTTCGATGAGACACCTTCAAAAGCAATGGAAAAACGGGGTCAACATTCACGCCTACAACGTGGAAACGTACACCGAAGACTTCGAGGACGAATTGACGCCGAAGACGAGGCCGATGATCATCAGAAAGGAGTCGAAAAAGAACCGAAAGTCGTTTTTTTACAAAAATTCAAAAGAGGAAGACGAATCCGAGGTGGTAAATTTAAAAATCGTCGGCGATTCCGCTCTCAAACCTTCAGCCCCGCCTTTGTCCGAGTTTCGCCGTCCGAGTCCAAACGTTTCCAAAAGCAAGCTTACTTTAACAGAACCGAAAAGCGCGAAAACCGTTTTGATCCTCAAAGGTGACTTGGACTGTCCCATCGAAAGCCTCAAAATCGACAACGTGACCGTCCGCGAGCTTCGTGACGAACTCCTCAATCGTCAAACCGAAGAAGAGGATGAAAGCGGAAAAATCAAAGTCCCAGCGTGCAGCCAAGCCTCAGGCGAAGGCGTCGACCTCGAAAAAATTTTCATAACCTCATCCCCAAGCAAATTAGGCTTCGAAGCCAATCAAAAAGACTCAACATCCCTCAAAGAAGAAAACGAAATTTCCAACGGAGAATCCTTAATAAAAATAATATCATTACACCAGCCTTCAAGCAAATCTTGCAAAGTTGTCAACCAAGAATCTCCACTTTCTATGTCTTTAAATAAAGAAACACCATCCATAGAGCCTTCCAAAGAAATATCTTTCACGCCATCTTTCGAGCCTGCTAAAGAAGAAAAGAACACTTTGGTCGATGAAATACCAATTGAAAACAAAGAAACGCCAGATGCAGAAGATCTCAAAGAGGACATCGCATTGTACAAAGAGCCTTTGACAGAAACGCCTGCTTTTGTCGAGATTTCCAAAGAAGAAATATCAAAATGCAATGAGATCTTGATAGATGAGGTCAGCAAAGAAATCGTGCCAGACGCAGCGCCTTGCGAAGCATCGAATGTGGATTCGATGAGATCGAAAACGAAGGAATTTTTCGACAAACAATCAAAATCTTCTTCGTCCTCTTCGGACCTTCTTTCGGAAATCTGCAACCTGAAAAAGCCTAGAGTTCCTAGGATCTTCGATGAAGTTAAAAACTCGAAAACGTTTCAGACGGAGATGAGCCATAGCGAGACGATGAGCGATGTCATCTCCGAGCTTTACAAAAAGACCAATTCCGAGATCATGACGATGCATTTTAGGCAAGAAGAGAGGAAGATGGTTTCTCATTCTGTAGGAGGGAAGACGATGTACCTCCCAGCCCCCGAACAAGTCAAAGTTCCCATTTCCGACCACTACACGAACCCTCCACCTCCTCCCGAAAGAGCACCAGTGGCCAGACAAGTCCAAAGCGAGCATAACCTAGACCTGAGACAAATCGTCCCTTCTCAGCAGCCAATCTACGGCTCCGAAAACCGCCTCGAGCTCAAAAAAGAACAAGAAAAGCCAGCTAACGAACAAAAAGAGACCAAATATCTAAAAGTGTTGACTCCAACGAAATTCAGAGATGGGAATGTAAGAAGCCAGTTCAAAGAGTTTTTCGAAAACGATGATATAAATGAAGAACTTTTGAAATATTTGAAAAGCGAAGATACTACGATAAGCGAATCGACTGAAAGATCGGACATCAAAAGGGTGGAAGAAATCAAAAATTTGACCGTCTCCCTTCATAAGAATTTTCCACCATCGATTTTGAAGCGTTCTACACCTCATGAGTCTTGGACCGACCTAAAACCTTCTTCTGCTCCCGAATCTAAGACCGACATAAAGCCTCCTTCTGCTCCTGAGTCGCAGACCAACCTAAACCCTTCGCCTCCTCCTCAAAAGTCTCGGATCGACCTAAAGACTGACCTAAAGCCTTCGCCTCCTCCTCAAAAGTCCTTGATCGACCTAAAGACTGACCTAAAGCCTTCATCGCAACCTCACTTGAAAACCGAAGAGAAAGAATTAAGAAACGCTTCGACTCAAATTGAAGTCGATTCAAGCCGATGCGATAAAATGACCGAATATGAAGGGAACGAATCGAAAAATTTCGCGACAAAAAGCTGCGGTAGAAGTGGCCTCATTCTCAAGCCAGAATTCGTCTCCGAACGTTCCCAAGTGTCCAAATCTGGCCTTTATCTAAGCGGCAAATCCGAACTGGAGCCACCCAAAGCAGCAATCCGTGACAAATCCTACTTTTCAGGCTCTTTCTGGGATGAGAAGCACCCTTTGGGTAAATACCGCGGGATTCCGAACAACTCAAATCTCGGACTTCTTGGCCTCAAAAATCCCAAAGGGAACCTCACAGACAACACGACGAACATGTTCGTCCCCCACGAAAATTCCGAACTTAAAATCAGAAACCGAACGTCCAAAAACCTCCTAAAACAGCTCCAAAATATAAAGCAGGAAAAAACATGTTCGGTGATGCCCGAAATAGCGAATACTCAAAAAGAAGAGAAAAAACTTCGGAAAATTGTCAAACCTGTTTTTAACATGCCGAGCACGTCGACACAAGAGAAAACTTTAGTATCAAAAGGGATTAACAAGGTAGGCTCTTTTGCAGTAGTTCCAATCCGATAACCAGTCTAGTGACGTCATTGATTAACCTACTATAATGATGTCAGAGGTGCCAGGAACAGCAAAGAGGTTAGCCATTAGAGATTAGAAGGCTGGCCTGTACATTCTAGCTTAGTGACCAAAGAAGAAAGTTTTGGACGTTTTAGATCTGAAGTTTGGCATTATGGGGGGAACCCGGGAGATGAAAGTTTGCCAGAACGAATAGCATGAATGTTATGCAGGTTTAGCGTTTTCGCGTGGCAATACACCAATGCTAAGCGGGTTTAGCGTTTTCTCTCATTAAAGCACCGTTGTTTTCAGGGTAGGAAAATTCTGAGTTCGGAAGCGGCCGAATTGGTGGGTAAGACGGTCGGTAAAAGCCTGAGGAGAATGGAGCCGAGCCAGGCCCTCATCGCGAGATCCCTCATCGGAACCGTCCTCACGAGAGGGCTCCTCAAGAGACTCTGCGACACGACACGAGTCCGTGAGTCGACCTCCGATAAACAAATCGCGACTCCGTGGTTGGCCAAATCTGTCGTCTTCGACGAAGGGAGCCCAGACGGAAGTTACGAATCAACAAGATCGACCAGCATCGACTACATACCATCCATCGAAACCTTTCCAGAAACCAAAGCATTTTACGTCCAAACAATTTACGACTGCAACTGCTACAAATGCCAATGCGAAGCGAAAAACCATAAAATTTTGTTTTCTGAATAAAGTCCTGCTACCTGTTTTTAAAATTACTTTCATTCATCACCACCGACAGCCGTATTTCAATCAATGACGTCACTGTAGGCATTTGACTCCCCATCACAGTTAAAAAATTATTTTGTTTCTAGGTACCAAATTCTTCAGACTCCGAGAGAACGTGTTCAGAACCAACTATGGTAAATATTTTTGTCAAAAATTCATAAAAAGCATTAAAAAAATTTATAGTTTCAAAAAATGGGAAATGTGAAGGAGGAAACCTCTGAAGAATCAAAAGTAGTCGATTTTGAGTTAATTTTTGTTATTATGAATTTTTTTAGGATAGTGAATCGGAGGAAGAAACAGATATCGGATCGACAGATTCGGAAGTAATGAATTCCGTTTGATTTTCGGGGTCAGGAATGGGGGGACAGGAATGGGGGGACAGGAATGGGGGGGAAAGGAATGGGGGGACAGGAATGGGGGATAGAAATTTAAGCAGAAATAGCAGTAATAGTAATGGAATAATTTTTTTATTTTTTAAGGATTTGATGCCAACACCTTCAGTCGAATTTGGAAATTGGCAAGAGATTGGGGACCATCGCAATTCCATTCTGTCCTGGCAAAGTCATGTTGGTATACAAATCGCAAATTTTTTTATTTTTGATCAAAAATAACGTTTTTAGGACATCTCAAGGCCGAGAAATAAAAAGGTTTTACCATCATTCTTTCTTATCAAATAGTAATTTATTTTTAGGAAATACCCAAAGAACCCAAAAACGATTTAAAACTCAATGAAAATCAAGTAAAGTAGTCCATGGCAGGTGAAACCAGCCAATGGAGCCTTTGAGGTTATGGCGTTAAGGTTAATTTATGTTTTCAGATACCCTTCATTCCTTCAGGAGTATACCCGACTAAATTCATAAATATGGTATTTCAAAATAACTATTTTAATATTTTATTAAGTTTTTAATCAGCATTTAAGAAACAGATCTTTTGAGAAAAAAAGCTCGGTTCGAAAAAAGGAGTTTCTCATCGATCCCGACATGTTTAAAGAAGTCGTAAGTTTTGTAAATATTTGATTTAGCTGTTATGACGGATTTTAGTTAAATCATGTGAGAAGGATGAGAGAAAAGTATGCGTCAATGGTCGAAGAAGCTTTTGGGAGGTCGAAACAATTTGGGAAAATTACTTCGTTTACTTACCCCGTTTTTCCGACATACGACAAAGATATGGAAGGTTCCAAACAGCCTGAAGGTTCCAGCAAGCAGGCTGAAGCATCCAGCAAGCAGTCGGTTGGGTCCAGCAAGCAGTCTGTGGGTTCCAACAAACCCGAAGGCAAATCTCATGAACGTCCTAGCAAAGCACCCAGTAAGACACGTGAAGGGCCAAGCAAAACGCCCGAACGTACCAAGTCTTTTGATAGCTCGGACAAGCCTCAAGCGCCAGATTCTGAAATCGATTATGAAAAAAGAAAAGACATATTTTACAAATTCGTAACGTTTTGAATGCTTTTATTCGACTAATATGCGTTTTTACAGCTTAAGATGATGATGAAGAAGGTCAAGGAGATCGAGGACAACGAGAACCTTCCCGAAAGTCCCGTCGGGGCCAAGACTGAAAAGAAAGTCAGCTTTTCGAACCTGAATGTGGGAGATCCTCGGAAAGATGGCGTCAAACTTGACAGCGCGGTGCAGACGTCGAACAGAAATTCGAACAAAAACGTCCAGACGGATATCTTCAAGAAGAAAAACGCAAAAAAGAAACTGAGCGAGGCTTCCCAAATCTCATTTTCTACTAAAAAGCCCGTTTTCAAGACCAAAATGCCGATTTCTTCAAAAAGTTTTCATTCTAAACCAGAAAGTTCGAAAAGAGCATCGTCGAGAAGTTATTCGAAATCTACAGAAGTGGGTAGTTCGAGAAGGCCTTCGTCGAAAAGCTATTCGACGTCTGAAGTCGAAAGTTCGAAAAGAACCTCAAAATCGCCCGAGGCACCCAGAAAATCGGACATAAACATCACGAATATAAAGTTAGGAAACGAGGACATCGTGATGAGTAAAAAGCCAAACGAAGCGGTAATCATTTTGGGCGAATCCGGTAAAAAAGAATCCGTCAAAATTTCCATAACGACTCAAGGACACGAGCCGGAAAAAAGGAAAAAAGTGACGATGGATGACGTCCTCACTCATATAGAAGGGCGCATTTTGGAGCGGATTAAGTCGAGAAAGCCGTCAGGACGTAAAAGCCCCTACCGTGAAACCAAATCGTCCCTTTTAAAAACCCAAAGAAGCCCAACGACTGACTTATCGACAAAAAGTCGAAAGTCATCCATGAGTTCGAAATTTCTCGAAACAATTTCGGATTCTTCGAAATCTGCTGACCACAAGCATACTAAAAAGTCTGCAGATAGACGATCTTCCGAACGAAGCCGAAAAGATAGAAAAACTTCAGATTCGAGTTCAAAATATGAAAGTTCTAGAACTAAGTCATCAGACAAAAGTAGTCGAAAAGAAAAGAAATCTTCCGATTTAAGGGCTAAGCATGAAAATAGGCCAAGATTTAGCTCAAAAAGTAAAAAAACTTCGATGGATGAATCAAAAACAAGGTCGAAATCTGCAGAAAAGAAGTCGAGTCGGTCCAAATCTCCGGAGCGAAGTTCAAAAACTGCCAAAAGCGAATCGATAAAAACTTCAGCAAAAAAATCTTGGGATGGAGGAAAATATTCGAGCAGAGTTTATGTTTTAGGTTCGCCTAAAGTTCAGGATCATGTTGCGAAGTCGCCGAAAAAATCGGAGTCGACGAGGCAAAAGAGTGCGACGACGAGTGCTGAGATTGCAGATCTGAGTGAAGATTCGACGGTCGTGTCTGAGAAAAGCGTCAGGTCCAAGTATAAACCGGTTGAAAGAAACCTGACGAAATATTTTCCGAGAGTGAGCTCTCCGCCTGGTAAAAGCGTCGATCTTCCCGATGTCCCTGAAGAAGACGAACGCTCTGAAGGAAAAGGCGCCGGTCTTATGAAAATCGCTGAACCCCTCAATCACGCCCGGATCAGAGACGTCTTGGTCAACGGTCACCGTGTCGTCGATGAGAGGCAACTAAAAAACGCCATTTCCGCTCAGATTCCGGTCGAGATTCTCGACAAGAGAAAAAATGCGAAAATCTTAAGGTACTACGAGCCTGAGAAGGCGAAAGCGGAAGAGCCCAAGTCGAAAAAGCCAGCGTTGAAAGTCAAACGTAAGTTCGTGAAGCCAAAAGTGACAGAAAGCAAACAAAAAACTGAGGAATCCACTACAGTCAACTTGACGGATCTTATCGAGAAGTTAGCGCTTTTGGAAAAGGCTGAAAGACTCCTGAGGCAGAAGGAAAACGGGAAAAAGAAAGGATGGAAATACTGAATAAACTTATTTTTGCTTTTTATTGTTGTTTGCTGAGAACACGTCGAATGTGCCATTCTTCCAGGGATCTTGACGGCCGATACCCTTTCTTTTGGTGCCGTTCTTACTGGAATGTCAATGCCCGGTGCCGTTCTTATAAGCATCTTGACCCCCCGTGGCTTCCAGGCATCTCGATGCTCGGTGCCGTTGGTCCAAGCATCTTGATGCCCGGTGCCTCTTGACCTCTTCGACACCTGGTCACTCTTCCAGGCATCTCGACGCCTAGCATTAGTTAAAGAAAAGTAGTCCATTATGGTTATTTATTAAGTAAAAGCGGTTTTTTCTTTCACTATCTTAACTCTCCACATGCTGAATTCTTTTCTGATCAAAGCCAAGTCTTTTCTGGTCACGAGACCTACTGCCTGCAAAAGGTTTAGTATAAATCCATCCAAAACAACAGACCTGAAGATTGTTCGGCTCGACAACTATCAACGTATGGAGTGCCATAGAAATGAACAACGTCGAAACCCGAGTAATGGATGCAGTCTTGAACATAAATAAAATTTAGCTTTTATTTTGCTATATCGTACTTTATAGATGTAAAATGGTGTAGGGTTCATGTGCTCTTCGATATTGATCTCAGTTGAAGGTGCCACAGTCATTTTTACATCGCTTTTTAAACTTTTCAAAAACAAGACGCTTCTTTTACGCCCTTTTTCAGGAGGATCGATCAAAGCGAGGAGTTGCTTGCGTAGTATCATCCCTTTAAAATTTATAGGGCCTTCGACCTAATGTGAAACCGCTTGTTTGTGATAAGGACGAGGTCAAGACTTACTGTTGTCGTAGATACCCAGTCAGTGACTGGAAACTCAAGATGGTGGTGCACTTCCAAAAACTGCTGGACGAAATCCGCTCTGGCAGTGGTAGGCATACAAGCCATCTTTTTACACATGATTTCCTGGACTGTCAAATCAGCACATAAAGGTATCGGCGTATGACCCAGTATGACATATCCTTTATAATACGCAATCGTTTTTATGATTGACTAAAAAAATTAGATTGGGACTCTTGTTTCTAAATTACCGGAGTAACGATGGAGCTCAAGAATCTTGAGACGACAACGATGACAGCTACGGGAACGATGAAGTTGATACTCCCGGAAGCTTCAACCATTATGATCGTGAGTCCAAGGCTCATCCTGGTCGCCCCGCTTGCTTGAGCGACTCCGCACAAATAGGCCAACTTTGTCGCGTCCTTGTATGGCTCTTTTATAAACGTGAAGCTATCAGTATGGAATAAAATCGATAAAAGACGTCCCCAAACTGCTCCGATGATGATGTTCGGAAGCAAAATTCCCGATGGCATGAAAGTTCCAGCATGAAGAAGAGACCAAACGAAAAACAACGCCAAAAACACTGATAAAACCATACTCGTCAATTGATCTAAAAAAATACAGATGCAGCAGAATGGAAGACGATAATAGAGGACACCAGGCTGTTTTGATGGAGTTTAGTGCTGTAGCTCGGCAACTGTCCATGGTAGACGGAATTCGACTACATAGTTCAGCATTCCAGCAATGTGGTCTGCTCTACCACCTTATTCCCCTTTTCGGCTACTCCTATTTGGTCAGCAAGAGGGAGGTGCGACTTTGCTTGAGACAGTCTGCATGTTGCATTTGCCTAGTTGCCGAATTACAGCTCAGAAATCCAACATTTTGAAACACCCTGTACATTCGATGTACCTTCGGGCAGAGTTAATAGAGCTCTAATAATGTATCTTGGCTCTTGAAATAAAAATATACTCAAGCCAGCATATGTTTTGTTTGAACATTTGATCTTTAAATCAAAATTTAGTTGCTGAATAAAAACATATGTTTCTTACGTTGAAATTTTCGACAATCCTACTTTTTTCGGCTTCTAATAATGACTTCGATACGCAATTGTCCGAGGAATCCAGTAATATGAAGGCTCCAAAGCCAGATAAGGAGATGAAAGAAGAAACGAGGACTATTTCGATGAGCCTTAGCCATTTTTTCTGGATAAAACTAAGAAAAAAATGGGAGATGGAAGTTTTGAGAATATTTACCGACGTCTGAAGATGAGGAGGAAACGTTGGAGGACGTTCCAGATGGTGCCGAGCGCTGCGCCAGCAAGACCGATGGCGATAAAAAGCGGTATTTCGCTAAAGTCGACGAACTTTGTGTTTTCTCTATGCGGTGAGAAGATGTCGACTGGATGCCCTTCGCCGTCTTTGTACGCTCGGTAGTAGTAGTAGGTGGTCGTCGTTATGAACGATGAGAGCGTCCCTGTCGCCATAAAAGTGAAGAGGATGTCGCCACGCCAATGCGACAGGTGCTCCATCGCGAAAATAAGCCCGCCTAGGGGCGTCCCGAAAACCGAAGCAGCGCTACAAGCCAGACCCGCCGCCGCCAGATTCCTCCTATCGTAGTCCCACTCAAAAGCATAAAAAGGTTTCCATCTCTTAACCCCCAATCTGTACATCAGACCTCCCAAGATCAACCCAATCGGCAAATACGGCTCTTGCTAAAAAATCAATAAAAACATTCAAATTTCACTTTCTTACCAAACCACCAGGCAAATTGGACATAACCATGAAAAAAGTGCTTATGTAGCGGACAATAAAGGATAAAAAGGTGCACAAACTAGGCACGTCGACGCCATTCAAAAAGCCTAAAATTTCAGGCGAGCCTGAACCTTCGGCAGTCTCCTAGAATCAAATCGTTTCTGTAGCTCGGCAACTCTCTCGAAAGTTATCTAGTTTCATTTGGCGCTAGGCTGCACTTAACATACCGCCCACCAAATTAATCTAGATACCCTTCCCTTTGCACGATGGAGAGTTGCCGAGCTACAGATCTTTTTCAAACCTGTAAGAAAATAACCAATGCGCCGCTCAACAATGCAGTTACCAGATTAAAACCCCACCAATAAGCCACAGCAACTCCTTCCCCGTTGTTCTTCATCACTAAAAAAGAAGTCGAATTTGCCAAATTATAAGAAACGTACGATCGGATAAAAGGTTGATTTTCACAGCCATTAGCTCTGCGACGGAAATTTGAAGAACTAGATACGCCAAAGCGACGATAATCGCGATTAAAAGTAAAGCGGCCCATTTAATATAGAGATGTCGAAGTTCTTTTTTTGGACTGTTTTCGAGTTCTTCTTTCAGAATCACTTTACTTGCGAACGGATAGTCGAAATTCAAAGACTATAAGGGTTTTTTAAGATTCAATTTATCACTCACGTTTATGTCTCTTCTGGCAATATGAACGGAACCATAGGAAACTCCTTTTTCAGGTTCCTTTCTGAAATAAGTGAAGGTCTGCTGCGAAGGCTGCTGTTGAGTCTGCGGAGGAGGAGGAGGCGGTGGTGGAGGTGGTGGCTGTGGCGTTGGTGGCGGTGGTGCAGTAGGAGTTAAAGATTCAATTGAACCTAAAAGATCATCAAAATATAAACTTGGCTTTCTTCGAGCCATTTTCACTGTTAGATCAGGTGAACAGTGTTGTTTTAAAAATTTAAAAAAGGCTCAAATTATTCAAAATTTTTGGCTTACTTTCCATAGATGATTGAGCGCTAAAACAAAGGAACAAAAATGTTTTAAAACTACGAAGCTACAACTATCTAATCCATTACGTTTGTAATAATTCTAAATCAGTTGATTTAAAACTCATTTTCGGTGAATAAAAAAAATTTCTCGCTTGTTATTTTTGATTGTGCCAACTTCAGCTGTTTTACGTGGATGTCACTTTGCTAATGAAAAACGAGCCCCAACGATATTTAAACTTGAGACTTATTGAAGTTAGGTGAGGTGATGGGTTGGGAGAGTTTAGGGAGGAGATTTTATGGCGTTTGTGGAGAGGTCTGTAGAGCCCCAAATTTTAAGAAAGTTCAACTTTTTTCCGTATTCCGTAGAGGTATGTAGGTAGCTGAGCTAAAACTTTTGTGCTTAACACGAGTTTGGAATTTTTCTAAGGAATCTCGTCCGAAGAAGTACGCGACCGGTTGCAAAATATTTTACAGAAAGAGAAGAAAGAAAAAAATGTTATGGCTACAATATTATGTCTCCCCATGTTCTCATTTTTTTAAAAACCATCTCCCTGTTTGCAAAATCGCTAGTTAAACCTTTCCAAGGATTTCAAGTCTTCTTACTCAAATTTGTTTTGAAGTGAAATCTATAAATCTATGAGAAAATCAAGTTTTTTTTTAATTTCTTTTCATCAGATTTCAAGACAGGTTAGTTTCATTCGGGCTGTTTCTTTTAGCGAGTTTTTTAACTGTTTTCACGTGACAAGTAAGGAGTATACGGGTAAACCAGATCGGAACTTCCGTAAGTCTTCCTGCATAGGTTTATTCGAAGAGGTTTATGCAACTAATTGACTAAAAACAAGTGGGTGGTTCGGAGTTCTTCAAAGGTCGAAGACGATAAAAGGCTTCCATCAACTTTCAGCGCCTTCGTTGGCATTTCGCGTTCGGAATTTTACCGAGTTCTTTAAACTGAATTATGCAAGAGAGTGGTGATTTTAATCGCAGGTTCCATTTCGTATTAAATAAGGGGGTTGTAAGTCAATTTTAATGGTTCTACGCGGGCAGCGATATCGCGTGACAAAGAGATCAGTTCGCGTTACGTTTTACATAATTCTCTGCATAGGAGTCCTCCTCGGGTGTAAGATAACGCGCCCTGGAGAAAGTGATACCGATCCGATGCGAAAAGGTGAGCTCGAAAAAAGGCTTAGAGCTTAAAAGGAAGTAAACAGGTTTCCCACCGACTTCTTCGCCGGTACCCTCGCGTTTGATTAACGAGCTTACTCTGAAGCAAGTGGCAAACGATGACGCTAACAGCTTGACCTACCTAAACAACGAACTTTGCACTTATGAAAGCAATTATCCAATTTTTATTAAACTGACCCCTCAAAAAGGTTCAAATATTTTCACCAATTATCCAACCGTGAAGACACGAATTTTCTCCATTTGAATCCATATTACGTAGATCCCCCTAATTTATCCTCCTTTAAACACCCTAATCCCTCATTAAAAACCATGGCCCCCAATTAAACAACCTAATCCACAATAAAAACGCCCCAATCCCTTATTAAACAGTCTAATCACTTCTTGTCCTGTCTCCTAATCCTTCTTGTCCTGTCTCCTAATCCTTCTTGTCCTGTCTCCTAATCCTTCTTGTCCTGTCTCCTAATCCTTCTTGTCCTGTCTCCTAATCCTTCTTGTCCTGTCTCCTAATCCTTCTTGTCCTGCCTCCTAAGCCTTCTTGTCCTGCCTAATAATCCTTCTTGTCCTGTCGCCTAATCCTTCTTGTCCTGTCTCCTAATCCTTCTTGTCCTGTCTCCTAATCCTTCTTGTCCTGTCTCCTAATCCTTCTTGTCCTGTCTCCTAATCCTTCTTGTCCTGTCTCCTAATCCTTCTTGTCCTGTCTCCTAATCCTTCTTGTCCTGTCTCCTAATCCTTCTTGTCCTGTCTCCTAATCCTTCTGTCTGTCTCTATCCTCTTGTCCTGTCTCCTAATCCTTCTTGTCCTGTCTCCTAATCCTTCTTGTCCTGTCTCCTAATCCTTCTTGTCCTGTCTCCTAATCCTTCTTGTCCTGTCTCCTAATCCTTCTTGCCCTGTCTTCTAATCCTTCTTGTCCTGTCTCCTAATCCTTCTTGTCCTGTCTCCTAATCCTTCTTGTCCTGTCTCCTAATCCTTCTTGTCCTGTCTCCTAATCCTTCTTGCCCTGTCTCCTAATCCTTCTTGTCGTCTCTTGGTCCTACTCAACCCTCTATTTTCATCACCAGTTTGGCTCTATACATTCCAATATTTTAAAAGGGCAAAGTATGCCACAAATCAATGAGGCATAAGCTTCCATAAAAAACTATTTCGCGTTTAACGGCGAACTTTTAAAATGTTTTTCACACAATAAACGGTATGGTGTCCACTCGACGTAATAGGTCAGCCAAGGTTTTTATGTAATCCAGAGCGTTGACATCCTGGCTCGCTATATGGAAGGTACATCTTTTATATTCTAAACCTCGCCCGTTAATTAGACACATTTATACATTTCCTTATCAGCTAAACACGTCGAAGATATAAACGGGTTCCGGACCAATATGACTGATCCTACAACGGTTTTTATATTTCCTTGAAAGTTTCCGTACGTTTTTCATAATCTAAATCTTGGATGAAAAACACTATGTAGAACAAGGTTTCCCTGTTTGATAGTTTAATTAAGAGTTTTTATTAAACTAGCAATTAAAATTCAATTGATGTTTCAGTAAATGGAACAAGTTTACATAAAAAGCATTTACAAAGTAACAAAAAATGGTGTTTAATTCGTAGCAGTTTTTAAGTATTTTAACGAGGTTTTCAAATAAGGAAAACTTCAAAATCATGCAGGTTGAGGGTTTTTAACTTTTCCAAAAGAAAGCTGTATTACCTTCGAACACACGATTTTGGGAAGGGTGAAGACCATGTATAGTATAGACCCTTAATAGAGGGTTAGGGAGGTGATTTGGGATGGTGGGAGACAAGCCGCTTGGCGTTTGTGGAGAGGTCGGTGGAGCCACGAATTTTCCAATCTTCACCGAAACATCAAATACAGAGTAGGGTATTAAGAGGTGGGGGAGGGTCCAGAGATGAATGTTGGTGGATGGTGTCAGACAAACAACTTGGCGTTTGTGGAGAGGTCTGTAGAGACCCGGAATCGAACCCACCACCTTCCTGGGGCTAGGTCTGAACTTTTAAACTGTTTTATGAAAGGTTATTTTTGAAAGACGGTCTAAATTAAGCAGGTGAAACCTCGAACTTAACCGTGAACTTCCGAGTTGATATTCATTCATATTTTTTGGGCGAATCTTTTATCCTTCTTCCAACTTTTGCTTTCACCTCTTAATATTGATTTGTTATCCTGACATTTAGACAAATTTTTCCGGTTTCTCCAGAATAGGACGACTTTAAGGGAAATTAAGTCGATGGAGTTGTATAAATTAATCCGATATTTATGCATTTTGAAGGTCCCTAGTGTATTTTTGAGGGGAAATAGGTGTTTGGAATTGAAACTATGCTCATAAGATTAAATGATTTAGATTCGATTAGTACTAGGAGAGACGTGTAACTATTCAGCGGCGATGAAGGATCGTGGACAAGAACCGGTACTTTTTATAGACAAGAGAACACATTCTCATGATTTTTTTTAAAGCGTTAGGCGACAAAATCAAAAGGGTGCTCCAGATGTTCCTAATAGGGAGTATCGTCCTTGTCTAAGATGCATCTGGACTCGCGAGAGGGTTGAATGATGTAATTGGGAGAGAAAGTGCTCGGGACCGTGGGGGGTGACCGATCCACCCGAGTATATAAGCTCCGGGGACTTGCCAACTTAATCATTATCGTTTCTGCCTTAAAGATGAACGTTTTCAAGGTAAAAAACTGATAATTTTCGAGTTTTTTTTTTAATTTATTTTTTTAGGGCTTGCTGTTTGTGGCGCTTGCGATTTCGGCGTTGGCCGAAGAAAGGAAGACTGAGAAAAGAGGAATCTCGGGAGGTATCAGCAGCGGGATTTCGCTTGGAGGACTTGGCCATGGAGGACTTTATAGCTCAGGTGGATCGTACAGCTCAGGATATGGCTTGGGAGGAATAAGCGGCATTGGATTAAGTGGTATCAGCGGTATAGGTGGAATAAGCAGTGGAGGACTTGGCGGCATTGGATTAGGTGGAGGAATCTCCTCTGCTCCTATTACGGTGAATACTGTGAACACTGCTGTTGCCGTTCCTGTTCCTCAGCCGGTTCCTGTGACGGTTACTAGGCCTTATCCTGTACCGCAGGCGGTTCCTGTACCAGTGGCAGTTCCCAGAGCAGTTCCCGTGGCTGTACCGCAGCCGTACCCGGTTACTGTCCCCAGGCCGGTTCCTGTCTCCGTACCTCGCCCAGTTCCTGTCGCTGTCCCTCAGCCTGTACCGGTCTCCGTGCCACAACCGTACCCAGTTTCGGTCCCCCAACCAGTGCCAGTTACCATCACCAGGCCGGTCCCTGTTTCCGTACCTCAGCCAGTGGTCGTACCCCAACCTGTTGCTGTCTCCTCCGGCTCTATTGGCCTCTCAAGCATCGGAAGTTACGGATCGATCGGCGGCCTCAGCGGCATCGGTCTCGGAAGCGGTATCTCCCTCGGAAGCGGACACGGACTTACCAGCGGCATCGGACTCGGCAGCACTTACGCCGCCGGACATGGAATCAGCCTCGGAAGCAGTCTCGGCCACGGCATCAGTCTCGGAAGCAGCCTCGGCCACGGCATCAGTCTCGGAAGCAGCCTCGGCCACGGGATCAGTCTCGGATCATCCGGACTTGATCTCAACTCCATTTCTAGTCACAGCATCGGTTCTAGCGGATACTCCTCCTCTGGATGGAAACCCATCATTCCTCATCATTGATTCATTAAGTCAGAAAAATCTTTCAATGGCATTACCATCGGTTTTCTCATCGACTATGTACAGTTTCCTATACAATTAAGCTTGTATAGATCTCATCGTGTATAAAATAATATATATAAATTTTTTTTACATTTTCAAAAAAAATTTTATCAATGACCTTCAATCCCTCATCGTGCTTGCAGGAATCACCAGTAGCACAATGGCGCGCCCGGGGATGAAACCATCGACGCGACCAAGATTTCCTTTTGAAGTTACCTAGGAAAAAAATGGGTTACCATGGTAACCACTGTGATCACCCAGGAATCTCCATTCAAAAACCATACAAAGCGATGAAGTTTGTTGAATTAAAAAAGGTAAACAGCGTTAGTTAACATCGGTGGCTCCCAACATCACTATATTTCACCAAAAGATCAATTTAAAGCACAAAATAGCACCACAGTCATCATTCAAGGATTAAAAGAGGGGATCTGATTTCCAGTAAATAGGAGGGCAATGTTCTCTTGCAAGTAAGCCATAAGGCTGCTGCGAGCCGACCCTTATTTGAGCAATAGAACTTAATTTGTTCCACACGTGTACGACGTACGTCTCGCTCAACTTTTCCACCGCAGAACTAGAATTCTTTTCGTCGTAATACATTTTCCAATCTCGATAGTCGATCGGGTAGAACATTTTGATTGGATGTACTGTGATGTTGCATCCTGGTATAAGTCCCACTATCCTCCAGTCGACATACTACAAAAAAAATTCAATGATAGATCTTAAAAATTGAAACCTACAGCAGACATATTGCAGAACTTCTGAAGAACTTTTTTGGCAAGTTTGGGCCCGTTTGCAGACCAAGAATAAGGATCGTAGGTTCTTATAACCTCCAAAAGTATCTGATTTAAATATTCGTGACCAACGCCTTCGTAGTCGAACTGGAAAACTGCATTTCCCAAATTAGTCTCTTCTGCTGCACCTATATAATTATGCCCCAATCCGTCCAAAGGCCTGAAAAACAATAAAGAGCCAAACTATAGAGCCAACTCACTTTAAACTTATGACGTCCATATCCATGTATGTCCCGCCGTATAAATAAATAAGGAAAATCCTCAGAATGTCTGCGTTATGTTCCACGGGATAGCGAGACCACCCTAACTTCCCAGATAGAATCAGAGGTTTTAACATCGATCCCAAATAAATGTCGATTATATCCATATTGACAACAGCGAAGTTTGGAAGATTCAATATCTCTCTGACAACATCACTCGATCTAAAATTTAAGTGAGAACTTTTAGTTTTAGAATAAAATACATTACTTTTCGTAATAATCATTTTTTAGAGGGCAAGAATAAAATAAAACAACTGGTCTAGTCGGATTTTTCTTCGCTGCTGAATATATGGCGCAAGCTTGTCTCGAATTCAAGTGTAGCCCTAAAATATGAAAAATGAAGAAAAGAGAACCGCTTGGGCCAGAACTCCTTGGCCAATAGGAAGCTAACATTCGTGAAAACCCACCGTTTAAATTTTTCTTGACGTTTGCTTTCGTGGCGCAGGACGTTTCGATGAATAAGATGTTGTCGTTGTTCTTGGAGAGCCTCCGGACTGGATAAAAGACGTTAAAGCCCCTTGCAGCGTTCCAGGGATTCTGCCTCGGAATGTGATCATAGTTTGGTTTCTGGTTCGCCCAGTACATCAAAAATATGAAAAACGTCGTAAGAACCAAAAGGAAGATTCCACGTGCCCTCGGCTTGAAAGTGATCTTATAGTTATCTGGGGAAAAAAATTAATTCACAAAAACAATCTTCCTTTGGAAATCCGCTAAAAAGTTGAAGACTCCTTACCTACCTTCCTATATTTTGTTTTCCGATCAATTAAAATGTTAAATGACAATAATTGTCATTTAACATTTTATTTATAGCCTTTATTAGTAAATGCTGATAATGAAAAAGTAAACAAATTTATATGGAGAACTAACGGCTGATTAGCTGATAACACTTTACTTTATTGCCATGTGATTGATTCCTGAGGTCAATTTTGAACGTCGTGAGCACTGAGCACATGAACGCTAAAACTGCCGTTTGCTACAACTCAGCAGTTGTTCAGCAACTAGGACCGGAGATTGTCCCATTTAATTTAAAGAACTTTGTACGACCGAAGATAAAAACGTGAAAATTTTGAACTAAAAGAATTTACCTATGGTAGCCATTCGATCTTGCAGTGTGCATCAGCCATCAGAATTTGTTTTGACCTGCAAAGAAACTCTCATTTTTAAAGAACGAGACAAAAAAAAAAGGTAAAAAAATAAGACATCATTACAAAACAAGAACATAAAAATTTGTTAAAAGCTAAAAATTGATTTTCAAGAGACAACTTATAAAGTGCTCGCTAAAGTGAAAAATGGAATGAAAGTGGAAATATTGAGGTAGAATAGAATGTGTCAACTGTCTACATTGGTGAATATGAAAGACCACAGATTGGAAAATTTAACTCGGCCAATATGGAAAAACTGAATGACACAATTTATTCTCCTTACCTTTGTGGAAGCACTAAGGAGTAGTGATACAGCAGCTTCGCCTTCACTACTATAGTGACGAATTTTTTTAAAACTCAAATTATTCCGTGAAAATCGCATTGTTCTAGTATTATACACTTTGCTAATGCTACGTGTCTAGGAGTCAGGCGATAATAAATATAACTGATTAGTTCCGAAAGTGTCTAAATGACGTCGTGATAACGGAATATAAATTGAAGTAGGCAACATGACAGAAAGCATGAAAGAGTTTATGACCTCTTTCAGGGATTCACGAATTATTTATCTTCTTGCTCAACACAGAATGCATTGCAAATTTATTGTAGCAAGCTGGTTAAAGGATAAGGAAATGGGTTACGGAAGACTAAGCTAAGGAATGCTAAGGAGCAGGTCAAAGCATACAAATAGGGGTTAAGGCTCATCCTCAGCTAGCCCATAGCCCAAACCCTTCATTCACCCTTAGGATTCAATCCATTTGTCTTTCCACAATCCTCCGCCCCAACTTTCCCCTCAATAATTTCCCCCAAATTAGCCCATTACCGTGTCCCAATACCCAATCTAACCCCAATAACCCCCTCTCCTGCCCATTACTCCCTCCATCCCATTTGTACTTCCAACACTCTTACCCCCCTAACTAGCCCTACAACGTGCAACCCCGTTTCCTCGCTAATCCTTCCCATTATCTCCAATCACTGAATGGGGGCCTGGTTTCAGAGGACTAAGTGGATACCGATACTGAGATATAAAAGATAACAAAAACCAAATCCAATCTGAATGGTGCTATTTATCATTACCTTCCCAGTTCCCGTTCTATCCTGCACAAATTAGGGAGGTTATTTGTTCTCAGGTTCAAAAAAGAAAAAATCGACAGATTTTTTTAATTTTACTTATTTAATAAAATTTTTAAAAAATTTAACTCAGGTGCATGGAGGCCAACCCATTTTTTACTCAATCATGGGCACTAAATATGAAGGAGAAAACAAAATTTTTCAGTATAAAATTTTATCACAGCCACTTTTTCTTTCATAAGTTCTTGAGATAATCGGCTAAAGTACCACAACTGCTATTTCAATTATGTACAGAAATTTTTTCGTTTGTTTTTGTAACCTTCTTAGTTTCATCCTTCTCTGATTAGGTTTAACCCACTACGTAAATAAATAATCTTGAGTGAGGGAGAATAAGGACTCACAAAGCCCCAAACCTCTCTATGCCCAGTCCCTACTCTGGGGGAAGGCCTTGGTATCCTTCAGTAGTGGATGTTTGGGTGCAAACGTTAAAACAAAGTTAAATTTTGTGCTTTTATTTATTTATTTTTTTTTCATCCTTCCCATGTGTGTACCCCTCCTTTGTTTATGTTGGCTCCCTGGGAAAAATAATTTACCTCCTGAACCATTCTCTTCAAATGATAAATAAATTATTATAAAAATGAATAAGGAAGATCTATATATCGAGACCCCAGAGTGTCTCGATATAATGGTCTCTAGGTCGCACCAACCACAGTAGCTTACTTCCCTTTGAAAATCCGATAGGAAACAAAATGGGTTACCATGATAACCACTGTGATCAACCAGGAATCCCCATTCAAACACCATTCAAAGGGATGAGAATTGTTGAATGAATTAAAAAATATTTTATTTACAATAAAAAACTATACAAAGGTAAACAGCATTAGTTAACATCGGTGGCTCCCAACATCATTATATTTCACCAAAAGATCTATTTAAAGCACAAAATAGCACCACAGTCATCATTCAAGGATTAAAAGAGGGGATCTGATTTCCAGTAAATAGGAGGGCAATGTTCTCTTGCAAGTAAACCATAAGGCTGCTGCGAGCCGACCCTTATATGGGCATTAGAACTTAAAAAGTTCCACACGTGTACGACGTATGTCTCGCTCAACTTTTCCATCGCGGAACTAGAATGCTTTTCGTCGTAATACATTTTCCAATCTCGATAGTCGATCGGGTAGAACATTTTGAGTGGATGTACTGTGATGTTGCATCCTGGTATAAGTCCCACTATCCTCCAGTCGACATACTACAAAATTCAATGATCGATCTTAAAAATTGAAACCTACACCAGACATATTGCAGAACTTCTGAAGAACTTTTTTGGCAAGTTTGGGCCCGTTTTCAGACCAAGAATAAGGATCGTAGGTTCTTATAACCTCCAAAAGTATCTGATTTAAATATTCGTGACCAACCCCTTCGTAGTCGAATTGGAAAACTCCCGTTCCCAAATTAGTCTCTTCTGCTGCACCTATATAATTATGCCCCAATCCGTCCAAAGGCCTGAAAAAAAACAATAAAAGGCCTAACTATAGAGCCAACTCACTTTAAACTTATGACGTCCATATCCATGTACGTCCCGCCGTATAAATAAATAAGGAAAATCCTCAGAATGTCTGCGTTATGTTCCACAGGATAGCGAGACCACCCTAACTTCCCAGATAGAATCAGAGGTTTTAACATCGATCCCAAATAAATGTCGATTATATCCATATTGACAACAGCGAAGTTTGGAAGATTCAATACCTCTTTGACAACATCACTCGATCTAAAATTTATGTGAGAACTTCTAGTTTTAGAATAAAATACATTACTTTTCGTAATAATCATTTTTTAGAGGGCAAGAATGAAATAAAACCACTGGTCTAGTCGGATTTTTCTTCGCTGCTGAATATATGGCGCAAGCTTGTCTCGAATTCAAGTGTAGCCCTAAAATACGAAAAATGAAGAAAAGAGAACCGCTTGGGCCAATAAGAGGCCGAGAACTCCTTGGCCAATAGGAAGCTAACATTCGTGAAAACCCACCGTTTAAATTTTTCTTGACGTTTGCTTTCGTGGCGCAGGACGTTTCGATGAATAAGATGTTGTCGTTGTTCTTGGAGAGCCTCCGGACTGGATAAAGGACGTTAAATCCGCCTGCAGCGTTCCAGGAATTCTGCCTCGGAATGTGATCATAGTTTGGTTTCTGGTTCACCCAGTACATCAAAAATATGAAAAACGTCGTAAGAACCAAAAGGAAGATTCCACGTGCCCTCGGCTTGAAAGTGATCTTATAGTTATCTGGGAAAAGAAATCAATTTTATTCACATAAACAATCTTTCTTTTGGAATCCGCTAAAAATTTGAAGACTCCTTACCTACCTTCCATATATTTTGTTTTCTGATCAATTAAAATGATAAATGACAATTAGTAAACGCCGATAATGAAAAAGTAAACAAGTTTATATGGAGAACTAACAGCTGATTAGCTGATAACACTTTACTTTATTGCCATGTGATTCCTGGGGTCAATTTTGTACGTCGTGAGCACATGAACGCTAAATCTGCCGTTTGCTACAACTGCTGAACAAGGACTAATTGTCCCATTTAATTTAAAGAAATTTGTATGACCGAAGGTAAAAATGTGAAAATTTTGAACTAAAAGTATTTACCTATGGTAGCCATTCGATCTTGCAGTGTGCATCAGCCATAAGAATTTGTTTTGACCTGCAAAGAAACTCTCATTTTTAATGAAAGAGACAAAAAAGGTAAAAATAAGACTTAAAATCATTACAAAACTAGAACATAAAAATTCGTAAAAAGCGAACAATTGATTTTCAAAAGACAACTTATTAAGTGCTCGCTAAAGTGAAAAATGGAATGTAAGTGGAAATATTGAGGGTAAGAGGAATAAAATGAGTCTGCTGTCTACATTGGTAAATATGAATGACCACAGATCGGAGAACTTAGGGCAGCCAATATGGAAAAACTGAATGACACAATTTATTCTCCTTACCTTAGTGGAAGTACTAAGAAGTACAGCAGCTTCGCCTTCACTACTACAGTGACGGATTTTTTTAAAACTCAAATTATTCCGTGAAATTCGCATTGTTCTAGTATTGAGAACTATGCTTATGCTACGTGAATATGAGTCAGGAGATAATAAAGATAACTAATTAGTTCCTAAAGTGTCTAGATGACGTCGTGATAACGGAATGTTAATTGAAGTAGGCAACATGAAAGAGTTTATGACCTCTTTCAGGGATTGACGAATTATTTATCTTCTTGCTCAACACAGAATGCATTGCAAATTTATTGTAGCAAGCTGGTTAAAGGATAAGGAAAAAGATTAAGGAAGACTAAGCTAAGGAATGCCAAGGAGCAGGTCAAAGCATACAAATAGGGGTTAAGGCCCTCAGCTATCCCATAGCCCAAACCCTTCATTCACTCTTACGATTCAATCCTTTTTTCTTTCCACAATCCCTCGCCCCAACTTTAGCCATTACCGTGTCCCAATACCCAACCTAACCCAATAACCCCCTCTCCCACCCATTATTCCCTCCATCCCATTTGTACTTCCAACACTCTTACCCCCCTAACTAGCCCTACAACGTGCAACCCCGTTTCCTCCCTAATCCTTCTCATTATCTCCAATCACTGGGGGCCTGGTTTCAGAGGACCACGTGGAAACCGATACTGAGTTATAAAAAATAACAAAAACCAATCCAATCAGAATGGTGCTATTTATCGCCATTACCTTCACAGTTCCCGTTCTATCCTGCACAAATTAGGGAGGTTATTTGTTCTCAGGTTAAAAAAGAAAAAATTGACAGATTTTTTTACTTATTTAATAAAATTTTAAAAAAATTCAAGACGCAGAGCTTCTCAAGATAGCGGATTTCCAAAAGAAGGATATATTGAGGCTGTTGCATGGAGGCCCGTCCCATTTTCCACTCAATCAATTCATGGGCACTAAATTTCAAGGAGAAAACAAAATTTATCAATACAAAATTTTATCACTGCCACTTTTTTTTTTGTCCATAAGTTCTTGAGATAATCATCTAAGTACCACAACTGTGGGTTTTTGCAACCTTCTTAGTTTCCTTCTCTGATGAAAGCTGTGAGTAGTTGTAACCCACTACATAAATAAATAATCAGGAGTGAGTGAGAATAAGGACTCACAAAGCCCCTAAACTCCCTAAGCCCAGTCCCCACTCTGGGGAAAGGCCTTGGTATCCTTCAGTAGAGGATGTTTGGGTGCAAACGTTAAAATAAAGTTAAATTTTGTGCTTTTATTTTTTGTTCCATCCTTCTCATGTGTGTTCCCCTCCTTTGTTTATGTTGGCTTCCTGGGAAAAATAATTTACCTCCCAAACCTTTCTCTTCAAATGATAAATAAATTATTATAAAAATGAATAAGGAAGATCTATATGGCGACCCCAGAGTGTCTTCGATATAATGGTCTCTAGGTCGCACCAACCACAGTAGCTTACTTTCCTTTGGAAATCCGATATTTAATTAAAAGAGGTAGGAAAAACATAAAAATTTAGGTACATTATTTACAAATAAAATTTAAAAATATACATAATGTAAAATTAGGTTTTAAGATAGCACCAGTAAAAAACACTAAAAAGGTTGATAGACTGTTCCATCAAAAGACGGGTTTTGATTTCCAGTATACGGGTGAGCAGTGGTCTCGGGCGAGTACACCGTATGGTTGTTTCGATCCAACTTGGATGGCCGCTTCATGACTTAGGTGGTTCCAAACGTGGACGACGTAGGTATCCTTAAGCTCCTCAGTGACCAAATCGAGTTTTGTCTCATTATAGTAGAATATCCAATTATGAAAGTCAATAGGATAGAATGTTTTTGGAGGATGGACTGTTATATTGCACCCCGGTATCAGCCCAACTAACCTCCAGTCGATATACTAAAAAAAATTTAAGTAATCAAATCACATAGTCAGAAATTACCATCGACATGTTGCAGTAACTCTGCAAAATTTTTCCAGCAAGGACAGGTCCGTTTCCAGCCCACGAGTAAGGATCGTAGGTTTTAATCACTTCTAATAGTATCAGCTTCAAATATTCATGACCTACGCCATCATAGTCGAAATGAAAAACTCCAGAGCCCAACTGAGTCTCTTCTTGCGCTCCGATATAATTATGGCCCAACCCATCCAAAGGTCTGAAATAAAAGATTAATTGAATTGAACGCGAAATAAATCTTACTTGAGACTTATGACATCCATATCCATGTATGTTCCACCGAATAAATAGATGAGAAGGATTCTGAGGATGTCGGCGTTATGCTCTACTGGATATTGAGATCGAGATAATTTGCCGGATATAAGAAGTGGTTCTAATATTGATCCAAGGTAGATGTCGAGAACATCCATATTAACAATGGCAACATTTGGAAGGTCCAATATCGCTTTGATGACATCGCTCGACCTAAAATAGGCCTTTCTAATGAGTACCTTGATTTAGGATGTTCAGACTTACTTTTCGTAATAGTCCTTATGAAGAAGGCAAGAATGGAAGAGCACAACTGGTCTCGTCGGGTTTTTCTTTGCTGCTGAATATATGGCGCATGCTTGTCTGGAATTCAGATGCAACCCTTCTGAAATGCATTTAAAATATTTGATATTGTTTATTATTATTAAACTCACTGCTTAGATTGTTGTGTACGTTTGCTTTTGCGGTGCATGACGTTTCAATGAAGAAGATATTGTCGTTGTTCTTCGAAAGCCTCCGGACGGGGTAAAAGCCGTTAAAGCCGCCGGCAGCGTTCCATGACTCTTGTCTAGGAATGTGGTCGAAGTTGGGCCTTGAGTTAACCCAGTAGGTCAGAAATATAAAAATTGTCGTGAAAACCACAAGGAAGGGGACAGCACGGCCCCTGGGGCTGTACGTCATCTTAGAACCATCTAAAAAATAAAAAAAATTCGTGTCGCAGAGCATCCTGTAGCGGATTTCCAAAGGAAGTACTTTAGGTTGGTGCTTGGAGACCATGGGACCATTTTGTGTATTAATTTGGTGTAAATCTTACAAGACACTCCCGTGCCTATTTCCCACCCTTTTCTTTATAACCGCTCCTTCCACCCCCTGCCAAAGTACCACAAGACTATATAACATGCCACCAGCCAATTTTATCTCCTCTAGAAGAAAGCTGATTGAGTCGTGATGTAAACTACTACATCTCTGATCCTCAGAGCGCCCTGATCGATATTTAAGTTTCTAGGCCCGACGCCTCCATAGCACCGACCTCAATAGCTTCCTTAGGAATGGGATACAAATAGAAAAGATAATGTTTAGATCGTTCATAGTGGTACCTAGCATATGGGATATGTTTGTTTGGAGACTGAAGTGTTTTGAGACGAAAATAGGGGACTGAGGCCAAAAAATAACGAGATATCCAGATCAAGTTGTATTTACAAACGGAAATAGCTTGGGATGTTCACTCAAATCATTGTTTGTATAGGTCTGAATACCTGGAAAATGACATATTATTTTTGAAGGGTCAAGAAAAAAACTTTTCAAAACGGGATTTACTTGAAAAATCGGTCTAGGTTTGAAGTGAGAACTATGAGGTCGAAGCGTCGAAAATACACAAGATCAGGTTCACACACGACTAATTTTGGTCAAACGTTGGTAACGTTCGGAAATCAAGAGTTTTTGTAGCGTTTTATTTTCGTGGAGGCACATACTGAGGTAGCCTATTGTGCAACAAGCTACGAGTCAATTTGAATATTCATAATGGCCAACAAGCGTGAATCGGAATACGTCGAGGGCGACAAGGACGTCGGACAAAGTTCCGTCATGGAGGTCACGGACGAAATAGATTCGTGGACATTTTATTTTAAAACGGAGAAAGACAAATAAACCGATACCTCACGAACGGCATTAGTCATCAGATAACTAGTCATCAACGCATTTTTTCAACCATTGCTTTGTAGTACATAAATACCTGAAGACACTCGATGGAACGTCATATTTAGCGCACACTGAAACCCGTCAGTGCTAAGGCCATTTCTTACATTTTATAGCTCGCATTATCACTTTTGTTAACGATAGGTGTCAAAAAATACAATAGATAGCAATTATCTCGGTAGGAAAAAATAGAACGGTATTTCAATTTGGCAATTCGCGTACTACTTTTCATCGTGTGCTTCAATGGTGCCGGAAGTTGACCCTAATTAGGGTATGTCATAAAATCCCCGCAGACATAATGTAGCATTTTTGGTACAGCCCAACTCGTACCCGAACTTCAAAATAGATTTCAAGCCCTGGTGACCAATGACCATTCCATAATTTCTACCTGGTAGTTGGTTTTCAGATATGCTCCCGAATTGCTATCCTAGCTAGTGACATCTGATTATTGCCCCTATCGACAGTTTTATTTCCACGTCTTTCTGCCTTCCAAATGCCAAACTTGACTAGAAACGCATCATTGTAGCAACTCCATGATAAATAGTGGCCTAGACTACCCCTTTCTTTGTTCCTTTTCCATGAGCTGTTGGCTGTGATAATGAAGCTGTTTCTAGTACTGTTCGACCCACAAGATTGACCTTATTTAGCCCATCTGGCCCTTTGGACATTATGCAATCGTCTTAAAATCATTCAATTTAGCTTTATAGTAAAATAAGATACTAACAACCACTATTCACATCTCGAAATTGGGTTTCGTTGGTGGAAAAAAAAATTTATTTATACTTACGACGTCATACAAATACATAAAAAAGGGTACTATCTCCAATCTGTCTGAAGATTTAAAATAAGGCAAATGGAACTTTGCCAGATTATCACTTTTTTGACCGTTTTCATTGACCTTTGACATTCATACCGTCGTGAATATTATTAGCTCAATTTAAAATAAAGACCCCTATAGAAGAAAGCTATTTCGTCGGGTATACGGGTGACATCACAACGTACCCGCATCTTGCCCAAATAATAACCAAATACAGAAAATTTATTACAGAGTATTTGAAAGTACGCCATATGCAAATGCAGACGCGAACTAGCATCGTTATTAGGGAGGTTTTCTAGAAAAGCGCGCCGAACCAGGTAGTGCCAACTTTCCACCCTCAAAAACATCAATTTTCTAATAAGTGAATATCAGTACTTCGAACAAAGTTGTTGACATTTCGTTGAATAAACCACCTTTTATCGGATTTCCAATGAATAAGCTATTTTATTTTCAGAAAGCAATAAAGTTGTCAATTTGAAGTTTACTATCAAACGGTATAAATCGATTTATTTATACGTTTGTAGCTCATTATACGTTTATTTATAGTTAGGCATTTTAAGTGTTTTCAAACTGGCCCAAGTTATATTTTTCTTTTTTTACTTTATAGGCCTGTTTGAAGAGGAAGTCTGGAGTTAACTTACCCCCCCCCCCCATAATGAATCCCTAACGGGTGGTCTCGCTAGAATTATTAGTTTTTCCGTTTGTGCCAAAAAAAAATGTTTATTTCGCCTATATGTTTATAAAACCGAGAAAAATAGACAAAGCACATTATCGAATTTAATCACGTCTCGTCTTGACAAATTCCTTCTTCTCCACCATTCCAGGAGAACTACAGAACCTATTTGTCCCAAGAAAACCGAAACACAGAAAAAGGCGGGGAAACCTACTAATTATATATCCTAAAGTGACTTTCCCGTATTCGTTCTCGTAAAACGGATAGCTCCACCTGTCCTAGACCACGTGAACAGGTAGAAACCCGTATCCGGTACATGTATTTCCCCTGACAACGAAAAAGCTGTACCTAATATCATACTGAAACTATTGATTATTCTTCTATATCAGAGGGCAATAAATTGTGATTAATTATTTAAATATTTTTATGATAAAGATCAAGCTTGCGTGATTCAAAATTTCGAAAGAGCGATAAAAATGAAAATAAAAAGATAATTTTTGTGAGTAAATCACGATAATTAATGTTTCATCGATATTTTTGTGTGTGATGGAATTCATCGGTTTGGGGAGTCGAAGCATGTTGAGCATTCCGAATCCTAAAAATAGAATGCGATCCTATCGAGAGGGGACAAAAAAAATGTTTGAAGGGAAACTTAGTGATTTTGGGGATTTACTTTCTTCTGGATACTGGCCAAATTTTTTTCAGAAACGTGTTCAAAACGATTTATTTCCATTAGATGGAAAATTGTCGTGGATGATCAACAGGCGCTTCGTCCTTGGCTCAAGGCGATTTTTCCCCGCTCTGGTCCAAACCGGGATGAGAAGTCGCCTTTGCGGTTCAAGGACGAACAAGAAACTAACACCAGCCATTTCAAAGAAAGTTGCACGCTTTCCAGGCTAAATTTCACCTTTCAAAACCCAAAATATATGGCGAAAACAGCAATTCTCTGTCCAGAAATCATCCATATGTACATTTTTTGATCAAAATGCATGCAAAAAAAGCCGATTTTCCTTCTAAAAAATGCAAGGTAGTTCTAAATCCAAGTTTTCATCTCCCTTACACATGTACATACTTCGTTCGCGTTTTGAAAAAAGCGGTACCAAAATTGGCACTTTTTTTAGTTTTTGACCTCTAGCTCAAAAACTATGCGTTTTAGCGACTTGACCACTTAGTATAAATTGAAAGATTATTCCATTTTGCGTCTAATGAGTGTTCAAAAGTCAAAATCGGTCTAGCCGTTCAGGAGATATTGATGGTTAAAGTTGAATATGTTTTTGTAAGACTGATTTTTGTTTAAAAAAAAAGGTCAACTTCGACCAGCGATATCTCCTGAACGGATTGATCGATTTTGACTTTTGAACACTCATTAGACGCAAAATTTAATAATCTTTCAATTTGTACTAAGTGGTCAAGTCGCTAAAACGCATAGTTTTCGAGCTAGAGGTCAAAAACTGAAAAAAGTACTTTTTTTTTAGAAAAACAGGAGGGGGGGGGACTTAAATTTAGAACTACCTAATGGTCCTTTTGGACCATATGAATGATAGAAGCCTAGAATAGAAAATGAAAAATGAATGTAGTCCCCTGAAAAAAGAAAAAAACGTGCAAACCTTGACCACATTCTCTGTCTCTCTTCCAAATGATCATTGTACCATACTCCAAGGACCAAATTGAACAATGAACCCGACACGACCTTTCCCGATTCAAATTTCAAACTCTTCAAAATTTAATTCCGCCTTTTTCTGGTTCACAACAGAAAAGCATCGGGCTTAAATTAAACGAAATCGTTTTTTAATTATTTCAATTGACCTCCCATTTCGAGATCGAAAAATCGAGGAGAATCTTTACGTCTAATTCCTACCCACAATAAATTACGTAAGTTTATTTTTTGAAAGCAAACAAAACAAAAGCAAACTATGAAAAATTGCATAATGTGATTCTAAATGGCGAAATTGACATGCTGGTGCTGAAAAAGCATTTTAGGTGCCATAAACTGGGGACATACCTTCGGGTATAACGATGGACAAAATTTTGTCTTTCTTTTCTTCGGAATCGTTCTTCCTTTGTCTCCCTAACTTTCCATCTCCCATCGCCTACAAACACTCAATTTTTAGAAACGGTCAACAGGTAGTCAAAACGTGACCTTGCTAGTTTTACAACACACATTTTTCTACCAGACTCCCATTAAAATTAAAACGTTTTATCTAATCGCCAACGTAAAAAAATTCGCTAAAAGAAGGGTTTTGATGTAAGTTTATGACACAATGATGTTTGCTTAAGACAAAGAGACAAAAAAAAAAAAAAAGCAAAAGGGGTTTAAACAGATGCAAGCAAATGTTTGTCAGTATAAAAACAACTCTGAATTAATATTTAATAAAAATTACGTAACGTTGACTATCAAAAAGGTTGCTCTAGTGTTTGAATTAAGTTATTTTTTCCTACAAAAACACCAAAATCTACGGGAGCACCAAAAACCGCCTAAAAACCTAATACAAAGGAATCTACTGCCTAAAAAGGTTTTTTGTACTCCAGAATGGTACAAAATCTGACCAAAAAGGGTCTTCACTTATGAAAAAATCCAAAAACTGTCTGAAAATGTTCTATACAGAACAGAAAAGGAACGTAATCTGCCTAAAAAGGGTCTTTACACAACAAAATGGTACAAAATCTGCCTAATAAAGGTCTTTACTCATCTATAAAGATTCGAAATTTGCCTGAAAAAGGTCTTTACACATCAAAATGGTACTAAATATGCCTAAAAAGGGTTTTCAATAATCAAAATACGTTCAAAAACTGCCTAAAAAGGTTTTTGGCACAACAGAATGGTACAAAATCTGACCAAAAAGGGTCTTCACTTATGAAAAAATCCAAAAACTGCCTAAAAATGTTCTATACAGATCAGAAAAGGAACGAAATCTGCCTAAAAAGGGTCTTCACACAGTAAAATCTGCCTAATTAAGGTCTTTGCTCATCTACATTCACTGCAATCTACAAAAACTGCCAAAAAATCGCGCCTTCCCTCATTCAAAAAGGTTCAAAATTTGCCAAAAAATGTTATGAAAAATCGAAAAATGAATAAGTTTCGCGGAAAAAGTGTCTTTTCTAACCAAAATCTGACCAAAAGAGCCGTTCTTTTCAATAAAAGGTCCCAAAATGCCTTAAGAAAGCTACAAAATTAGTCCAAGAGGTCGAAATCTGCCTCAAAATATAGCTGAAAATAGTACAAAATCTGCCTTCTTATAAGTTTTGATAAAATCTATAAAATCCTCTTTCGAGCCAAGTTTCAAGATTTAAGATAAAACTATCTTTAGCACGAAGATCAAAAGATTTTTTTTTACAAGAATCTGCCCCGAAAATGGCTTTTATGATTTATGCCGAGTCGGCACATGTCCTTCATTAGCGGGCGAACTTGCATTTCGCCGAACACGGGAAGTGGGCGAAAAGTAGATTTAGATCTGCTGAGTTCGAAGAAAGTTGACTTCGATTCTTGGAGATTTCTTCGGAGGATGATCAAGGGAGAACGGGGTGTTTCACCTAAAGTGGACTTTATCAGCCAGACTTTTGACCTGACGAAAAAAAGTATCGAAGTAAACCCCCCTTGGATTTTAGTGAGGAATCGATTGGCGTCGATAACTCTTGGATCCGACATACAGGGTGCTTCAGAACGACCCTAACTTCGTTATTTTAAATACGGACCCTAAGTTTTGAAGATGGAAATAGATTCTATGCTTGATTTCTAGTAAATTTTACTTGGATACTTTTTTTGGTTGATCAAAATACAGGCAGATAATCGGCTGGCAAACCCTGTACATAGGTACGTTCTTCCAGGATCATCAAAAACTGCCCCAACCAAAAACTTGAGATTTGAGTTTTTATGAATAACGAACGTTTATGGCATTTATGTTCTTTGGAAATCCGCCTACTGAAGAGTGGAAGAAGTAGACCTTCAAATCGGTCCATAGGAAGCTGAGAAAACGAGTCCACTGACCACTTAAATTCTATACCACCCTGAAAAAATTATTTTACATATTTTATCAGTTATCACGTTTGGCCCTCCGTTTTTTGGTTCAATTCATTGATCTAGTTATCTTTTCTTTACATTTTTTTTTTGTTTATCTTAGTAATGGGTCCGGACTTGTTGATCCAGCATTAAATTTCCGGGAACAGAAATTATTCATTTTTAATAAACCTAACACGTCAACAGTTGTGTTGTTTTATCATAGAAATCATCGTTTTTCGACCATGGAAATTCGATTTTATCGGCTAGTCGCCAGGGTAACGGATAATTAAGCAAAAATTAATTAAAGGAATAAAGCGGATGTGCTGCTTGAAAATCACGTGTCTCGACATGTCACATATCTATAGCATTTGGATATGTGGTATTATAAGTTTTGGAAGAAATACTTACAGAAACGGTTCTATGGCGTTGTTGATTTTAGTGATTTTGTAGGTTGATGATGAAGGATGAAGAGACACGAGAGGCGCCCAAGCACCGACTGAAGTGGAAAGAAAAAACCCGGCGCGTCTGCATGGACGGTGACAGGAGGGCAAAACCGAACGGCCCTGAAGAGTCTCGTGGCCCGTGAAGGGGATGCATGAAGAGGGGGCGGGGAGGACGTTGGAGTGGAAAAAAAGATACATCAAAAGGTGCTCGGATGAAAAGGAGGGGAAGGGATCCTTATTAATTAGCTGATGCACAATGGAAGGTCGAGGCAGCGTTCCGCTCGTCTGCGGGTGGTCATGGTAGAGGAAAGAGTTCCACGCCATCTATGACTATAAATCTCAAACAATTTTATTCATCGCGTAGCCCAATCAAAGATGACCTTGCAATGGCCTCCCGGAGAAGGTGGACAAGGGAAGGTCACGGTCATGTAACCTCAAAAACTCTTTTTTACCCAAAACTGTAGATTTTTTAGGATGCTGAGTTTAAATAAGATGTTATTTTTGCCGAAAAAATCTTTCTTTCGTAGGATGTCATGTGCGAAATAGCCGAGTTTGGGCTGTCTGTTGTTTGTCAAAATGCCGTAGTCGCTAAATTGAGTGCAGGGTGGGGTGGGCGAAGGAGGGTCGAAGAGGTGATGGGAGTTGGGACAGTGGGGGTAAGGAAGTGATAATAGAGTAGAGGTAAGCTGGGGGGAGGATGGGGGAAGTAATTGGGATTTAGGGGGCGATGAGAGGATAGGGGAGATTATGAGGTGGTCAGGGAGGTTGGGGGAGGTGATGGGAGAATGTATTTTTGGTTTTGTATAGCCCCAAGAGGCAAAAAGTCCATATTTACGACTGCCAGGTAGTCAAGGAGAGTTTATTAGCTCTCAACCATCTTTGACCCCTCAAGCATGGTTTTGACCACAACCCTCTACACCTGCACCAACCCTTGAATCCTTCAGAATTGGACCTTAAAGAAAAACAAGATTTTTTAACCATCCACTTTATTCATAAATATTCAAAGACCCGGGTATTTCCAATCCATAAAAATAATTTCTTTTATACCAATCGTATGAAACAAAATCAAAACTGATATAAAAGGAACATAACAACACGTCGAATAATAACAATTTAAAAAAACCGCATTTTCAAAGAATTTTACAATTTTAATTAGAAAAATATGTGACAACTAGGAACTTAAATTGCCCCGTCACCATTACAATAAAGACAAGAACGTCTAAAGTTTAAAATGAAAATGAAAAATTCCTTCACCATTCGGCGTCGCCGTTCGATTTTTGAAAAACGTAGTCTTTACCTCCTAAATTCATGATTCCGTCTTTTAAGTAGAATTTCCATTTGTTTCTAGTCCTCGTTATCTGAAAGAATAAAATTTATAAACACAACATAGACGATCGAGGGGAAAAATTTATGCTTTTTGGACTAAAACACTCAAATTTTGGCCATAATTTAAGCCTCTATAGCATGAAAGACTCTTTTTTGATGAAATTTGAGCCTTTATGGATTATAGAGACAATTTTTTGCTGAACTTGAGCTTTCCTAAGCCAATGTTGAACCTTTTCCTATTTTTGGCTGAAATATGAGCTTCTCTTACATTTTTGGACAAAAGTTTTTTTTTGCTCGGATTTAAACATTTTTTAGGTTAATGACCCTTTTCTGATGGAATTTGAATGTTTTCTGGACAAAATGCCTTTTAAGGCAAAACAGAATCTTCAAATTACCTTATCATATTGACAAACTACAACATTGTCGGTTTCGAACATATCCAAAGTGTCTTCTTCACTAACATCATCACCAGAATTGAGAGGCTCCTATAAAAGATTATGTTAAAAATTAAAATATGATAAAAGTTAGACATTTACCTCTTCAGCACCCATGTCGTTTTCGTCGTTTTCTTCTTCATCTTTGTCATCTAGGTCATCATCGTCATCATCTTCAGCTTCGTCTTCTTCCTCGTTTTCTTCATCATCGTCATCGTCGGAGGTGTCTTTAGTTCCGTCAACTTGTCGAACTCCTCCTTGAGCCTGCGATAAAAAGCTTTGGGCTTGATCGACGTTTTCGCTCATCTGCGCCTGCTGGATGACGCCAGCGCTTTGTTGCTGAAGCTGCTGCTGTTGCTGCTGCGCAAAATGGGAGTTGACGTGTTGCTGGAGTAAACTGGTCGCTAGTTCAGTCGACGAGAGAGCCATGCTCGCAGAAATGACAGGTCCGGTAAGGAGCGACTGAAGCTGATTGCCTTCCATAGCGGAAGCGGGCACTTGAATCGTTATATACTTAGGAGGCGGAGGAGTCGTCGCTCCAGGTTGTGGAGGCGAAGGAAGAGTGATCTGGATCGAAACCATTTTCGCTGCAGGAATTTCTGGCGCCGCTACTGCACCACTAGGCATCACATACTGAGAAAGAGCTACAAAACTGATTAGAAAATCAAATTAAAAAATCACAGCATAAAACTTACGAATAGAAGGTTTGGCGGCAGTAGCCGGTTTGTTGATGACTGGAGGCTGAGGTGGTTTATCAGGCTTCGTTTCAATTGCTTTAGTCGCCTTCAATCTCGTTTCCCAAATATGACGCAATTCGGTGAGAACTTGCTCGTCGACACCTTCATCAAGAAAAAATTCGCGGGCTCCACTGATAACGCCATCGATTACGCCCATATACAGGCTTTGCTGTAAATAAAGAAGAAAATTTTAGAAAACAATCAAAATAATTAAAATAGAGGTTAAGTGGGGTTAGGGGGAGTGTCAAAGAGGGTAGGGAGGTGATGGGAGATCGTGCGACGGTGTGGAATGTTAGGAGAAGTTTGGGGTTCTTAATCTTTGAACCAGTTAGAACCTTTTTGGTATTTAGGCCCTTAAAGGACTAGCTTTTTCTGTTCTGTAATTTTCAAGGGCTAGCTTTTTCTTCAATTTTCAAGGACCAGGTTTTCTTTAATTTTCAAGGACTAGCTTTTCTCTAATTTTCAAGGACTGACTTTTTCTTCAATTTTCAAGGACTAGACAAACACTTTTTGATATTTGAGCCCTTTAAGGACTAGCTTTTCATTAAAATCTCAAGGACTAGAGAGACTTTTTTGGTAAGAATTTGAATCTTGTAACTAGATGGAACCTTTTTGGTATTTTGGCCCTTCAAGGACCAGTTTTTCATTTAATTTTCAAGGACTAGCTTTTTCTTCAATTTTCAAGGACCAGCTTTTTCTTCAATTTTCAAGAATCACCTTTTTCTTCAATTTTCAAGAATTACCTTTTTCTTCTATTTTCAAGGACCACCTTTTTCTTCAATTTTCAAGGACCTGATTTTACTTCAATTTTGAAGAACTAGACAAACACTTTTTGATATTTGAGCCTTTTAAGGACTAGCTTTACATTAAAATCTCAAGGACTAGAGAGACATTTTTAGTAAGAATTTGAATCTTGTAACTAGATGGAACCTTTTTGGTAATTTGGCCCTTCAAGGACTACCTTTTCATTTCATTTTCAAGGACTAGATTTTTCTTCAATTTACAAGGACCAGCTTTTTCTTTAATTTTCAAGGACTAGGCAAACACTTTTTGATATTTGAGCCCTTCAAGGACTAGCTTTCCATTTAACTTTCAAGGACCAGAAAGATCATTTTGGGCTTGATAACCAGATTAACCCTTTATGTTTGTATTTAATTCCCTGAAGCCTGAAGGACTAGCTTTTCCCTAAACTTTCAAGGACCAGACAACCTTTTTAAGCTAGACCATATTTAAACCCTTCAAGGACTAGCTTTTCCCTTAATTTTCAAGGAAAGGAGACTTTTTGCCTAAAATTCGACTCTTGTAACCAGATGAAGCCTTTATGGCACTTCAGTCCTTTAAGGACTAGCTTTACCTTTAATTTTTTTTTAATTTTGAAGGATTAGACATTTTAAGGTCCCTTTTTCTTTAATTTTCAAGGACTAGAAGATCCTTTTTGGTATTTGAGCCTTTCAAGGACCAGCAGACCGTAATTTGAGTATTGCCAGTTGTAAGGATTGACCCTTTTGTTGGTATTCGAGTCCTTAAAGCCCAAAGGGCTACATTTTCCCTTAACTTTCAAGGACTAGACAGACATCTGGGTTTTATGAACATTTATGTACTAGCTTTTCCTTCCATTTTTAAGGACTAGAGAGGCACAGGTTGGCTAAAATTCAAGTTTGTAACCAGATTGACCCTTTTTTGTTCTTAGTTAAGTCCTTGAAGGACAAGATTTTTCTTAAACATTCAAGGACCTCTTTTTTGGCAAAATTCACTTTGTGATTTACTATTTGAGCCCCTTAAGGACTAGATTTTGCATTAACTTCCAAGAACTAGCAGACCTTTTTTTGGCTAAAATAGTATCTACAAGCCCTTTTAGTTGGTTATTCGAGTCCTTCAAGGGCTAACTTTTGCTCCAATTCAAGAATATAGTTCGGGAATAAACTAAAATAAACGAAAATATAACATCCGGTGAAACTCGTGCGAAAACTCTTTTGGGACTAGAATTTCTAGAATTACCAAACCAAGTTCGCTTCATCCTTTCAATAGTCGTTGATTTAGAAACTTATGTAAATCGTTGATCTATTTTTAGCTTTTCATATTCAAAAATCGCCAAATCTTTTCGCAATTTTTCCAATCGGAAAAAAAATGGAGGGGATGAATGGTGCCGTATTGTTTGATTTGTCGGTAAAATAGAAATGAGAGAACTTACCACGCTGGTCATACTCAGGGACATTTTGAAAGAAACGTATCGAAATGAAAATCTGAACTTAAAAAACTAAAAAAACGTAAATGGGCGAAAAACTGGTTTTGTGAGGTCGGTCAATGGAACATGGAGACGGGAGGAGATCGGGCTTCGGAAGAAGCCACTGCGGCGGTGACGAGCAGCTCTTTTATACTCTCTGTCCTTGCCGTCCCAATCGAATTCTACATCAGCACAACCAATAAAATCTTTTCTGATCCAAAAAAACAAAAACGGACCTCATTTTATAGTTTGAAAAATAAAAATTTGATTATTAAATTAATTAAATTTTAGATTGGATGATTCGTTTTTTGTTTAGTTGGGTCGAATGAGGGTGATCGTTTGACTTTTGTGGTCTTGACGTCACAAGAACTGCAGTGACGTCATCGATATCGTTATCAATTAGAAGGTTATTTGACTGTTTCGGTGTTGACATGAACGGATTTTGATGTCAAAAGATGGTGTTGAATTTGAAATATGCGAGTGAAAGCTGTTGGAAGGAAGTTTGCAAAAAAGTCGGGGATTCGGTCGTTTTTGTGGATGGACCTTCGGCGGAAGCTTTGAGTTGGCACGGGGGGGTTGCCAGGCTTGCTAAACATGGAGCGGTCGCTGTCAAAGAGTTTTCCTCTTTTGAGGTACATAGCTATCCGCACTGAGTGTAATTTATCCTGAGTGAGAACGTTGATGGGATGGATTGTAATGTGTCCACACTGACCACACTGGTCACTAGTGTGGAGTTTGGACTCCTTATTAGCTTGTTTGGGCTCTTTTTAATGTGTTTGGGCCCTCGTTACGGTATCAGGACCCCGTAAAGCTGGTTTGGGCACCATTAGGTCTGGTTTGGACCACTATAAGTCTAGTTTGGATCCATAAAAGTCTAATTTGGACCCCTATAAGTCCAGTTTGGACCACTATAAGTCCAGTTTGGACCCCTGTAAGTTCGGTTTGGGCCTCTATAAATCCAGTTTGGACCTCTAAAAGTCCGGTTTGGACCCCTACACGTCCGGTTTGGAACCCTATTAGTCCAGTTTGGAACCCTATTAGTCCAGTTTGGAACCCTATTAGTCCAGTTTCGAACCCTATTAGTCCAGTTTGGACCCCTATACGTCCAGTTTGGGCCCCTATAAATCCAGTTTGGACCACTAAAAGTCCGATTGGGACCACTAAAAGTCCGGTTTGGACACCTATACGTCCAGTTTAGAACCCTATTAGTCCAGTTTGGACCCCTATACGTCCAGTTTAGACCCCTATACGTCCAGTTTGGACCCCTATACGTCCAGTTTGGACCCCTATACGTCCAGTTTGGACCCCTATACGTCCAGTTTGGACCCCTATACGTCCAGTTTGGACCCTATACGTCCAGTTTGGACCCCTATACGTCCAGTTTGGACCCCTATACGCCCAGTTTGGGCCCCTATAAATGCAGTTTGGACCACTAAAAGTCCGATTGGGACCACTAAAAGTTCGGTTTGGACCCCTATACGTCCAGTTTGGAACCCCATCAGTCCAGTTTGAACCCATCTAAGTCCGGTTTGGACCCATCTAAGTCCAGTTTGGACCCCTCTAAGTCCAGTTTGGACCCCTATAGGCTATACGTCCAGTTTGGACCCCTCTAAGTCCAGTTTGGACCCCTCTAAGTCCAGTTTGGACCCCTCTAAGTCCAGTTTGGACCCCTCTAAGTCCAGTTTGGACCCCTCTAAGTCCAGTTTGGACCCCTCTAAGTCCAGTTTGGACCCCTCTAAGTCCAGTTTGGACCCCTCTAAGTCCAGTTTGGACCCCTATAAGTCCAGTTTGGATCCCTATAAGTCCAGTTTGGACCCCTCTAAGTTCAGTTTGGACCACTAAAAGGGGTTTCACTATTTTGCTATTATAGCAGAAAACGGCTTTGGTTGGTCAATGGTCATCTCATGTTATTCCTAATTTTATTCTTGTCTCATTGCAGAATGGAGGTGATTTATCAAAGGCTGTTTTCCTCGTATCCAGCCCAGTGGTTGGCCCAACCCGGATGGTGTTGCGAGACTTGATTTCGAACGGCACCTTCAATCACTGCGTCCTCATAATGTCATGCAGTCCGATCGTTTTGAATGTCGCAACCGCCGGAAACGTTCCCGAACTCGTCCGAGAAATGACCGCAGTCCGAAAGCTCGAAGTCGACATGACACGATGGATGAAAGCAGATTCGTCGACCGCTGAAATTTTCCACTTTTCATTCACAACTGTGCCGATCACCGATTACTTCTTCACCCTCCCAGCTTTCAGGAACTTCTTCCCTTGCTTCAGCGAAGACCTCGAAGGAAAAACAATCTACACCACAGTGGTAATCACGATCATATCAAAATACGCAACCAAATCAAAACTTTCAGCCTCAAAATTTGGACATGGAAGCCCTCCCTTTAGAACTTCAAATCTGCGTTTTGCACATAATGACCTCAATAAGTGGAATTTTATCCCAACTCTCAGCACAAGAGAGTATTTACTCTATGGGACTTATAAGCTCTTTGGTCGGCTCACAACTTCAAAAACACACTCCAAGCGCTCTCAGATTACAAGTAAACCTATCCCAGTGATCTCTTCCATTTCTCATTTCTTTTAGACCGCAACAAATAAAATGTCTCTAATACTCATCGATCGCAATTTAGATTTGTGCGAAACGATGTATCAAAACAATGAAGTAGTTTTGGATAAAATGAAAGCCATTATGGATCCATTTCCCGGCCATAGCATAGACATTGCCATCGACATGTCGCCAATTTGTCGATTACCGTAAGTCTAGTACTCTCCATCTCAAAGTAATCATTTTTTAGAAACACAACCAGACAACTGAATGCATACGGGTGCCTCCATGATCCTCAATCTGACCTTTTTGAACATCTAATATCGAAAAAGCGGTCAGAAATTTTGTCTTCACTTTTACAACGTTTGGACCCAAAATCTGAAGAAGTCAGTCTGGAAAACCTTCGTGTTCTCTTTGATGATTATAAAGGGAAACATTCAAAGATCCTCTCAGACTTAAGCGATCTCCAATTAGCCATCGGATTTGTCGAGACGTTCGATTCAAAAGAAATTAACAGTTTAGAAGTGGTCGAAAGCTTGAAAAAACTTCTCTATCAGTCAATATCTGCCGACAACAATACAGACAACGCTTTAATACAGGTTATCCAAATTTTCAATTAATTCAACTAAAATTTTTGTCTTCAGCTTAAAGAAGTGATCATCTCAAGGAAAAGGAGAGGCCTGAACATCCAACACATTCTCTCCCTTCTTATTTTCATGTATAGCTTAATCGGCCAGCAGTTTGAAATCGATCCAGCCCTAGAAAAAGACATACAAGAAACAATTTTTAAAGCGATTGAAAAAGACAAAGAAAAAATCGGCCCAATATCTTCTCATTTTGAATCGTACGATAAAAGCGAAATTACGAATTTTTTAAAGAAATTTTATAAAAAATTGAATTCAGTCAAAAATTCGAGGAAACATTTTTCTAAATATAGGTGAGTCATTTGCGTTGATCAGCGGCTGATTTCGTTTTAGTGAACTGGCTGCGAATCATGGAAGGTCGCAGCCTTTGGAATATCGAAGTTTGATTAGCCAGTTGATGTACGATTTGACTGATATCAACAAACCTGAGATACCAGATTTGAAGTATAAAGCAAACGTCAGCATGAGAGATAACTTAGCATCCAGATTCAGGTACTAGTCAAGCCTTCTTGTTGATTCTAATATTTTGGAATTGCAGCAGCATGTTGCTTAATACGGCGAAACCGCATGTCATGGATAATGAGACGATAATGGTTTTTGTCATCGGAGGCGTCACCGCTCAAGAAGTCAGATTCATCAAAGAGACACTCAAAGGCAAAGAAGTAATCGTTGGTTCGACTTCACTGGTCTCGCCCGCCCAAATTATGGACAACTTACTTTTTACCGATCCACTAAAACCTTTTGGAATTTAATTCTAATAAATATTTTATGTTAAAACATTTTTTTCATTGATAAACGTGGATTTCAAGTCTTGAAATTATGGAGGGGTACCCTACACGTGAACCTGTTTACTGAGACTAGAATGTTAAACCAGATTTAAAACCAAAATTAAATAGAGTTTAACCAGAAAGTTATGTGCGAAATTTAGAAATCTATTAAGTTTTTGACAATTTGCGGAGGGGCCCCACAGACGGTTGGCAATAGTGAGCAATACTGTTCAAGCACAGGTTCAAGTACTGAATTTTGTTATTTGTTAATATTCTTAAAAAGAGTGTTTGAGCGGATTTTTGTTATTTTAAAATGTCGAGGTTTACGAAAATTCTTAAGATTTCGACCGGCGTCTGCTCTGTTGCTATGATTTCGTATTTTAACCGTGAGAAATTTGAGTCGAGAATATTTGCGGCGAGTCCTATTCTGCAGACGCCGCTGAAAGATAGGCAACAGTGGGATTCCAATTGGGATTGGTAAGTTGCTCGAATGACTCTGACAGAGTGCAGCGAAGAAGGGTTGGCTGGTCACCCTGACCGGTCGCACCATCTTTGTTCTGCTCTGCGTTGAGTATCCGAGTACAGTAGTAGCAATGGCTACTGTATTGTAGTCCAAGTATGATGCCTATTGCCCAGTCTATTTGTATAAGGAATCTAATTGGTCTATGCAATGGCTACTCTATTGTAGTCCAAATTTGATGCCACATCTCTGACTGGTCTATGACTAGTGTATTGTAGTTCCAAGTAGCTTTATGGGTTCGTAATTTTCTCCCTGATTTAATTTTCAGCCAAAAGTATTGTGATGATGGCAAAACAGAAGAGAAAAAGGACAAGAAAAGGCTTTCAAAACGCTTCATAATTTTGATCAGACATGGCCAATATCATACAGAAGGAGATAAAGATGAGGGGCACAAGTTGACCGCTTTGGGTATAAATGAAAAGTTAAAAAGTGTTGATCGAATTTATCTTTAGGGCGAGAACAAGCGAAGATGACGGGGGCGAGGTTGAAAGAGCTCGGTATCCCGTTTACCCGCATAATCCACTCGACGATGACCCGTGCTAGAGAAACTGCCGAGATAATACATCAAGCGATTCCCGAAGTTCCGATGACTCAGTGTTCCCTTCTTGAGGAAGGTTGTCCTATCGAGCCTGAGCCTCCTAGCAAAAACTGGCGACCTCCTTATTATGTAAGAAACTCATTCCGCTCCATATTTAAAACGATAAATTAACGCATTACAGCAGTTCCATCGCGACAGTGCACGTATAGAAGCAGCATTTCGTAAATATTTTCATCGTGCACATCCTAGTCAGGAAGCAGACACTTATGAAATCATCGTCTGCCATGCCAACGTTATCAGATACTTCGTTTGTCGGTAAGAATCATTTTAAAGTTTTTCTGAATCACTTTTGTTTCCAGAGCGTTGCAGTTACCTCCTGAAGCATGGTTAAGGTTTTCTTTAAGACATGCCAGTATAACAAGCCTGGTTATATACGACGGCGGCAAAGTATCATTGAGAAGTTACGGCGACGCTGGCTACATGCCGCCACATGCGCTTACCACATCATAAACGCTGTTGCAAAATATTACTTTATTAATTTCAAATACAAAAAGAAATACAATAAAATTCTTAATGGCAGTGCACAAAACAAAATACAAAGCAAAGGGCCTCATGACCGTTCCTGTATACTTTCCTTGGTCCCCATTCTACGATGTGCATTACCCGAAAAAAGAGGAAATATTAAAAGATTACTGTGTGGCCTGGTCGGCAGAATCGACGGACATTTCTTGATCTTCGACGCCGGTGCTGCTTTCCGTCCCTTCTTGGCTCACTTCATCAGCAGTGGACTGTGATTCGCCCTAAAATGTGAATGAGAAAGTTATCTAAAAGAGATAGCGCGTACATCTTGTTCTTCAGGAGTGGTCTGAGTTGCGGTCAAAGGGGGGATCCCTTCTATCGGATTTGATGGCTCAAGACCGTTAGTCGAGCTGGTCACGACAGCAGCCGGAGGAGTCGGATTTAAAGTCGGGTTCGGCCCTGCAGCATTCGCCAATGCCAATCTGTTCCTTTCGTTTTTCAACAAGTTATAGTGCTTCTCTATCATCTCATTGCATGTTTCTTCATCCACCACTTTTTGACATTGCTGAAACACCAGAAAATAAAAAAGAACACAACAAAAGTGATATTCACCTTTTTGAGCTCTTCTTGAAAAGCATCGCTCATGTCAGCAAATTTTCTTTTCGTCGCTTCAAATTTTTCTTCAGTCGCTAACAACTCGGCTTCCAATTTTTTCTAGAAAAATTTTGTTTGTCTTTTGCTTTTTGAATGAACTCACTTGATGCATTGTCAATGACTCAACTTGGCGATTCAATATTTGCAAGCGAGCATGAGTCACGACGGAACGAACATCCGGGACGATGGAATCGGAGAAAATCTCGTTGATCAATCTTTGGTTCCTGAGAAACCTCATGTATGCCACGTATTTGACCGAATAGCTGTCATCATGATCTAAAAACACGTTTTTTACTATTCAAAGCACTAAAACTACATACCATCTTCATCTTCAGCAGGTTCGATAAAGATACGCCTTTCAGGTTTCATCGAAACTCGGTCGTCACGACTTTCTGGTACTTGGGAAGCTGAAAAATGATGAAATGAAATAATAAATGGGAGTGTAAAACTTACTTGTGGATCCTTTTGCTTTGGCTGCGATATAACTGAGGTATGCGGGGGAGTTGTGATATATCTTGAGGTTCTTCTCATAGTCGAGCTATAAGAAAAAGATGAGTTATAAGTTCAAAAGGTAGACAAACATAGGCGGTTTTTCATGGACAGGCTTTTCGAGACTCTTTAGTAGCGGGACAATCATGAATGATAGGTAAATACCTAAAGGCAATTCATAGGCCTTGTATGGTGGATAACAGCCATAGTGCAAGACCGGTAACAACAGCCATAAAGCACGACCGGCAATAGCTGCAGCGCACAAACGGAAACAGCCATAGCGTACGACCGTCAATGGCTGCAGCGCACAGCCGTATCGCACGACCTGTAACATCCGTTGTGCAGGAATGGTAACATCCATAGCTAACGCCCGGCTATAGCTGCAGCGCACAACCGGTAACAGCCGTAGCGCACGACCGGTTACATCCGTAGTGCAGGAATGGTAACAGCCATAACGAACGACCGGCAATAGCTGCAGCGCACAACCGGTAACAGCCATAGCGCACGACCGGTAACAGCCGCAGCGCAAGGCTGGTGATTTTGATTCATTATGGGCCTGTCAATAAAAAACCGCTAGTGAATGGCATCGGAATGGCTAATTACTTTGTCGTTTTCGTATTCTTCGATGTACTCATTCTTCTCATCTTCTGGCAGCTCGCGCCACATCTGACCGATGATCTTCCCGATCTCCCAAAGCTTGAGTTCCGGATTTTGGCTTTTGACCTGATCCCAGACTTTCCTCTGGTACCTCATGTACGGCATCAACGGCTTCTCCGGCGGCTTCGGCGCTTTCAACTTCTGCACAGTCGCTTTCCCGAGTTTCTGCGGGATGAAGCCCGAGTGACCCGTCGGTGTCGAGATGAACGGCGAAGAACCGCTGTCTTTTTGCGAAAAGAACTGAAACTGCGGAGTCGTCGGCGGCCCAGTACGAAATCTCGCTAAAATTATAGTTTTGCATGAAATAAAAATTGAAAAATGAACTCTTACCACTCGTGGGTGTCCCCATGGCCGCCACTTGTTTATATCCAGCAGGCAAAGACATCTAAAACGTTAAAAATAATCGTTTTTAAAATCATAAAATAAAGCTAAAATGTAGGACTCCGGATTTCGTCAACCTCACGTTTACGTCGGTTATAAATTTAATTTTATAATTTAAAAAGTTCACAGTCAAAGTTGGGTGAAAATTAGATTTACTTACAAAGGAGAAAAAGTTCAAAATTAAAATGAGATAAAACTTTTTGAACTTTTGAGTTTGTTTGTTTCTTCAGCGAGTTTTCACTTTTCGGCTTTGGCTTTTTCGGCTTTTTACTCTATGGTTGGGTCGTTGCCTCTATTCATTCGACACTTGGGGCGCTGAGAGCGTTTTCTAAAGGGGATAGAATTCAAATTATTTGGGGTATTCACGTTCTTCAAATTGTGCTAATCATGTTAGTCGTGTTAATTCAACCAGGGGGGTGGTAGGGGCTGGTGGGTAGTAGGCGTAGGGGAAGTTTGGGATAAGAGGGAAATGTTGGGAGGAGCTGAAGGTAAGGTAGGGAGAGAATGAGAGATAGATGGTGGTAGACGGAATGTTGGTAGTGGTGAAGTGGGGGTGGTAGAGGGTGGTTGGGGGAGGTAAAGGAGATGGTAAAGGTTGGGGTAATTCAAAGGGAAGAGGGGAGGATGGAGATACAACTAAGGTTTTGTTTTGCGCTAACAAACAATATTTGTGCTAATGAGCAAATAAATGCTCATGCAAATTTTGTGAGATTCATGTAATTATGCTTTTAAAAATAAATAAAGGAATCTAAAAGGTTGGGAAGAGGAGATTCAGTTTCTAAAATCAAAATATAGCTTATACAGATCAAATTTTTTAGGCTCCATTGATAAGTAGGTAGGTACCTAAGCCAATGTTGGCACAAATATAAATTTTTCCATATTAGCTTGTTTGTCCATGGAAAACGTGGTTTTTAAAATTAAATCGTACTCCTGTTCCACATTCCGTACTACAGGAGTCCCCATGCCTCACTCCCTTAGGGCAGCAAGGAGAACGGACGGAAAACGGAAATCATCCAACCCACCGGTATGTCGACATCAAAATTTTTTATACGTGAACCTTTTATTATATGAATATTGTTCAGGTTGTTCTTTTATAGGAGCGGTCAATAGAGCTGGATTTGCATGAGTGGGTAATCTAATCCAGAAGCACTAATGACATCTGCCTCTGAAAACTGATCATCCTGAAAAGAGCCTGAAATAGGAGCTCGAAATGTTTTTGTATTAAAACCGTCGTCTGGGGAAGGGGGTCCGCTCCTAAATGATCAGACCCAGTGTTATCTTTCAATGAAAAGAGGGTAAAAATTTCATAAGAATCAATTTTATAGGTAAATAAAACTTAAAGAACAACATTTTAATAACAAAAATTATAAGAAACTTTGAACAAAAACAGCACCGTCTAAATTTACATAAAAAAAAATCTTGGAATTCTATTCTTGATATGATCAGAGATCAAGTGCTACAGCGACATCAAAATACACAAAAACTACACTTTTTGTACATTTTACCATCTAAAGGACATCAAATTCTAAGATCCTTTGGTTTCTGAGATTGGCGCATTTTCAGCGAATCCTAAGCGTGAACAGTCTTGGCTTTTCGTAGAGAATCGTCTTCTGGGATTCGTTTACGCTTACGAGGTGGGGTGAGTGGTTTTTTGTCTTCTTTTGACTCTTCACGTGAAGTCGTGGGTTCTTCTTTGTTTAGGTTGATGGGGATCGGGATTGGTATGGGGATAGGGATGGGTATGGGTAGGAATATGGGGTAGGGGACGATAGTGGTGGGAGGAGGTAATAAAGGTCTCATTTGCATCGGCCGGATTGGAAGAAGAGGAGGAGGATTGTGGATTTTTCTCGGCTGAGGGAATCTTAGGTCGTGGAAGTAAGGAGGAGGTGGGACCGGCATGTAGAACTGCCTGTCCAGAAACGGCGGCGGTATAGGGTGGACGTGCTGGAATTTAGGCGGTGACGAGCTACCGCTTCTCGGCGAAAGAGAATTCGACCTTTCCACCTTCCTTTTGATGCGCTTCTTCGGGATCTTCTTCTCTTTTTCGGGACTCGGGGGTGTTTTCACTTCCACAGGAGACGGTACGCGATCGGTATCGGTATCAGGCGATTCGGACCGGCAATCTCTCAGCCACAAATCGGGAGTTATCAAATTCGTCCCTTTTTCCGAACCACTCGGCACAGAAGATTCTAAATGAGGATGCAGCTCTAAATGTGCTTGCGTCTCTTTGCAGAAAATATTCATTTTGTACTGGTTCAAACATTTATCGCTAAAACAAAAATATTTATCCCTTCATTTTGTCAAGTTCAATTTACCTGCAGAACTGCAACTGATGCTCGCCATCTTGAAAGTCAACATAATTGACAGTATGGCGAACATGTTTGCACCAATCGCACGTCTTGTTCCTTTTAAAGCTGGCACGTCTGCATTGCGTGAAACATTGTTCGGAACAGAAGACTTTATTGCCGTTGGGCGTTTTGAAATTGAACTGCTTCGCGTTGCCGACTTTTTGACACCAAGCGCAGCACATGCAGCCATTTGGAACTGAAAAAAAGAGGAAAAAACATTGAAATAGGATCCTGGGAGCCATGTGGTCTCTCACTTTGGATTTATGACTATAAATAAAACTGTATAACTTGTTTCCAGGCGGGTCCTTTCAACTTGTGTTTATACAATCGCGCCTCCCTCCCTTCGTTTCAGGTTTCTTAGAGCAAATCCATACAATTAGTTTCTTTTTTTTCCGTGGCCAGTCTAAGATTTCAACCTTAAATGGACCTCGAAGTGTCCTTTTCCTAAAAACATTTTTCTATATGCCACTTAACTTTTGCCGGATTCCAAATATGGAACGTATTGCAGTGACTTGAGAAGACCAGGTGCCTTTTTTTTTCGATGGCAATTTGAGATTGAACATTCGGATAGTCTGAAATTTTATCGATGTAAAATACCGGTAGGGTATCGTATAGCGGCGGGGGTAAAAGATACGACTCGCTTGGTGTAGACTTACTATACACGTGCTATTGCGTAAGTAATTAACTATCAGACGGATGACCGACTTTTGACAAAAAACGCGTTTTTCTCTTATTTCGAATTCAGATTCTACAAAATGCACCCGAAGTCCGAACGTAATGGACTCATGCATCACGATTGGTTCTTGTGCGTACCTCCCTTTTCAAGCATTTAGGGAGATAATCAAGCAAGATTTTGAGCTAATTAAGGCTAGAAAAGACCCTTTTCAGGAATATTAAAAAAAAAAAGATCCTCTTTAGTATTTGTTCCCTTGGTAAAAGAGCCACCACAATGGGATAAATGGGACGGACACCACAATGGGGTAAATGGGACGGACACCACAATGGGGTAAATGGGACGGACACCACAATGGGGTAAATGGGACACCAAAATGGGGCTAATGGGACATTACCGGATATGACATCACCTCCGAATATTCGATAAATGAATCGATATTATTAAACAAGTATCGAGACAATGGCGCCAACTTTTTCTTCGACTCGATATAAATCAGTAACCAAAAACCGATAACATAAAAAGTACATTAACAAAGCTCCCACTATCTTATCAACGAATAGGAATCAATTTAATTTATTCTATTAATTTAAAGGCTCTCGAAAAGAGGAAATATCGAATAACCATTGTTCCTTTTTTAAAGAAATACTTAACATTTCCTGTGACATTCGATATCGTTTTAATGACCCCCACCCTCCACACCCGGCCGTTCGTTTTAATTTAATATGAAACAGAGTAAAAAAGTTGAAAATCCATAAGCCCTGAATGTGTATAATATTACGAGAGGGAATAATACGAGTAGTATATCAAAAGTTGGCGTTTGAACAGAGGAGAGAGCGAGCGAGTGATAAAAACGATTTCGTGTAGCATGTTTTGACATGAGGCCAAACCTGTAAGCAATACCGGAGAGGCTCTTTTAAAAATATTATTAATGGACTTTATTACAAAAACCAGGTGTTTTCTCGTTCAGAAATATTCGGCTTCTGTTTTAAAATGATTTTTTTAAAGATTGGATCACAAAAATAGGCGGGAAAGTTAAAACTGGATTCAATTTATCCGAAGAATCATAGATGATGTGGTTTGGAGAGCTTTGGGCGTATATTATTCAACCTTTAATACCTGGTTATAAGGGTCTTTCTACCCACTTTGACCATCCATGGTGGTGCCCCTTTATCCCATTGTGGTGTCTCTTTTATACCATCCTACACCATCCTGGTGTTCATTACCCCATTTTGATGCCATTTATCTAGTTGTGGTGTATTTTACCCCATTTTGATTCCATTTACCAGATTGCAGTGCCCTTTACCCGATTGTGGTGTACTTTATTCCACTGCGATGCCCCTTACATAATTGTGGTGTCATTTACCCCATTTTGGCGCCCTTTCCCCGACTGTGGTTCCCTTTACCTCATTGTTAAGCTTCTTACCTAATTGTGGTGCCATTAACCCCATTTTGGCGCCCTTTACCCCATTGTAGTGCCCTTTATTCGAATTTAGTGCCCTTTATTTGATTGTATTGCCCTTTAACGGTTTGTGGTGACCTTTACCCTATTGCGGTGTCATTTACCCCATTTTGTCAATTCGGCGGCAATTAGCCCATTTTGGTGCCCTTTATCGCATTTTTGTGTCGTTTTCGTTTACCTCACTGTGATGTCCCTTTAGCTAATTGTGGTGTAATTTACCCAATTTCGGTGCCATTTACCCCATTTTGGTGATCTTTACTAGATTTTAGTGCTTTTTACCCGATTTTGATGCCGTTTAACTAATTTTAATATCATATTCCCCATTTTGGTGCCTTTTACCCCATTGTGGTACTTTTTACCCAATTTCGGTGCCCTTTACCATATTTCGGTGTCCTTTACCCCACTGTGTTTAACTAATTTTAATACCCTTCTCCCCATTTGGGTGCTTTTTACCCCATTGTGGTACCCTTTATCCAATTGCGGTGCCTTTTACCCCATTTTTGTGTCCATAACCCAATTGCGGTGCCTTTTACCTCATTTTGGTGACCTTTACTTGTTTGTAGCGCCCTTTACGCGTTTATGGTGCCCTTCGGGTACCCCATCGTGGTGCAACTTTTACACCACACCCTGTAAACCTTTACAAAAAGACTGAATGCAGTGAAAATTTGTAGTGTAGCCGATATAAATAAAATTTTACCATCAAATAAATTAAGAGCAGTGCTTTTATCCTCTACCATCTACCTTCTCGGGTGACGCGTGGCTTTTTTCTTCATTATTTTCCCCACGTAAAAGTGACGAAAATTAATCGAAATCAGAGAAGCGCGATCCCACCCCAACAGTGTGAAAATAGAGTCGGAGGCCTTGTCTCCGATTCACTTTTCTCGGCATTATAGGAATATTAATAGTTCGCTTTTTTTGTCTATTTTTTTTATTTATAACTACAACTTGACCCCGATGAAAAATGAGCTTTAAATCGTAATTTTGTCGCAGTTCTCAGGCATCCGTCTTTCTTCCTAATTACAGTAGTTGGATGGAAACTGGAGCTGTAAATCGTTCAAGCATAATTATCACCTTTCCGACCCGGACCGCCTTTCTACAACCTTTTTTTTTCTCCCCACCTTCCCCAAAGGGTGAGCTATGGGTCGAATTATAGGCCAAGTCGGACAATTAAAACCTCTCATAATTTATCGCCACACTGCCGGTCTTTGGGTGTATTATTTCGATTGTTTTTTACAGATAATTTTGAAAAAATGATAAATTTTCAGGGCTGGAAAGAAGGGAGGTAATTGAAACCGTTTCGGATTTCCTTCGACTCCGTGAAAACCGAAACTTTGTTTGCAACTCAACTCTCGAAACCGGAGAGAGACTCGGGGTTCGTTTCTAGGGACAAACGTGGCCCAAAAACGTTTAGAATAAAATAGGATTTTTACAGACACTTCTTAACGACTTGAAATTTTTAGGGCTCCATCATCAAAAAAGAAAATAATTACCATTCATTGAACCATTCTTTTTGATCGTTGCGGAATAATTTCCATCGACTTCTGAAGACGTATCGGATCCAGACCCTCCTCCTCGGTCGTATCCGTACCACCCCAGCATCTCCTTCATCGCATTTTCTGCATAATCCTGAAAAAAAAGTTTGTTCTCGAATTAAAAAAAAAAAGGTCTGTGTCTTTTATTTTACTCTGTTTCTTTTTCGGCCATAAAAAAGGGTTTTATGGTTATCATGAATTGTACAAACTATCATTTCTTAACGTAAAATTTAACGCTGATTCTAAATCTGGCTCCGGAAATGTGAAATTATTAAGGGAACTTGAGATATTGACGGTTTTATGTTAAAAAAACGTGTTTTCAGTAGCCATTTAACGCAATTTTTGTGGCGTACTAAGTCGAACCACCCTGTATTGGAAAAGGGTAACTTAAATGGGGGGAATTAGTGAGGGGGTGGTGGTTGGGAGGATAGTTAGGGCTATGGTGGGGGGGGGGCCTAGGTGGGACCCTGCCCGTGAAAAATCGCTAAGGGGTTGTTTTGGCGACAAACCTTTGCAAAACCCCAAAATGACTTCTTTTTTTTATCTCCGATGACTAATACAAGCCCCCGGTCAATTACTCGATAAATTAATGGGGCATGAAAACCGTAGTGGTGTTGTATTACTGAGACTCTCGGGGTTCAAAAGGAGCCGCTGCGCCCCCTATCGCCCCGGACCATCTCTCGTCCTCGTGGGAATATCGCGTGGACGTTTTTCCGTATATTATTGTGACGTAAAAAAAAAGGATTAAGAGAGAAAAAAACGTTGAAATTCCTCAGGATTTATATATCATAGGACCGGCTCCCACACTTCAAGACTTTTATCATACCCTTGTAATCTAGACTTGGATTTTTTTTTCGCGGAGAGCATTCCTGGACATTTAATCCTTTTTTATGTAAAACGACATAATTTTAAAGAAATTTCAAGGTGTGGTAAACATAAATTTTATAAGGTTTCTGATTCTGCCATACACAAAATGAAATAAACGAGCATGAAATGTATAACGTATCGAATTTCATTCGTAACTTGATATAAACATTGATCCTGGTTTTTTAGTGCATTTATAATAAACCTCGTGATCTATGTTTTGAATACAAATGAATTTCGGTCGTAAATGATATTCGAAACCTGTGTACGCTTTAGCATATTAAATGTGTAAAAGGATACCCTATAGGATAGTACGAAATGTCGAAATGAAATAAATTGGTCAGAGGCTCGCGTACAGGTAACCGTGACACCTAAGAAGACTCCCCACGTATATTATTTCACAATGTATATTTAGCTAAGTAAGAATAAATAGTGGGTTTTGCCCCGGAGGTGCTAAAAAGCGTGTAAGAGAAGAGGGCACACAGGTATCCGGTTTCTTTAGGTATACATCAAGAAAACGAGAGTTAAGCCCTCCGATACAAGGGAGATTTTAAAACCCCCTCTTTTTTCGAACCCTCCCCCGAAAATCGGTGTATATTTCTCCGCTCAATTAATCCGCAGATTAAATTAATTAGTAGATGAGCGGAATTAAAGTCGCCCGGGAAAAGCACCCTAGGAATACGAGATCTTCCATAGATATCCATTTCCCTGGCCGAATATCCTGTTTTCTTTATCCACGAATAGGATCGAGTTCGTTAATTAAATTGTCAATTCTCTAAAAATTAATGAAGAAAAGGATATTTTTTTTATTAAACGCGTAACTCGAGGAGAACTTTTCTTCTCGGTGGTTAGCATTCTGAGTAAGACTAACGATAAGGCTCTGATGTCAAACTTAGATAGCCGGCCTACGCTCCCATTCATTTACCACGCAGTAGTCTCGAATAGATAAATCCTTTCCTGAGTTATTTGCTATTTGGGAGCAGCGGCTAGCCTTCTCGACAGCCCTGTTTTGCCGGTTTAGCATTGTGGACTGTATATTCACATTCTCAAAAAGAAACTGCCCTTCAAACCACGATTTTGGAAAGGGGTCTAGGAGACCCCGTAGGGTCAATCTGACCTTTGATCGTTATTGGGCATGAAAAAGTCTGTCCAGCGAGGGAAACACAAATAAAGTTCAACATTCTTGAAAATGTCTCATGGAACAGAAGTCCCCAACTCCACTGGTTTCCCCTTTTGGAAAAACCCAGTTCTTGAGGCGACAAATCGGTCTGTAGAGCAACTTCAATAGTTCAAAGACGACGTTTCGCAAATTTTTCGGTGTCAAATTTTTTCTCAAGGCAAAAATAAATACAAACCGTCTTGTTTACCTCGTTTTAAATTTATAAATTAGGTTGACCAAAAATAAATTTGAAATTGACGCTGCAACCCAATTAAAGTCAAAATAAAGAAGCTTAAGTGCAACATCGTTTATCTGAACATATTTTTTTTTCTGGCCGATTGCCTTTAACTGCACTCTGGCAGAAGATTAACGAGGGACGACGAGGGGGTTTCAGAAAATAGATAAAATTTCACGTTTATTGTGTATCGGGGATTAAAGAGAGGAAAAATAATGTGAAATAGTTCCACGCGGTTTGGAGAGAGCTTTGATCTTCATGGTCGACGGTTGGGTTCCTTCTTTTGCACTTGTAGGCGATGCATAAGATGGCGACGACGATGAAGACGCGGGCGGGGGTCGAATAAAGGAATGCGAGGAGTAAAAGGAAAAAGAAACGGACGTACGAGTGAAGCCATTCGTCCACGTTTTCCTCTTGAGGTTCTTGCTGCACTTCTTGAATCTCTTCTTCGCTTTCGGGTTCTTCCACACCGCTCTTCTTAAGGGCATAATTCGTAAACAAATAGTTGAAATACGCCTTCTGGATCTCTTCAAAATCTCTATGTTCTTCGTGAAATTGCCTCCATAACGTATCCAGAACTTCAATTTCCGTCCTCACGTGAAATAAGTAGATGACGTTCGTGGAACCGATGATATCACGAAGAGGAATGTCGTCAGATAAGGGTTCACCCTTAAAAATCAAATTGTATTCATCATGTTTTGGCTTGGACGGATATTCAATGCTGAGGTGATCTTTAAGCCGTTTAACAGTCCAGGAATGATCGCAGACGACATCGAAGTCTTCGACGATGCCGTTAGGAGCGCGAACAATCACAGAAAATTTTTCAGAACTCATCCTCCTCTAAATATGACGCCTTGAAAAATTTCTTTTGTTATACCATATTGTTTTTGTTTATTTAAAAAAAAGAGGAAATCAGGTTATGTATTTCAAATTGGAAACCTCTTTAGAGGCCATAAAGGGCATAAGTTTGACAACTTGGTTCATTGTGGTCCGGTTTTCTGAAGGTGTCGAGGAGTCGGTTAGCGGAGCCCATTGAAATGTCGGGCCAGTTAAGAGTTTGCTGGAACACGATCCGCGGGTCCGATCCATCAACCTCAAGCCGCCTGCTTGGCCGAATCATATTTCAAATTAAGTTGAGATTCTAAACCGAAATAGGTTCCCTCTCTTCGCTCCTCTCCTCCCTCTGTATGTGCGAGTTTTAAACAAACGAGTCGTGTTACAAGGGGGTGATAAAGTTTCTCGCTGTACTGGAAAACTATAAATACAACCCCTCTCACCCCGTGTTAACCCCTTATTCATTTCAGAGTAACAGGAGAAACCTCTATAGAAATTATTTTCCTTCTCGGACTTCAAACTTTTGTCTCCCTATCTTCTTTCCATCTTTTATTACCATCCATCGATCTTTTCATATTTTTTACAAAAACATAGTGAAAATTGTCATTTTCGATTACATTTTTATTAAACTGAAGACACCTGAAGGGGACGAAGTTAAGAGTCATGGAGGGGACGAAGTTAAGTGTCCTGGAGGGAACGAAGTTAAGAGTCCTGGAGGGGACGAAGTTAAGAGTCCTGGAGGGGACGAAGTTAAGAGTCCTGGAGAACACGAAGTTAGGAGTCCTGGAGGAAACGAAGAAGAGTCATGAAAAGAGGCAGAAGTCGGATCCTGAAGAGGACGAAGAAGAGTCCCGAAAAAAAGGATGATTTTAGACCCATCTGACCATATTATCAACCTTCATGCAGCCAGAAATAAAAGATGCTAGCTTCAGTCCATTGGGTACTTCAGTACCCCAAACCATCCACAGAAAGAAGTGCAATGCGCAACATCCATATTTAAAAAATCGCGCTTGATTCGTAGGAGCCGGGAGGCGCCTATGAAGACACCTGTTGCTCTCGAGAATAGACGCTTTCCCTCCTTTAAGCTACAAACCCCCTTTGAAAACAAAGATTACCTTTTGTTTCTTTACAAAATGAGGTCGAGAAAATCCTAGAGAAGCTTCCGAAGACAAGAAGGGTCTCAAGTTCTAAGGGACGCTAAGAGGACCCCGGTATCCGAATGAAAACAGAGGGAATCCATTAACTAATTCCGTATCGCGTTAAAACGGGGAGAGTTTTTAATTAAAAAGCATGTAACGAGAAGCTTGGACCGGGTGTTGGTTTTCTTGTGATGGGAGTTGAATAATTGGTATGGTGTTGAGACGGGGGATGGTGGAGGATTCGTGCTCCGATGTCGCCGTTCTCTTGTTACAAGAGCGGCATTATTTCTCCTTGTAAGGGCTTGTCAAGGGACACCGGTCATAGTCATTAGACCTGTCTACCCTTACCTTTATTATCAACACCCATACCCCTCCAACCCCTTCCTTCATTATCACATCCCGCTAATTATATTGTATAAAACCTCCCACATGATCTTACAAGGAAAGAAAATACCAACCAGAAATTCTAAACTCTTGTTTCCTGATTAATGATTAATAATTAATTTTTTTACAAAAGGATTTTGTTTTCGTTGACATAAAAATGAGAAAATGTTTGTTGTCCCAAAGGGTGTTTTTAGCGAGAGTCTATAATTGGCAAAGGCTAACACCTGCTTGGGTTTTTCAATGAGACCGGACCGCAGCCAGACTCTATCAGCTTACACGCCATTGTATTTCTTTTTTGTCCCTCCTAGGGCGATAAATAAATTTTAAAGGAAACGATGCTGCCAGAAATGCCTCCTCGATCGGCTGCATGGGGGAATAAACGGTGCAATGTTTGGACCCGAGCCCGAAATGCAAAACGCAAATAGACCCTTTGTATACTCGGAATTCTATTAAAACGCAACAAGATTGTTTTTATAGGGTCAACAAATTTGACGGCAATTGAGCTAAATACCAAAATTTTGCATATTACGTTCTGATCTTATATTTCAATTGGTTAAAATTTAACGTTGATAACCGATAGGTCCTCTAAGGTTACAGCCTTTTCCGAACGTAATTAGCCCTAATGTTCCGGCTTAAGTTACCCGAGCTTTCTCAAAGATTTAAGTTTGTGATAACCCGGAGCGAGACGTCACTGATATAGGAGCTACTCAGATAATGATCCGTAATGGGAGATATTGTTATTTTTCGTGAATAAAATGGAAATTTTTTTAAAAAAATTCGAGACAGGAAAAATGGTAGTTTCAAGACTGACATTTCGAAGATAATAAGATATTTTTTCGAAGGATATATAACCCCAGAGCGCTTATGCCGTGAATCCGACTGGTTAATAACTACCACTTGTTAGGCTCCTCCCATTCGAAACAAAAGAGAAGATTACAGGTTGGGAGATCCTCTAATTTGCCCGACTAGGGACAAAATAGCCCCGCCTTGTGATCCTTCGAGGCGTTCTTGAAAAGCGAAACTGCACGCTTTCTATGTTGATGTTTTCCTGTAAGGCTTTTATTCGGTTTAGTGTGTTTCCGTTTGTTTGGCCACTTGGTATTTTAAGATGTTGGAATAAGCCCAGAGATGGAAAGGTGTAGGGGTTGACAAAAGCGTCGGATTCCCTTTCCATGTCCTCCTATCAAAGAATAACGCCGCAGCACAGCATCGAACTCACGCCTCCCCTCCTTCATCCCCTTCACAGGGGCACACATTTATATTCTGTATCACACGATATCTCCGTATCCAGTAACGCAATAAGGGGCAACTTGAGATAAGGGAACTCGATCTTTTCTCATTTTCGTCTTCCATTATAAAAATAATAATAAAAAATAAAACAGGATCGGAAAAGAGTAATTTTTCTCTTGAAAATCCTCGTGAAGGGAAGCAAATTTTGAGCACTTGAGCACTCCAAGGGACAAAGGACTCCTCAAGAGCACTGAAGAGATCGATTTTTTCAAAGACAAAAGAGTTAATAAGACATTTTTCAGGCTAAAAGATTTCTTTAAAATAGGCACTTGGGCATTTCTTTTTTCTACGTTTTCAAGCTCAGCAGACTAAAATTAATGATCCATCGTAACGTTAACTTTTTAATGATAGAAAAATCACCAAAAAACAAGAATGGATAGCTTGATTTTCAACTACCACATATTTCTGGATGCTGATTGCTGAGCATGCTGTTCTATCATCATGATTGTCTTAAGGAAAAAAGAAGGCGAATCTAAAAAACTGGTGATACTCAGCTTCAGGTGACTCCACTTTTGGACCTTTGCTACGAAATAGCCATGAAAATTCGTTTGTCACCCCAAAGTGAGCTGAGAAAACAAGATTTTCTTGAAAAAAACCTTCGAATTATGCCCAATTTTTTTTCCTTCGAAATGTGTTTTATTGGCCACAAAGATGACATTTTTTGTGAATTGCCTGGTGGCTGGTGCATCCGTATTTTTAGGTTTTTGTTGGAGTTTTTTCGTTGAAATTGGACGTACCTTGATTTCGAAGTCGGGAACTTCTTTTTTGATTTTGCTGAGGAGGTTTTGTTTGTTTTGAGCTTTCCCGCTCATTTTCCACGCGATCTCTGAATGGTCGGGGGAGAATCGGCGTAGAGTCGTCGGTTCAGAGTCGAAACGTCAACTGGCGACGTTGCTGGGGTGATGGAAGTTTGCCCCGCGGACTCTCGGCTTTCATCGGCTTCGCTCGGATACTACAACTTCCTCACTTCCGACAATTTAAATAAAACATTCTCGCTGAAAATAGATTTTTACGGACAACAATAAAATTGACATAAAAAATAAAAAGTCAATATTCGAACGTTTGTTGTGACTAGCCATTAATATTTCATTGAGAGATATTGATTAAAATTGTTTCATTTTCCACAGAATACGGAGAAAATAAAGAATTTCTCAGAAGTTTTCTATCCTGCACAAAACTAAACGAACCCCGACAGAACTAGTCCAGTCAATCTAATATATAGTCCAGTCACTCTAACCCCTAAAAGGGTAAATAATAAAAAAAGTATTTTGTTTATCTACGGAAATTTGTAGGGGTAGGTCCCCTGATTAACCACAAAAAATTCCCCTACCGAAACCCGTAGGGAAAAATGTCTAGAGGGTTTTTAAGGTGATTTTTTTCGTTTTTTCTGCAATATCTCAAAAACCGTTTGTCGTAGGTGAAATAATTTTTAGTACAAAATTAAAGATAATTGAATTTTCTATAATTTTGAGCTAATATGATTTTTTCGTAAGACCAAAAGTTTCTGAGCTACGAGGTCGGAAAAAACCGGGGTTTCTATTTTGACCTCTAAAGGACAGAAGACGTCATTTAATCAAAAAAGTGTACTTAATAAAAGTTGTAGAGAATTTAATTACCTTTAAAAAACGACTCTCAAAAAACAATTAACGATCAATAGGCAGAGGTGGGGGTAAATTTCAAAAAATTTCAATCAAATTTCATTCAAAAATTGAAATTTCAAAAAATTTTATAAAAACAAAATTAAAGCCTATAAAATTTGCTGCAAATTTCATTTAATAAGATTTTTTGTAAGACCAACCGTTCCTGAGCTACGAGGCGACAAAAAAGCGGGATTTTCGAGTTTTTTATATGAAAAAAAAAAGTAAGATTTTAGAAAAGTCGGAAAAAATCAATGAATTTTTTTCCTATCAAAAAAGCGTACTAAGTAAACGTTGTAGAGAATTCAATTTCCATGAATTAAACTCCTTGATTACCCCCAACCTCCCTCAAAAGCGTATCACCCTCAAATCTCCCAAAAAGGACTTACCTACCCCATAATCATCAATTCCCTCCCAAATACCTCCCTCCTACCCCTCGATCCTCTATAAAGCCAACCGCTGATTTATTTTAGAAAATCGGTCCACTAGTTCATGAAACTACTGGCTTTGAAGTTGCTTGGTTTTACATTTTAAGAGATCCAAGCAGCCAAAATGACTCAAGGTCATGACCCAATGGTAGTGACCCTGGGATGCCAAATGAAAAAAAAAATCGACACCGATCTACTTTTCTGAAAAATTCTGATTCCAAATCGCAATCTCAGGTAGGCCTATCATCCAATATAAATTCTATCAATATTTGCACAGCGATTAGCAAATTTTTCAGATAACATAAATCCTTTGTTTTAGATTCGAAATTGGCGCTCTGCATTCCAAGGTCGGAATTTTTTATTCTTCATTTTGTAGTATTCGTTATCGGACACTTGTAGATTGGACATCGGAACGTCGAAATCTCATTTTGATGGACCCCAAAGAACTTCGCCGACTTTTCTCAACATGAACCAGGAATATTCAGCAATTCTCGGTAATTTCTACTTATTTGTCAAGCCTTGTTTAGTTGTTTGTGTCGTATAAAATTCAAAATTTGAGATACTAAAAGATTGTTTTCGAATTTGAAATATTGAGGCTCAAGTTCAACCTAAAAAGTGGTAAAACGAAGATTATAGGAACCGCTTAAGACAATGGTCAATGAACAAGAGACGTAGATGTGAAGAACAAAGTGTCTCTATCTATCGGATGTTTTTAGTAGCAACTAGAATGAGGCTTCTTTTTGTCTATTTTTTGGGCAGAAAACGTGTTTATGTGTTATAAAAACGTGTTTTTCATTTGTTTTTAGGAAGTGTTGGAGTCTTAAGCGTCGGCTGTACTGTGGGTTGGACGACGCCGATTTTGAAGAAATTAAAAAGCAAAGATAGCGTAATACCGATAACTGAGGCACAGAGTTCAAACTTAGCAGCTTCCCACGAAATAGGACATTTTTTGAGCCCTTTACCAGCCGGATATCTTATCGGAGTTTTCGGGCGTAAAGTATGCCTCATTGCTGCATCTGTGATATCAGTTTTGGGATGGATCCTAGTCCTAAGTACGCGATCCATCGAAGTTTTATATTTCGTCAGGTTCCTTTTCGGTTTGGCGATGGGCGTCGTTTTCACCACAGTTCCCCTTTACATCGCAGAAGTCGCTCCGAATAAGATGCGAGGGGCTTTGAGCACGTTTTTCCAGGCGATGCTTTACTTGGGGCATCTCATCGAGTTTTCTGCAGGCCCGTACGTCTCATACTCGACGCTTGGCATCATTTCGATCTCCGTCTCCTCTTTTTGGCTCATCTCTTCCTTTTTCCTTCAAGAATCTCCCCATTATTTGGTCCAAAAAGGAAAAATAATTGAAGCGAAAAAGGCCCTTACGTGGCTCACTGGCGTCCACGACGAGCAATATGTCAACGCGAGGCTCAACGAGATCGAAAGCACAGTCATCAAAGACAACTATGGAAGAAAATCTTTTAGCGAACTTTTTTCAAAAAAATACAACAGAAAATTAACCGTCGTCGTTTTGATAGCAATTTTTCAACGCTTTACTGGCATGTCGGCTGTTGTCGCGTATGCAGCTACAAATTTCCAGACGACTGAAAACTTTTTAAATGCGGACCAATACACCATTTTGTTTGGAGCTTTGGTCTTTTTGTTCACATTCGTCTCCGCTTCGTTGATTGACTGGCTAGGAAGGCGTCCATTGCTTCTAATATCAAGCATTGGATGCGCTCTTGCTCACCTAACGACTGCCTTATACTTCTTTTATACGCCAAATTCAAGCTGGATACCATTCGTGTCTATATGTTCATTTTCAATTTTATATTCGTTAGGGTTAGGCCCCATCGTAAATACCCTCCAGGGCGAACTATTTCCTCCCCATATTAAAGGACTCGCATCTTCTTTCACGACCATAAGCCACGCTGCGTCCTCCTTTTTGGTCACAAAATTTTTTCAAGTTATCAAATCAAATTATGGGATTTATGTGAATTTTTTCGCATTTTCCGCTTCATGTATTTTATGCAGTATTTTTGTATTTACCATGGTTCCTGAGACAAAACGAAAAGATCTTATTGAAACGCAGCAACCTGAAGAGTAAAAATTGTTTAAATATATTTTTGTTCATTTTTTGTGTAATTTTATTTGCTAAGAGTCAACAAAGTAGGCAAATTGTGTATGTCCTGAATCCTGACGCTTTTATCCCGCCAAACTCGCTAGCGCCCCTGCCGATAAACTGGTACCTAGCGCTAAGCAAATTTCTGAAAGAGAGAGAAAAAAAAAAATTAATTTTTGAGGGAATTATAGGGGATTTGTGTGAACTACTTATTTGGGGTCTGGAAAGAATTGGGTGTAGTAATTTTGGGGGCTAATGTGCGGAGGGAAGGTTATAAGGGGCGGAAGAGTTGGGGGAGACAAATGGGGGAATCAAGGAGGAAAGTAATTGGAGATTTTGGGAGCTAGTTGGGGGGGGGGTTGAACACTTATTTCATCCTCATGTTTTAATAAAATTTCAAGTTACCTTCATAATCTTCATATTCGTGTTCCCCAACTTCAGCTCTCGACTTATTCACATCTAAGTATTCTCCATCAGGCAAATATTTTCTTAAAAAGCAAGTTGAATTGAAGTCACCTACATCAAAACTAATAAATATGGGGGGGAAAAGGTAATTTTTAACAAAGGGTGGACCTCACTCGTCGTTACCATTTTCATATTCCGTGGTCGTCTCTGTGCTGTTGGTATCACTAAAAAAATCAAATAAAAATAATAAAACTGCAATAAATGAGCGTTTTTACACTTTTATGTCGCCTTGTGGATATGTCGCTGTTAGAAATGCAATCGTCAAAATGATCACATTTATTAACATAATTTTAGCCATTTTTTTAAGAAGGAAAGATCAGAACTTGGTGAGTTCAAACGGTCAAGTGGCGTGAGGTGGCAGGAAAAACAGGTTTGCCTTGAAGTACCAAAATGCAAATAAAAAAAATAATTGAATATTTCCAATGATTTAAAGTTATTTTTTAATGTCCAATTTTCACAAAAACAATACAGATCTCTCTCAGACAAGCAAGGGTCATTTTGATCCCACGAACCCTTGGTGATCCCATCACGAAATAGAGGATTTAGGGGTCTGAACATTTCAAATATCCTACAAGAAAACTTACTTTTTGAGTTGAGGGTTCATACCGAGAGAAAGAAATGAATTCGATTCAATTTTAAAACTTGTTTATTTTTGTTAAAATTACAAGTTTCTTTGAAGATAATTTTTATCCAACTAAACTAGCCATTGCTCCTTTACTTAACCTTTCTTCATCTCCGTCGGAACAAATTTCTAAAATAAAACGTTTGTAATTGACAATAATTCAAACCATGGTTTAAAAAATTAAAATAAATTTTATTTTACCTTCAAAATCTGCGTATTCGTTTTCTCCGGTTTCGGCCCTCGACCTATCCACCTGCAAGAAAAGCCCTTCACCTAAAGATTTCCTCAAGACACACGTCTTCCCTAAATTAAAATAATTAATAAATATTATTGTAAAAATTATTTTGCTCAAACCTATCTTGATTTCCGGAGGTGCATTTTGGATGCTGAAATATAAATAATTTAACTAAATTCAAAATATAAAATTTTTTTTTACTCGTTTAATCCATTTTGTGGAAACGAAACGACTAAAGTCGCTATCGCCAAGATTGCAAATGCTAAAACAATTTTTGACATTTTTTTAAAAAGATGATTAATGACGATGTCTGGTCCAGACTTTTATAAGATTTTTCTTCTGTTTAAACAGCTTCGCAAACATTTATGCATGAAATACCTCATTATCGAAAAATGCAACCAATTTTCATAATAAATTCGCTGAATAAATTAGGCGCTAAATAAAAAAATGGAAAAAAAAATTGCAACAAATACGTGACTTTTGTCACGAATTAAAAATCGAGATATTTTTTGATTGAGATAGGTACCTAATCTCAAAAGTGCCTAAATTAATCAATTAATTCTCAATGCCTGGCTATAACAATAATTTCCTGGTTATAAATAAAATAAAATCTATTTCCTTGGTTATGTACATATTATATTGTAATCCAATGAAAGTTGCGGTTCCTTATCTTCCTTCTCCTTGGAAGTGACTTAAGTGAGTATTTAACATTTTGCCATTTGTCCTGAGATCTTCGTCATGATCACATTCACCATAGCCGTAAGTCAAAAATTTTAAATAAGAGAATAATAGCTTGCTTTTTTCCTTTGGAAATGTAATTTTTTTTTAAATCTTCAAAATAAGACGAATTTTGTTCTATGAACTATGTAAAGGCAAAAAATAGTCTTTGAGACAGTGAAACTAGCACTATGTGGGCCCAGGTACATGCAGGGTAGCAAACTACAAATTGTTTTTAAAAAATTTTCTGATTAACTTCGTATTTTGGACGAAAAAACAGTCGTTTTTGCCCAGTCTTGTGCTTTAGGACGAAAAACAGTCGAGTTTGCTTATTTAGAACAATTTAAACCTGAAAAACCAGAGCTTTTCTCACAATTTTTAGTGATTTGGATCAAAAACCGGTTGTTTTCCCACATTCTACTTACTTGGACGAAAAAGCAGTCGTTTTGCCCAGTTTTGAGGACGAAAAACAGTCGATTTTGCTTATTTATGACAATGTAAAAGAGCTTTTCTCCCAATTTTTGAACGATTTGGACCAAAACCGGTTGTTTTCCCACATATTACTTTCTTGGATGAAAAAACAGTCAATTTCGCTTATTTTTGCAGTTTGAACCAGTAAAACCAGATGTGTTCTCCATAATTTCAGCGATTTGGCCGAAAAAAACTGTTGTTTTTCCACATTTTACTTTGTATTTGGACGGAAAAACTGTCTATTCTGGCCAGCTTGTGAAGAAAAAACAGTAGAGCAACCCTATTCATTTATAATATCTTAGTGCGCTTTTGAATTTTAACCCCGAAGCCATTTTCTCATCAATTGCTTATCCGGAATTGGAATTATTCGAAGGGCCGTAAATCAGTCCATTAAGAAATCACACGGTCATAGTTCACAGTTCACACCTCAAGGATCCCGCGGCCGAGTCACAAGAAAAAATTTATTTTATTTCACTTTCAAATTTCGATATCTTCAAACGCTCGAAATTGCTTCATGATTCTTTTTTTTCTTAAATATAGAAGTAGCCTTCAATATTTCCTGGTCACGACATCCACAATTTATTTTCGTTGACATTTCTTTTCAGATTCTCATATCGATTCTTCCTGCTAAATGTCAGGATGGATTCACAGACGAAAACCGCCCTTACAAATTCGGATTCAATATTGAAGGACACCAACATAGATATGAAGAAAAAGGTTGGTTCTTGCAGAAAATGTCGGTCATTTCCATTTTAGATGAAAAAGGAATTATTAAGGGCGAATACGGTTTTATAACGGCGGATGGGTTTTACCATTTGACCGTCTATGCTACAGACGAGAATGGAAACTTTAAAATTTTAAAAACGAAAAATATTAAAATTGGATTGCGTAAGTTTTATATCAGGAAAAACGAATTATTATGTTTTTTTAGCGATGATGACGACGACGACGCCGATACCGGGAATTGGCGCCCAAAGACTCCAAAAAGTGAATCAGATTGTTCCTAAGAAAAATCCCGACTTTATAAAATTGAACGGAAAGCCAGCCTGCGGTGGGTGCCTGATCCCAACTCAGGCGGAAAAAGAACAATTAAAAATAAAACCCATCCGAGGTCAAATTTATACAAATAATAGAAACGCAATATCAGAAAATAGGTCCAAAATGATGGAAAACCGTAGAAATCGCAACCAAAAGTTGATCGATCCGGAAAATTTGGATCCCGCTTTAATGAAAAATTTTGACTCGAAAACCAAAGTTGGTTCCACCCGAGAAACCAAAAAAGAACAAAAAACCATGAAAGAGTTCCAAAATCGAGGATTATTTGGAACACCTCGAAATCGTGTTAAACCAATGACTTTCGAAAAAAAGCAAAACTATCAAAATTCAAAAGTGGATGGTGATAATTTAGGTCCATCTTATAAATTTAATTACACTTTAACCTTCAATGGGCATGAAGAGACAGGAAACGGAGCAGGGGAGAAGAAAGGCTCCTACTTGTGCAGGGGCGAGATGGATATCGTCGACAAATCGACTATAACGCCAACGAATTTGGATACCAGCCGAAAGTCAAGTTCCAAAAAATCGACCCCCAGCAAACACCCGAAGAAAAAACGGAAAAAGAAAGGGCTAAACTTTTAGGAAACGAATTTGTATGGTTTTATAATATGCCACAATAAAATTTAATAAAAAAAGACGTATTTTTTGTTTTATTAAATCCCCTGCCCATCGCCAACCAGGAATGTTTTTAGAGAGATTTTGTATCTTTTCGACAAGATCTTTCTAGCCAGATTTTTAATCTTTTTTCACATGAAAAGACCCTTTACAGCCAGATTTTAAAATGCTCCACTCTTGCAGATAAAAATTTAAAATCCTTTGTGTAAGCAAAATGAAAAATTTCTTCTGGCCACCCTAAGTTCGTGGTAATGGGTTTGTTGAGAAGGTTCTGCAAACTTCAGATTCTTCTTAACTTCATGTACAAGGACTTTTTTTTTAACACAAAAATTAATAATCATAAAAGATAAAATTAAGATGTGAATCCCATTGTTTATATTTTTTATTGGTTTAAATTAAAAAAAAAAAAGCTTGAGCAACAATCTTGTGGGAAGGCAACGTTAAAAAAGTTGGTAGGGGAAAAGTGAAGTCTTTGGCCAGATGATTTCATTCTTGCTAAGGAGACAGGATGGTGAAGGTCAGTTGTACGCTAACATCTTATTAATATGTATTAATTTGAATTTTTTTCAAAAAGATTTTTATTTACCTTTCTTTGGCCCTATTCTGCCAAGGAGCTGAACGAGTCATCGACCCAAAAACCGTCGCCATCGTGTAAGTTGTTCACAAAAACAAAAATCACTACTTTGGCTTAATGAATTAAATTCCAAATTGATAAAAAAGAAGCTTAAAAATTGTTCTTTTTTTTCCTTTTAGAAATTCTACCGACATACAAGACCTAAAGGCGAACATCCCACCGGAAGTACGATCAGTGTCTTATGTCTATGCCAGATCAGGAAGCCCTGAAGAGCCGTTAATGGCACCAACTAAGGATCTCTTCTCCGGAAAAACTGGGCAACAAGGAGAAAGTAAGAATTCACAAAATTCCAACTTTTGCGTGCACAATGCAAAATTTGACCTTCGATATTTATCTCAATTAAAGGAAACCTCTTTTCCTTGTTCCAATTATGACTTCAGGGGTGTGCGAAAATCTAAACTCAAGAAATCTAGAATGCAAATAAAATGACCTCAAATATTCAATTTTTTAGAATTATGCATCGTTCGGGTCGACGAAAACGACAGGATCAAGTACTACGAAGGTACAGTGCAGTCGGTCCGAGCCCAAGGAAAGGAAGTCATCGATTGTATGTAAAAGAAATCAAAATAGGCATTTTATTTATTTATTTTCAGTACTCTGCGAAGGAGATCTTTCACCGGAAGGAGACAAAATTCTAAGCAAAGGAGCCCTTGCTAGTCTCGTAGGTTAAGATTATACTCATTATCTTGTAAATTGTTTTCGAAACCGCAAGGTTTTCCCATTTCTTTCGACTATTTCCTTGTGTGACGTCAAATCTCGAAATCATATCCGTCGACGGATATAAATGCGCTATTATGTTTCACTAGGGTTTGTCTACAAAGAAACTTAAGAAGATGAATTCAATTGTACTGCTTCGGATGTTCTCATAGTGTACGTTCCTGTAAAATAAACCAAATAAACAACCTTTTTTTTTATAATTTGTTGTTGTTAAAGTATCCAAGTTCTCGACCTTTGTACTTCGTCCGCCATTTTGAAAAAACCGTCCTAAACTGGGACTTTTTCATTTTTTGACCTCTATCTCGAGAAATATGGGTTCCAGCGACTTGATTACTAGGTACAAAATGGAATATCATAAATTTCCGCGTCTAATTAATTTTCAAAAGTCAAAATCGGTATAGCCGTTGGGGAGATATTGTGGGTCAAAGTTGACCATTTTTTGTAGGAGCGATTTTTGACAAACTCATATTTATGGAACTCAAGGATAGTCCCAGAAAGTCTATACTAGTCTCATTTCAAAGGTAATAAACTAAGGAACATTTTGGAAATAATAATGCCCAGTTGGCACAAAATGTGGAGGGAGGGTCCAGGAGAGTAGGGGAGGTGATGAGATAGTGGTAGGAGGAGCATTTGGTTCTAGTAATACGAAATAAGGCGTAAAAACAAATATTCTGCATCACTTCAGGGACGACTACTTCTCCATTACGCCTCAAGAGTTTAATGTTTTTAAATATTGAAATCCCGTGTCGAAGAGGGGGAGGCGTGGAAGAGGAAAAAACTCAAACAAATTCTAGAAACGAGTTCTTAAATCCAAGGGTACAACAAAAAAATTACTGCCCGACTAACGGAAAAGAACCCGACAAGCGGGGAGAGACTCGCTTTTCAGTCTTCCATCGACATGCTGACCAGAACGGTGCGGCAGCCTTTTTTGCAAAAATTAAATTTTAATCTTGTTTTTTTCGACAGGTCTTACTGGTCATCGGACTTATCATCTACTCCAACTTATGCAGCAGTAAAGTTGAAAAATTAAGGTAAATTCTTTTCCAGAATATTATTTTTTACGTCTATTGCAGCAAAGATGAGAAACAAAGTTTGCTTTTGAAAACATCATCTCTTCGCAATGCTACTCGCAGTCCTACCCAAAATTTAACCTCAAACGTCTTCGAAGAACGTAAAAATTTGACCACTGAAGATTCCGAATACAGTAAGTGTCCAAAAATTTTTGAGTTGAGTATGAGTGGACCCTTAAATGTTGTGGAACATAAAGATAATAAGAAAATCGTCTAAGTTTCAAGTCAGAAAAAACAAACTTAAAGGGTTCACTCATAACCTTCAAATGAAGACCACTCCTATCATATTTTAATGACTAAAGCCATCGGTTTTAAGAATCAAATTGAACCATAATACGATATCTGCATGCAATGATTAGTCACTAGAATGTTTGTTAGTTCCAACTTTAGTCAGTAGATCACGCCACATGCACGATTCTGCCTTCATAACTACGTAGCCAATTTAAAATGTAAATAATTTATATTTCGTTTCAGAAAATTGCATTTATAGAATAGAAGATGGCGACCATTTAATTGGACTGAACAAAACGAAAGAAGAAATTGAAAGAGATGGGTTGAAAATTTTTGACCGTGAGTGCTCATTTATCCGAAAAAAAATTTCATACAAAAAAATTTTGCTTTTCAGAAATTTGTGAGGGAGATCTAGACCCGAATGGTGATAAAATTAGCTCTGGAGCTTTAGCAAGTCTGTGCTGTGGATAAACTATTTTATCAAATAATCTGTTGTAATAATAATAAACGCACTTAACTAATAATCGGTTTGTTTATTTATCGATTGTAAGTGAGGAGGCTGTGGAAAAGTAACGGATTTTCATATAGGAGGTCGTAAAAAATTGCGCCCCTTGCGTGCCTTGTGAAGATGTTGCTTTGTAATCCTTCCTTATCTGAACGTTCAATAAAATACTACTTCCTCCGGCACGATCTCTATGTGATTCGAACCTGCATTTACATTCCATTTAAATTCTAATTTTACACTGGAAGTCATTACGTCGATAAGACCACCTGACAAACTGCATTTCTCACATACTGTTTTTAGTACCATCGTAATTAAAATACAATAAAATAACTCATCCAGAAGTCGCTTCTCATGCTTGAAAATCCTTTGCGAGAGTCAAAAGGCTAATTTGGCGAACGGAACTTTTGTCTGATGAAGTGGCATGAAAATATTGGGGTGGGTTGGAGGTGCTTGGGCGAAGAAGTTGTGGGGGAGAGATAAGGGAAAGAGTTTGGGGGAAGGTGTAGGAGGGTTGAGGGGGAGAATCGTGGGGAAGAATGCGGTATTGGGTGGTTGGCTTGAGTAGTATGGGATACATGGGGGCAGGCCACCAATCCAGCACTTCTCCCACCCCATCCACCTCCTTCATCTGGCATCTACCTTCCCCTCCTCCAACCAATGCCCCCTTTATCCCTCACCTCCTCCCAAATCCTACACCTCCCCCTCACCCTGTAATTACCTCCTCCATCTACCTTCACCCTTCCCCAATATACTCCAACCTCTTCCAAATCCACTCCAACTCCCATCACTTCCCCCTCCTCCAAAAAAACTCCTCCATCATATCTCAACTCCTCCTAAATCCTCCATATCCCCCTGACACTCTCCCTACGATGTTCCACCTCCCCTACTATCTCCCACCTACTCCTACTATCTTTCACCTCCCCCTACTATCTTCCACCTCCCCTAACCTCTTCCACCTACCCCTACTATCTTCCACCTCCCCTATCTACCTTCACCCTCTCCCAATATCCCCAACCTCTTCTAAACCCTCTCCACATCCCATCACTTCCCCTACCTCCAATGAACTCCCCCCTCACACTATACATAATTACTTCCCCCTACTACCTTACACTCTAACCATCTATCTTCACCATCCCACCCAGCTTTCAACTCTCCCACCCCTATTAGCCTCAATAGCTCCCGCAACTAGGCTCGCTTTCCCCCCAATGCTACCACTCAATAATTCCCACAATACTGCGACGTGGACAACGGAAAGGATATAAATTTTGGAAGACAACGTGACATGAAACTTCAAGGAGGCAGCAGGAGTCTAACAGCGAGCACGATCGTTGGCGGGAGAGACGAGCGGGGAATTGTGGGACGTGAAGGGGACGCACTTCTTTTGGGCTTTTTGGACCAGTTGTCGTTTTCGACTCTAAGCGTGAACTGACTCTTGCGGGGAAGGGGAACGACTATTTAAACTAAACTAAAGGGAAGTGAGGAGGAAATTTTCACCTAGGAGACACTACCTCTAATCTTAATCCTACGTTTGTCGGCATCTCTACAATAGGACGCGGACACTATTTTTATGCTTTATGTTTTTTGTCATTTAGTTTTCCGTATCTAAATCGGGCTTATTTCCTTACTATTCTATTTATTTCGAGGGTGTTTACATGAACCACGCCGGGGTTTTACTATAGGCAATTTCGACGCTTAAACTAACGGATTTCTTTTTTTCTAATTCTTATACCTAAAAGGGGAATCGTCTCTCCGCTTCGTCGCATTTGGGACTTCCTGTCCTACTTCTCATTTATTGAAATTACACCTGATAATTATGACAATGATGGACCGAGCGGAAGGCGCACAACATGCGACACATACCCCCAAATGTTTCATGGCTCTAGATCCTGTAGCGACACCACTATTGTGATAATGTTTTAGGACAAGTTAACGTCGGAAGTAACTCCTGAAAAGGCAGCTTTTCTATCTCGTCCTGTGGCACCCACGTAGTTGAAATAAACTTTGTCTTGATTCTGGTCTATACAAAAGAGGCATACACCTTCAGAAACAACATTTATAACGGAACCCAAGGACTCAAACCAATTATAAAAAGGAAGAATGACGTGTAAGCGAGCAATTATATAAATTGCCGAGTGGGCCCGTCCGTGTTCAATACGTAGTTTACCATCTTCACAGTCCGCGCCATAGTTAAAATCACGATTTCCACCGCCGCCGATAAATATCTCGATCGCCGATACGAGTACATGAGGAAAGTGGCGAACCGCCGCGATCGCTATCGCCATCTCGACCACGGCCCTATCATTCAAATTAGAAAGGAATATCGAAAGCGGTTCTTTAATCATGTTCTCGATTGTTCCGAACCCTATCAATATGCTAATTTCATTGAGAGATAAATTCTAAACGATATACTCGACTTAATTACGTGTATCTTTCGAATCGTCTTATAGACTTTCTTCTACCCGTCATCCGAATCAAATTATAAATCGCGATTATCGACTATAAACTCCACTCGAAAATTAAGCCTCAGTTAGTTAAACTTTAAATTTCAAGATGGGATTATTAGGTATAGAACCAACACAGTTCCCAATTATCGTTCAATGATGCTGCTGTGCTATGTATGAATGCTATAAGTTGTCAGCCCGCTGCGCAAATTGAAAACACAATAAGGAAGAAACATAGTAGGGTATGTACAAGCCCTTGAATATGGGGTGGAGGAAGAGATCCCACAGTCAAACTTTGTCAAAAAAGGGTCCCACAAGACCTCTCACAACACTTCCATCAACCACCTCCCTCCTTGCTTTAATCACTGCCCGACTTCCCTCCACATCCCCTAATCTCCCTCACCTCCCTACCGTCCTCGACACTACCCATCTCCAACCAACCTTTTCCTCTTCAGCACTTCACCACCTTCTCACCCTCCTCCACTAAACCCATCACCTCCCCTACCACTCATCTTAGGCTTCTTCACATTCATCAACACTCCCCCGCTGCTCAAATTCTGCCCCTAACCCCACTCGAGTTTCAGTGACACATATTGTCACGCATCACTTAACACCTGTATGTTGCCCTTTCTTTATGTTGTACAAGGCTACCGATGTTCGGCAATTTTTGAGTTTAAACGTTCTACACGTGTGTGTGAAACATGAATGTAACCGGAGTGTGCATCGCGTAAGCATACTTGGGTGGCGGGGCGCGATATGCATCACTGTAATTAGAATACAATTAGAAAAATTTTCCCATTTTACTATTAGCAATTTAACGACAGTTTTTCCTTGATCCAAAAGTTTATTTTGTTTAGCGCATGATATGGTTTCCTTCCATCTTGGATTGTCACGAACACTAGTTTCAAATATCTAGATCGAATCTGTTTTACGAGGTGCTATCCTAATGACGCGGAGCTGCTGATCGGTTCGATATAGTGTTTGTCTCTCGAGGGTCTAGGTCTAGATGTGTGGTCGTGTATACCGTGGGTGTTTTGTTTTTTCCTGTTTTCTGAGTGTACAACGTTTCTTCTACGCTTACAATTCGCGGATTCCCCTGTTTTACTTGTTAGTCATTAGGAAAATAAGAAATGTCTGTTTCGTACAAAATGCGCTCTCCTGGGCCTTGACGAGGGAGGAAGATGCGGTGAAGAGACTTGAGATGACGAATGGGGATTGTTGCAAAACTTCTATTTTGTTCTCAATTTTCGATGGGGTGGGCTTCTCCTCTGAAAGGAGGATCAGCGCATCTCGCTCTGAAAGGGACACTTGGGGTGGGAACACTTGTTGAAAATTTATGACCACCCAAAATCCTCGACTTTCACGCCGTAAATGGACAAGATTGAATTTATAGTAAAGTTTATCTTAATAATTAGATTGATTCACTCCGATTAGCATGAATAGTCCGTTCAAAAGTACACAACAATGCCGGTCTTTTGGGTTCTCGACGTGTACAGGTAAGAGGAAAGCGAGATAGTAATTAAGTTTTTCGCACAATGATGGGGAACTTTATGCGTTGATGTTTATCTTTAGCTAGTTGCATTAATGGACCACATAAAATCCCCGTTGGACAATCTTCGTTCTCGCGGATTTGTGCTACACCTCCCACGTCTCAAAATTGGATAGCAGAAAAACTTCAGGAAAGTGTTTTGAAAATTCTACGTTTATAGGGCGGGTCTTCGAGATAGATGATAGGTTCTCAAAGTCTAGGGGCCCTATGCAGACATCGCCACAATATACAAATACTTCCATCCCCCACCACCCCACCCTTCTCAAATCACTCCCCCACATTCTCCCTCCCCAGAACTGATGATGATCATGGCCAGGGGTCGGACTGGCCCGGGGGGGGGGTGGCAGAACCACCCGCGCCCCCCCGGAATACATAGAGGCGGGCGGCGCCACAGTGGTCCCAATTGCCCAAAAAGCGGCCAAAAACTCAATATCTCTAGACGGATCACACCCTATCAACCTGCCACTAAAGTCTCATTCGATTCAGGATTAAAAATACATTATGATTTGTTAAAAATGTGTGTGACTTTTTTTCATAAAATCAATCCGAACGACGTCAAAGTATAGAGGCTGAACTAGTTTTAATATGAAAATTTTAGAATATATTTTAGAATGCAACATCGACAGAGCCCTATTTGCGAAGGATGTGTTGAAATGATGCCAAAGCTTTGTCAGAATGGATTCAACAGGGAATTCGTAGATTGATTACTCGGTCACTATATGAACCAAGAGCGACTAAGAATTGGATGGTGCCCTAGAAAAATTATGTAGCTACCGAAAGTGCAAGTAGACCGCAGCTGAAATTGGAGTTCACGCCATTTTCATGGATATAAATATCGCAGAGAAATGGTCAAGTTCAGCCGGAGCTTTCTGCCGGAGAGCTTTTTGAATCAACAATTACATAAACACTCGAAATACCTGCATGTTGACTTATCTCATAATTGGGTTTAAATTTTTATATTGCGCCTGAACGGTAAAAAGTCATCTTCAAAGATAGTAACTAGGCTCCTATAATGACAAATTAATTCAATTTACATTCATAAGTGAAATTTTCATTTTTTCATAATACCCCAATGTCAGCGTTTCGGACGAGGCTGATTTAGGGCGCACTGACTATTTAAACTCCTTACAAAATTAAAATTGAAAAAATTCCCTTTTACAGTGTGATGCTACAGGCCATTGACAGTGGTCTGGATATTTCTTATTCAAATTTGACCTTCGAAAATTGAGTTTTTGGCCGGCTCTGAACCACTGTGGCGGCGCCCCCCGGGTCATTTTTTTTTTTTTTTTTTTTTTTTTTTTTTGTGTGCATATCCAAAATTCGTCAAAAACCTCAAAATCAACATTTTTAAAAGCCTATTTTTGGTCAAAAAACCTCGAAATCAACATTTTAAAAGCCAAATTTTTTGTCAAAAACCTCAAATCAACATTTTTAAAGCCTAAATTTTGGTTAAAAAAAACCTCGAATCAACATTATGAAGCTTATTTTCGTCCAAAACCTCGAAATCACATTTAAAAAGCCTAATTTTCGTCAAAAACCTCAAAATCAACATTTTTAAAAGCCTAATTTTGGTTAAAAAAAACCTCGAAATCAACATTTATGAGCCTAATTTTTCGGGTCAAAAACCTCGAAATCAACATTTAAAAAGCCAATTTTTCGTCAAAAACCTCAAAATCAACATTTATAAAGCCAAATTTTGGTCCAAAAAACCTCGAAATCAACATTTGTGAAGCCTAATTTGTCGTCCAAGAAACTCTCAAACATCAAACTAAAAGAAGCTAATTTGTCAACACAACACGAAATCAGACATTTGTGAGATGCCCAATTTTCGTCCAAAAACCGCAAAATCAACTTTAGACATGCGGGGAATTTTTCGTCAAAAGCCTCCAAACATGGTGTGAGACCAATTTTTGTCAAACAAAGTCTCAAAATGAACGTTGTAAGTGCAATTTTCTGTTCGTCTCAAAAACGCTCGAAATGCACATTTTTAAAGCCTAATTTTGGTCACCTCAAATCAACATTTAAGATGCCTAATTTTCGTCCAAAACCTCAACAATTCACATTTAAATGCCTAATTTCGTCAAAAAACCTCAAAATCGACATTTTAAGAAGCTAAATTTTCGTCCAAAAAACACAAAAAATCAAAGAATTTCCAACATCAACATTTATAATGCCTAATTTTCGTCAAAAACTCGAAATCATGATTATAAGATGCAATGATTTTTGGTCAAAAAATCTCAAAATCACATTTTAAAGCTATGGTCAAAAAACAAAAACAAAAAACCCTCAAATCAACATTTATGATGCCCCGATTTTCCGTCCACAAAAACCTCGAAATCAACTTTAACTTGACAAAGCCTGATTTTCGTCAAAAACCTCACAATCACGATTATACGAGTCAAATATTTTTGTCAAAGAAAGCTCAAATCACGTTTTAAGTGCAATTTCCTTTGTCAAAACCTCAAAATCAACATTTTAAAACCCAAATTTGGGAACCTCTGTTTTTTGGACTAATGATTTTTTTGCTAAAAGCCAATTTTCTGCCCCCCCCCCGTCCGGGAAGCCCCCTTACTGAAACCCACCCACAACCTAGGTCCCAGTCCGCCCTGATCGAGAGCAACTGTCCAGTATCGAGACCAGGTTTGAAATGCAAAGAAACCTATTCAGTGTGCTAAGATTAGGAGTTTTTGTAATTTTTCTTTCTTCAATCTTTTCTAATTTATTTTCGGACTATCGGAAAGCTGGAACTCAATCGAGCTAATAGGCGTTCCAACTTTTTAACACCGATTAACGCCACTTTTGGGTCCTCTTTGAAATATAAGCCGATAAATGCGTCGAATCGCGTGTAGAGGAAATTTCAGGTTAACCTGATTTTCTCTTCTTTACTTTTTTTAGAATATCGATGTGAGGCGTTACACGGGAATGTTTTAACACTAGGGGGGGGGGCGGGGGAACACGTTTCTTTTTTTAAAGTTTCAGGTTTTTTTGGTAAATCTTGTTAAAAAAAGTTTTAACACCTCCGGGGTCCAATTAACAAGTTTAAAAACCTCCCCCCAGATTTACGTCGAAGAGTAACGACGACAGAAAGTAAATGAACATCGATAGAAATCCATTTGGTGGTGATATATGAGCAACGGTCCAGACAAAAAAAAATTTAACGACAGTATATTTCATAAACGAAGAGTCGACAACCCTTCGTCTCGTTTTTTTTTTTCATAATAAATCAACCATTTTTATATATTATTTTAATATATTTCAATCATCCACCGCTGGATTGCCAACAAATATACGACTGGAAACAATAAAATAAATGAAAAATAAGCTTAAATAAACAAAAGTTGGGAGAGGTTGTGGGGAATAGGAGAGTGATAGGTGATGTTGGGGAGTATTTGGATTAGTGGAGAGTCCGTAGATCCCCGAACATTTTGAGAACGTTATAGGGTTATACCACACTTATCTCTACTTACTTTTAGCCAGAGACTTTTTTTTTTCTTGGCACAACCTAGATACAAACTGTTAGTTGAAAATAACAAAATCGATCCTATGTTTGTCTGCATTCATTAGGTAAGGGGTTGTCCGATCTGCCCTTTTAACTTGTTTAGTCTTGCTGCCACCGGAGGGGCGG